>VZTI01003226.1:2426102-2651234 GCA_013397865.1 Struthidea cinerea
GACCTCTGAAATCTTCTCAGGTTTTCTCTCCACAGAGAGAGGGATCTCATTATTTAGCATTATTATTCCCCACCTGTGCGTTTGTTAAATAAATAGCTTTTATCTCTTTCACTTTCCTTCGAGGAAAATTTTTCTTTCCTGAACCTGGGGGGGAGGGGTGGTTGCAACCTGACTTCTATCAGAGGATATTCTCCTCCAAATTTGTCCAAACTAGGACAGCAGCTTTATATGAAAAAAGTCCATCAATATGCATAGAAAGTGTGGAAGTATAAAAACCTTTTTTTTCATTCTGGAAGTTTGATATTTTCAGGAAAACATTATCTAGCCCTGTTTTCATGTTTTTATAAAGCTTTTGAACACAAGACTCCAGAGATTTGTAATCATATTTTAATTCGTCATATCCTTTCTGCAGCTTTCAAGAAGCTTTTCTTGTTTTTAACTTCTTAGTTTGTCTCCTCCATTTGCAAAATATAGATAACCCTATTAGCAGGGGTGATGTGGGGGTAAAATCCATTAATCCATTAATGATTTTGGGGTCTTTACATTAAAGTTGTGAGGGCCGTGTAAGTAGTGAGATGTCAAGAAATATTAAACTTTCTGCTGCAAACATCTCTGCTTTTTTTCTGTGTGTGTTTCATTAGTGAGCACTCGAAGATGACCTTAGTGTTGCTGGTGGCACTCTTTCAGATCCTGTTGAAAACAACTGTTGAATGACTCACTGCTTCAGGAATATGGAAACTTCCCCAGAGAGCATTTACAATCTACTGTCCTAGGCTTCAGGAGACAGAGCTGATCAGTGAGGCTGTGAGAGGTGACTGAATGTACTTAGAAGGGGTGGACTATTCTCCCCTGCTTTGGAACAGCTGCTGATGTTTTTAAAAATAAATAATAAAAAAAACCTGTTGGCTGTGCCTGGTAGGAAGCAAATACAGGTTATTTTTGTGTCACTGATGATGTATCGTTAGGGGATAACAGAGGCCAATTGCTTGACTTCAAGAAAAATTTTCACAGTGGAGTGATGACACAGTGCTGAATATTCCTTATTTCTTTTTCCCAGTATTTCTGTTCTCTCTTTAATTCTTTAGGCATGGCACTAAGCCTTACAATTCAAACCCAATCTCCAAGATTGTTAAAATGTGAATTAAGATGTAGAATTTTCACAGGGGTTGTTTCCAAAACTGGCATCTCCTCCTTCCCCTGGCCAGGTTCTTTTATTCTGTTTGTTTCTCCAGAGAAATTTATAAGCCCATGTTTTCGCCATGGCATGCTGTCACTTTGGCAATTAGTACGATTTCATATACCTGAAAATTATGGCTTCAGATAAGAGGAAACAGACTGCCAAGCAAACAGAACCTTTTGTGTTGGAAACAGATGAGTGAAACGTGAACTGAGGATGCAGAATATAATTTGTGGTGGGAATTTTCCCAGAACTGGAAAGGCAGGAACTCAGGATATGGTCTCCAGGTCTGTTTCTGACACAGCCCTGAGGATGATGGATATGGAAGGCCATGCCACAGTCATCTATTGTCTGCAAGTTTATTTAGAGGGAAAAAAAAGGGAAGTGAAACAGATATAAGTGATAGCTGATATTTTCCTTTGAAAATGAAAAATATTTGAGATTACTGGGATTTGATTTCTTACATGAATTGCCATTTTGCTTTCTATATTTTCCTTTTCTCTCTTTTTCCCCCCCTCCCTAGCTGAAAGTCTTTAGTAATTTTGTCAGAAGAAAAACTTTGAAAAAAATGACAGAAGCACTCACATCTGCATGCAAATGAAGGTAGTGAGAGGCAGTTGGTCCGGAAACGAACAAAACATTTCATCTGGAATAAATGCAAATTAACTTTTGCATTTATTATTATTTAAACCACTTTAACAATTGGTTTAAATGCCAACATTAACTATCTTACTGCTTATCAAAAAATTAAAGAAAACTGAGATGATCAGTGGAGGAGGGAGGAAAATTTGCGTTAGCTCTTGCCTTCATGAAGCCAGTGAAAAGTATCTGTAGATCTGAGTGGATAGCTTCCCTGAGTCTTTGTTCATGTTTCCTTGTGGAGGAAGAGAAGGGAAAAATAGTGGAGGAGAATGGTGGATCCTTTGGACTGACTAATTAGTATTTGACACTAAGAATCTGAACATAGCATCCAAGTTCAACAGAGAAGCCAAACCCCTAAATTCTGCTAAGAGTTAAGGATGAAAGTACACCTTTCAGCTGAGTTTGAATACTGGAAAACAGAAACAAAAATCACATATTTAGCTATAGGAGCATTTTAAGAGGGCGGGTTGAAGGAAAAGGTGGACTTGAATGATAAAGACTATTTCCCAAGATGGGAAATTGAAGTATGCTGTGTTTCTTCTAAGATATTCCTGTCACATGCAAGTTACCACTGCCTGGACGAGATATTGGGGTAAAAAGGCTGGAGTTGAGAAGATCTCAGCCAGGATTCATACTTTGCCTTACAGTGAACGAATTAAAATAATTGTGGTTTGTGAAAAAGAAATAAGCTCAAATGATGATTTGAATACCCTTATTAAGCTTTGTTGTTATGCTATACCTCTTTATAATGGTTTTGGTTGCCTCCTGGGTCACTGTTTTGTTAATTAATCATAGTTCAGTTGGTTTTTACTGTTGTTATTATTATTGTGGTTGCAAAACTTTAAAATATAACACACTGAAGACTAATGAGCTGTTGTCAATAAGGTATGAAGGTTACTTGGTTTAAATAATATTTGGAAGACTGAATTTGGCTCATGAGCTGCTATGACCCGGATTTTCACTAGATTGGGTTCATTTTAAGGTAGCATAAGAGCTAGATGTTTTGTTTAATGCTGGCAAGATACTTGTTTTAATTTGCAAGAAACACCTCGCAGCACTTTGAGAGAAACCTTTCTTCATTATGATCAATAGGTTTTATTTCTGAACTTTACATATTTATAATAACCATGTGTGTTTATGTGCATTTAAAAGTTAAAACCTTATTTATATTGTAAAAATTGGATTTGTGAAAAAAAAATGTTACAGTAGGCCATGAAAAAATAGTACCCAGCAAAGAGCATCAAACACACATCAAGGACATGTTCTTGGATGAACTTTTTCTGTGCTGCTCGTTGATCTTATGTTGTGAAATGTTCTGGCAATTTGTGAAGCAGAGAACAGATGAGTTTCCTGTTGTCCTAGGAGGTGTCATGGGTATTGGACCACAGCATTTCTTCTAATTACAGCTGAACACGTTGGTGCCTTGTGGTCAGTGTGACTTAAAAAGGAGAAAATAGAGATGCCAAGTCTTTCTGCATAATCATTAGACTGTTGTATGAAGAGAGGATTATTTATGAGAACATGCCATATCACTGAAGTTATCGGAGGTCTTTGTTAGGGGTTGGGTTTGGTTTGCTTTTCTTTCTTTTATTTCTAAAATGCTGCCAGGAAAAGAGATGTTCTGCTACATGGATAATGAGGCATTGCATCAAAAGCATTTAAGTGTAAGTAGCTGCAGTGAATATTGCCAAGAGTGGGGAGTTATCTGGAACACTTATTTTTTAAAATAGCACCTTTTCCCACACACCCATAGAGTTGTACTCAAGGAAAACGCTGTGGTCCCACTTGTCTGTTTTACAAAAATCCCAGAATCCTGCCCTGAGTTTCCCTTACTTCTGGTTAGGATTGAAGAGGTTGCACAGGCTGTGCTGCAGAGCATCTCCTTGATCATAACCTTGCCACGCCAACTCTAAAAACTGCAGTGGAAAAACTGTGGTTCCTATGGAGTAATTAATATTGAAAAGATATTTTTGTGGGCTCAAATCTGCAGACTGATGCATGCTACGAAGCACAGCCGGGGTTCTGCCTGTTTCCCACCACCTGACAGAGAGGTTTGGGTGAAATAGGGACCCTTTTTACCTTCATAAGGCTTAAGTGCAGACAGGCTGCTCTTCGTAGCTTTCCTTGGCTTTAGTGTGGAATACAGGTAGTCCTTTGAAATCAGCAGGAGAGCTGATGGAGGGATGTGCAACTCATCAGGATCTGGGGAGAGAGGGGCAACAGAATCAGGTCAATCACTGGCATTTTTAGCAGTGGAGCCTAAAGGGCTTTTGAGGCACAATTCCTTTTTTGGGTCTGCAGCTGGCTTGGCTTGGTCTCAGCTGGAAAATGTAGGGATGGATCTCATATTAGGACTAGTCCTTGGAGGAAATGATTTTAAAAATAAGTCAAGGTATGATCACAGTTCAGAATCATTATTCTGTAATAAATTTCACACAGATGCTTGGCTTACATTTTATCTCATGCTAGATTTGGATATAGATTAAATTAAATAGTGTGGAGGCAGGTTTACTGTGCAATAAGAATGTCCATATGGTGAGCTACAGCCAAGCTATCAGTTAAAGCCATTTCCTAATATTAGACAGGCTCTTCCAGGTGTTTATACAACCCCTCTCCTGAGAATGATAAAGCACATGAATCACCAGAGCTGTCAATCAGGCCCTTTCATTCTATTAATGTCTGGTGTTACTAAAAATATTTTCTTTTTTGATTATGAATTGAATGTGATGAGCTAAAAGCCATGACGAAACACATGGTCTGAATCTTCAAGCTGCTCAAACACCCATTTAGGAAGAAGAGTTCCTCTTATTGCAACCTATGTGTGTAACATTCATCCTGAAAATGGCACGTCAGAAGTTTAGGCAGATAAAGAAGTTATTTATACTGTAGGTCTAGAACATATGAGAAATTGAAGCTTATAATGTAATCACAAGTCACTGTACCTGATTACAAAACCATTTACTCTTAAATGGCAGCCCAGAATATGTATCAGAGAAAAAGATTGTGGTCTTTTTCCCATCAGAAATATTGAAACACATCAAAACAGACTTTTCATGTTGCTTCTAAACACCTTTCAAAAATTATTTTGAACAGTGAGATGAGAGAGAGGAAATCTCTTTTTCTGTTTCTTTTTTCAAGGAAAAAAATGCCTAAAGAAAAAGGGGTTTTCCATTTTCTCCTTCACTACTAATTTCCATTTCAGGCTTTTGCTTTCTTCAGCCTTTCCTTTGAAAAGGAAAGACAAATGAGTGGAAAGGAATAAAATATCATAAATTCCATGTGAAAAATTATAAGGTTTGCATTTCTGCAAAATGTGTTTGAAGAACATTTTCAGAGGAAACGCAGTGGTATCATTTTCTTTTGACCTGTGGTCTCAACTGATGTTGAAGCATTAAATTCTTTGTTCAAAAACTGGAAGAATGAATCAAAATAGCTTTGCCTCATGCAACATGTGGAAGTCACACATGTCAGCCTCTCAATTTTTCAGTTCCAGTAACGTGCTATGCGAGGCTTTGTGTATATGCAAAATTTCCTAACTGGTACTTGTTGGTCAAGTATGAATAGTGGCTTTTTGTATGCCTTCGTACTAGTCTAAAAGTGTCACTTTCGGATATCAAAATGAGTTTCTTCTTGCTTGTAGTACTGAAAATATCCTGAGCTGATCCAATGTACAGGAACTATTTACCTGTGAGTCCCAGAAAATGGCAACTGAGTGATTATCTGTTATTTCCTGTGACACTCACCTTTTTTCTTTAAGGGTAACAACTTTACTGGCAAACATCTTATGAGCAGAGGCTCCCCAAAAGCAAATAGCTCCCAGTTTCAGGAAGGTCTTCGATTCCTCTTTGCTGTAACCTAGTAGTTTGAGGTTACATCAAGGCAAATTTAATACCAAAATGAATTTTGTAGTGGTAGATACAGATACTTTTGTCTGCAAGGACAAAGTTCTTTAGCTACTCAAATGGGATTTCGTTGTCCAGAAACCTTTGCATAATTTGGTCTTTAGAGACTGGAATTCATACAAATTCTACACATCAGTCTCTGGTTCAGTCTAAAATGTCTTGAGATCCTCTTCTCTTGATCCTTAATAAGTTGACCTGCATACAGTGGAAATACTGAGGATGGAAATAAAGAGTCATAACAAGTATAATAAGCACCCTTGATACTACAGCATGAGAGAGAAGAGGTGAAGTTTCTGGCTGTATGAAAAGATCGATTTTGATAAGGGAGCTCAAGAATGTCCTAGGGAGGGTATCTTACATGCTGCGAATAGCAACTAAAGACCTATATTTAGGAACCTGACAGATTCCTGAGACATAACTCAGTAATTATTTTGCATGTTCTTGCATGGTCAGATTCTTAAAAACGCATCTGATGTTGGATACTAGAAATGCCAGCTGTCATGCTGCAGTAATAGCTGTAATCAATTGTCAGCAACAGTTAGCTGTATATACTGTTTGTCTGCTGAGCTCAGAGCAGTCCATGGAGATCTCCAGTGTTACTGTCCCAGCTGGGAAACTGCCCTTTTTTTAAGGAAGCCAGGTTCTGTAGCTTTTTACTGCAGTTCTTAACTCGCACAGTTCGATTTCAGCTTTTTGTTCTGCCACACAACTTTTTCTGCCCATCTCTCTTTACCCTCTTATGAGCAACTTCGGCTCCTTTTGGCCCTCAGTGCAATTTTTATCTGCTTCTCAGCTCTGTGATTAAGCCACTTTTACCACTTACAGTATCCAGGCTTAAGTAATACAAAGTCTGATGTCTATAGTCAAATACAAAGTCTGATGCCTGTGGTCAAACAAGCAATGTTCAGGCCTGGGTAAAAATCCTTGCACAGATGTGAGTGCTTTCTTAATTGAAATCTGAGAGGGTGAAATGGGATGAAAAGAGAAGATTTAGTGAAGCTAACTGTGGAGAGTGAGACATCTAAAGTGCAGAACCTGGTGCCATTTCTATCAGCTGGTGAATGTTTAAAAAGAAAAGAGAGAATGATTATCTATAGAATCAGAACTACCAGAATTGAAGCATGTAAGTGGGTCTGTATAGAAATCACAGAATATGTATGTTGATATAATTAGCTCCTCCTATAGTTTTATTTTTTCTTTTATAATGAAATGAAGATAGTATAAAATACTTTGCCTTCTGTATCCTAAAATTCAACACTGTCTAACTTCACAGGTGCTTTTTGACTATTAAATAAAGTACTATTTATAGGGATTTCCAAGAGGATCTTTTTTCCCCAGCTGTGATTTCTCAGCCTATGTGCAGAGGTTAGTCTCTGGAAGTGTTCAGGAGTCTCCCTGGAAGATCAAGACAATCAATCTTTTCATGTATACTGCTTGGCATCCCAGAACTTGTCCCTCAAGATGGGCTTTTCTTCAGTTATGATGTGAACTGCTCCATATTCATATCATATATTGAGGATTTCTTTTCATCATTTCATGTGTTGCTTTGAGTGGTTAACTCTGTTTCTAACTGCATCAGTGCCCACCTCTTTGCTCTCCAGAGTAACCTATCCTTTCAATTTACTTTCTTGATGTTGTAGAAGACCTTTCCATTAGAATCACTGTTTAGGACCCAGACACAAAATTCATTGTGATGTTTAGGTTCAAAACAGGTGCTGGTTTTCAGCCTGTGCTACCTCTCCAGCTCAGCACACACATCCTGTTGATTTATACTGTTTACATACTTATACTGCGTTCTGCTAATTTATGAAGTGATGAAGGACACAGGTGAAGTACAAATGCTGTCAAAACCTTTTCATTAATACTCTCTTGTTTGGCACCACCTGTTGTTTTGGTTTATTTAGTATTTCTGAAAAGTATCAGATAAGTGGTGAAGAGTCTTCCAGATGCTCCCAAACCCTCCTGACAATGTGTTTCCCAGCCCTTATTGCAGTGCTCGCTTACTGAATGGCTTCTTTATAGGGAAGAGGTTTAGGAGCAAGACAAATGGAGATCTGGATTTTCTCAGCTGAGACTCCAGCTTAGGCTAAATTGAATTCTAACAGAAATAATTACCATAAATTCCATGTGTTAGATAGTTGTCTGAGGGAGTGATCTGCCTACAAGCAAACCATTGACTCCACCTCCAAACATCAATAATTCTTACAACAAATTAGGAAAAATCTCAGTTTTGTATTTTGAAGTGACAAATAGGTCAGGAAAGAGAATCTTATGAGGTTATGTGACACAATATATTGATCCAACCTCAGAGGAATTTGTACTGGCCAGAAAGCAACAGCCAATTTGTCTGGGAAAAGAAGAAAATTTACTAGGATTAGGAGAATACACAAACGGTGAAAAAGAAGGCTGTACTTCTGGAGCAGATTTGATGCCAAGTATTTATTCAGAGTTTTCTTTAAAATTTCAGAGCAACTATCAAATTACTCCTCAATTTCAATTTGGATAGCTTTTATCCCTGGTGGGCAGTACGGTTGTGAAGCCATGATGTGTAGTGAAAGAGCATTTGTGATGAGAACCTCCTCTTTGCCCCAGTTCCTAGCAGCACTCTGGACACCTAAGATTTTATGCAAACCAGGTGAGACTCAATCAGCTCTTTGCAGATGTAGCTGTCATGGCTTGCTGTTTTTAAATCCCATTAATTTTTGGCATGGAGCTCTCCCAGATAACAACCTTTAAGTTTGTTTTGCCATAAAGCATTTGACCAATGCACTGGTGTAAATTCCATGTAGACTTTACCTACAATATTTAGACTTGTGGGTTATAGGAAACTTCTTTGCAACAAGTTTTTCTATTTTCAAGATGTTGGTACTTCACTTACTTCAGTTAAAAAGTTGGCTGTAGCTTCAATTTATTAGGTATCACACATGTCACATCTGACTTCATGAGGGAACTGTTAAAACATCTGAAATAACGTTTTGGGGAAACATTATTTGTGAAATTTAGCTATTTTATCCAAAAAAAAGTTTTATAATTTGAAGAAAGAACCTGCATGTATTTTTTCCAAGGAAACAGAGATTTGGATAAAGACATTGTTTGAAGTTGGAATTTAAAATACTGTCCTTACATGCATTTCTCCATGTCACATTTAGAAATCCAAAAGCCCCATTTTTCATGGATCCTGTGTTGTGGTAACTGTTGTTAAAATTGACTTTTGAGTAACAACTGTTGTATGTCTGATTTTATGAAGTTCATGTTCTCATAGCTGGCAAAGAAAGTTACTAGACTAGACTTTTACAGCTAAAAATTAACTCCAGCTCTATCTGAGGTTTGTGTGGAGTGAATAAAGTCATATGTTCATTAAATTTCCCTTACTTACATTGTAAGTGGAATCACAGGGATTGCCTGCAATGGTCACTGAAAGCAACTGAAGAGAATATTTGTGGGAAGGAAATTTTAAGCTCATAATGATGACTATTTGGTCTGGAAAGCTGATTCAATCCTGCTCACCTGAAAAAATAGAGTGCGGGACCTATATGTTAGTGCATTGAGGGTGGTTATGAAAAACTGAATGCTACAATTGACTTAAAGCAGAGTTTTGTCCTGAGAGTCACGGAAGTGTCTCGTGTTTGGGTGAAACATCTCTTTTTTCCTTTGTGCATGTGAGATGTTGCTTTTGCTTTGTTTGAATCAAAGTATAAGGCTGAAATAAGACTGCTTGTGAGGAGGCTGATTGGAAAACTGTTACCATAGTTATTCATCCCACACTCACTGAAGTCACACTCTGTAGCCACTACATCTGATTCTTGGGAATTACTTTCTTAGGAGGCTAGTCCCAGAACCTCTAAATATGCGTGCAGAAGTTCAGTAGATCACAAGTTATTTTAGAAATGATGACAGCATATGAAGTAAGATCTGTATTTTCAGTCTAAGTACTGTCTGATACAGAATGCCATTAGATTTCACTTTATTGTCATACACAACAGCCAGAGGCTCCCAGTTAGGCATGTGATTTTCCTGTACTGTGTTCCGTCACAAAATACAGCTCGAGATCCCTGCCAGGAGCATTTTACAAACTTAACTTCCAACTTGGAGCTCTGTATTTTGTTCACATGTACTCCCTGCTACTGGAGTCTCTGAATCCTTTCACTAAGTTCTGCTTTCAGAATTTGAAGAAGCCTAACTGATACCTAAGCTTCATGTTTGTCTCTCTTTGGCTTGCAAGAACGCACAGTTCTGGAAAATATATTGTAAATTCAGTCACTGCTTGCACTGTTCTGTTCCAGCCCTCAATACTTCCTGTGACTTCCAAGCAGCAATTGGATTTTGTTTTCCAGAAGTACATGCAAATTAATTTTAAGTACCTATGGGAAATTAAAATAGCATTTCTGCAAAACTTGTATTTGCAAAGTTATTTGAACATTTGAAATTATTTGGTCCACTGAGAAAGATTCAGACCAACTGTTCAATTATACAACAGTGGGGTTTGTTCTGTGTGAGAGCATCTCGGGGATGCTTTGTATGAGCTGCTTGCTTCAGGGACTGCACCAGCATAATAAAGGCTTTGCTTGGTCATATGTTTACAGAACACAACCTATACTGTGAAAGAGCAGAGACTTTTTCCCAGGACTACAATCCTGTGCTGTAACTGGCAAATCTCCTGGAGCTCTTGAGCTCTAGGTACAGGGAGATAAAATGCCTGTGTGTAAACAAATGCTCACTTTACTCTCCGATGCTGTAAATAGGTATGGCAACCTCTCACTGTGGTTACAAAGTTAAGCTGATAGGTGTTGTTCTCTCTTATCAAGAACCTGGTAGAAAATGGCAGCTGCTAGAGGAGTGTTTGTTTACCATGGACACAAAATTTTCAGGGATCCTTTAAAAGGAACGCACCTTTTGGAATACCTAAATGCTTTCAGAGTATTGTCTTTTATTACTATTTGACAAAAAGGAATGCAAATGGATAATTGTGTGGCTTTGCTTTTATAAGAGTTAAAAGTTTGAAAGGCTCTACTTTGCTCCATAGAGAATACCCCAGTGGTATGACTTACCACAATAAATGTATCCCTCCATCTGTCCACATACTATATATAGTCTTTATAAACTTGCAGCTACATAGTTAGGTCTTAAAAACAGGGCAGATTTTTCCCTTGTGTATTTGTTCTGGCCATGAATCTCAAAGTCATTCCTTTCAAACCAGGACAGTGTTGCTTGAGGCAGGCAGTTCCAGTTTTCCTGCAGCGAAAGTTGTTGCTTTGCCTGAAGGATCAGTGTAATCCTCTCTCAGTGGATGCTGGCTGTCATGGTAGTCTAAGTCTGCCAGGCAGAGGGTCTAACAACATATTTTGCCCCAGTTTCCCCCCATACACACGGAGAAAGTCAAGCATTCAGCCTGCTTTGCTGTGTTGCAGGTGAATACCAACACCCTTTCCGTCCCTCACAACACGAGTGTGTATCTCCAGCAAAGAGCAGGTGACAGTTTGCAACTAAAATTTATATATTCAGATTCAGACCACGCTGGTGAGAGAAGTACAAGGCTTTCATTGGTTTGTCCATCTGTTTTCCTGTTAGACTTGCCTTCAGCAGGCTTTTTTTCTTTAGTTTTAGCATATTTGCTGTTTATAACATCACTGGCACTTCCAGTCCTCTCCTAAGAGACTTTTAAAACTGCTCAGAGGAGCAGCAATCCAAAATCTGAGTGCAAATCCTCTTTCAGTCCCCTGTACCTCTTAACCATGTACTTCTAGGGAGATTTCAGCCTCAGTGGATGGGGTGAGATGGAAATGGAGGATAAAACTTCATTTCCTTTACAGCATATTGGAAGAATGGTGTACAGTCCTCATCCAGCCGGTCCTCCTAATGTCCAAATCAGTAGTGAGGTTCTGTGAAGAAATTCTTTGTCCTTCTTTGTGCTCTACAAATCTAATTAGAAATGGAGCCCACATTACCTAGGTTGACAGTTTCTCACGCATCAAAGTCTGATCTCACTCCTGCTGAAACTGCCAGGAAACTTTGCATTAATTCCTCCGTCAGCTAAATCAGAAACTGTTTTTACCAGGTACTTTGGTACTTATAATATTGATGAATCTGGAGGGTGTTTTGAGACTTGGCATGACAGCAGAGAAGAAACTCAACGGTAACAGAAAAATCCATGCCATGAACCGTGTTGGAACAATTGGTAAGTAGTGAGCAGTAATGGAAGCTTGAAAAGGCTCCTATTGGCAAAAGCAGAACTCAAAATGTTTTACAATGAACCAGTAATGAAGAGCTGGTTTACAGACCACAAAATTCTAAGACTCATGTACAGTGGGATTCTTGGCATAATGCAGCAGGATAAAGTTTGCTATTCCTTTCAGCCTGTTCCCAGTGGGACTGATTCTGCAACAGGATCAGTGGCACGGATACCTTTATAATTCCATAGTGTTTCTCAAAATTAAATCTTTTCAGGGGTCTGAATGAGTGAGTTTAGTCTCAAGATTGTGACCTCTTCTTATAAAACTGAGGTCTCATCTGAGGGAACAAGCATCAGTGTGCAAAAAACACGTTTTGCTGGACTCTGAGCAGGGAAATATTTTTTAAGACTATTTACTAAGACTCAAAGGTCAATAGTACCAACCAGGAACCCACTACACCGTTCTCTTTAAAAATATCAGCTCCCATACAACATGTAAAGGAGAATATTGTCAGAGGTGGTTTCTTGTGTAGTTTTGGTGACCATAACTTTATACCTGTGGTTATTCTGTAACACTCTGGACACCCTCACTAGAGAAGAAGGCGTTTCTGGAATCTCTCCTAATTGATATACATGGCAACATCTCTAAATGCAGGAGCCAGCACTCAAAAGGCTATTTTAAACTACTTTTCTAGGCTTTGTTTTTTATTCAAGAACATACATGTTCTTCCTGCATCTTGGTTACAAAAAATGTGGAATGAAGAAATATTTCAGAGATAACCTTAGAAAAATGGTATTCCTTCAGCCACTAGAGCTGATATGTGTTACTTCAGTGAAAGGACAGCAGTAAAATTTGCCTTTCAGTAAAGGATACCTGTGGTGGAAAACGAATCTCACTTAATTGAGCATTTCACTACTTTCACACACCCAATTTCAAAGCCTTTACATCTGCTCCTAGCAAGCTTCAACTGAACCCTCCTGAGTTATTGTAGGAGTTCCCTGATTGAAAATGGTTTCCAGACTCTTTTTCCATGTTTCCAGTGTGGGTATTTCTCCTCTCAGATAAGGATGTATTTGACTGACCATCTAATTATGAAACGTTGTTGATACAGGTAAGTTGAAAGAGGTGTGAGACTGATAGATACAGAGTAACACCACTGATAACGTGCTCAAATATTGTGTTTGTTTTACTTTGCCTTCGCTAGCTTGTATGTTTGAGCATTACAAAAGACTGAGCATGTGTGGGCAAACAGACCTCTTACCATGATCTACTCTGCAAAGAGCCACTGTTTGTAAATGTTTGCATTCTGGTTTGCCAACACTGGAGTATAATCTGATCCTCTAGTTCACGCCTTTCCCTTGCTCCTGGAGGCAGGCACTCAGTCCAGCCTGGAGCTGAGACTCTTGCACAAACTTCAACAGCTGGAGCCTTGACAGTTATCAAAGCCTGTGAAATTTCACAATAACTTGCATGAACAGTGATTAACAGTTGTTCCTTTCTTTTATTAGGAATATTTTGTGAGGGCTTTGAGCTAGGAAGTTGTGCAATTTTTGGAAGTCAGTGTGGATTATGATTAACATATTCTAGTTAACCAGGACCAGGAAATTAGCAACATCCTTACCGCGGCCTCCACAGATCTCCACACTCACAGTGCCAGAGTGGAACGAATGAAGTCACCTGAACCTTTCACTCTGATGAAAGGCTGTGAAAATGAGCACAAGGCCTCCATACCTTCCTAGAAGCAAAGAAGTCTGAGTGGCTGATTGCCAAGTGTACCATGCCAAGAGTTGTTGGGATCTCCGACGCATTCCAGTGGGAATATTAACAGGTCTGGGTAAAGTCTTCCAAGCTTCCAAGAGTGCTGTGAATATCTACTGTTTAATGTATGTACGGTTTGTGGTCCCCAGCTATCCGGAAACTCTCAAAACTCTGCAAATATCTTCTGAAACTCTCACACCCAGACAGCTCTCCAAACATTCTTTCTCCTCTCTTTGAGCATATGTGGTCTCAGAATCCTGAAACCATCTGGAAGTATCAGCTATAGGCTTCCAATCATCACCTTGTAATAGGATTAGCACCCCATCAAGCCCACAGATGCTGGGCATCTGCTGAAATGGCTGTAATACTTTGAAATAGAAAATATCACTAAAGGGGTGTGTGGAACCTGAATCAAAGCTCACCAAAGTCAGTGAATTCTGCCATTGCACGTGTCTCAGTGGGTTTGGGGTTGAACCACGGTCAATAATGATTTTGGATCCTCTGACTTTTCATCCCATCTGAATATACTCTGAAGCAGCTTTTAGAGACCATCTGAGACGTGTTTTGTCCCTTTATGCTGTGTGAAAAGACTGAAGTAATATAAAGTGGCTACCAAAAGTCTGCTCCTGGACAGGACAAAGACAGTCTGCGGAGAACCTGTGGAAGAGCCTGAATTCATGTCCTTAGGAAGGCAAGACAGGAGTGTACCAGTGCAGGCTGACTGCAACAGGGTAGAGTTGAGAAAAGCTCTAACTCAGGTTTTGAGCTGTCTAAATTATGCTGCAGACAGAAATCCAAGGAGCTAGAGTTGGGATGTTTGAAAGCTTCCTTTGGTCTCTATCCTGGGTGCTGTGCTCCACCTCCCAGTAGGGCACTGAGGAAACACGCTCCTCGGTTTCTTGGCACCTGGTAAGCTCAAATTTGCTCTGTAATTTTATCAGAGTGACAAAAGACTTCAATTCTAACGTTAAAAATGAAGTTACAATTGAAGATGTGCCCTTTACTATTTTGGATGAACTACCTAAGCCGTACCTATAATAACTGACAAGAGTTACTTATAGATTCTTTGTCACAATTTGATAGATTTATAACTTTTTATATAGTTTTATAACTTCTTTAGTGCCTTTTTGCCTTTGTTTTGTGTTCCTTTTGGACATCCCATTAAGAAGTGAGACCTATGTTGAACAATCAGTCCTCCTAGAAAACTATAAACTGTTTGGAAAAGATCTAAACCAGTGCCACTTTTGACCAGGAGATGACAACGGCTCTGACTTCCAAGAGGTATAAAAAGGTCATCAGGTATTATTATTTGCCTGCTGAGAAGTGTGCACGAGTAGAAGTCCTTTGCTGGATCTGAAAAACACCAAATAAATGCACAGATGTTGTAGGCTTGTTTGCTTGCAGGTTCTTTGAGTAATATGGAGTTTCTACTGGAAAAGGCAAATGAGTCAGCATCTAAATTCTGAGAGAAACAGCAGGCATCTCTTCTGTTGGTTTGTTTTGGTTTGGTTTTTTTTTTTCTTTCTCAAATTCATGTTTTCATTTCACCCATCAGGAGAGGGAGTCTAATGGTGCTGGTTTCCAGATCTGAACATTATCTGAGAACATTTGAACCTCTGTCTTTTTTGTTGACCCATCAAGCCTTTAAAGTAAGATTGAGAGCAGTAAAGGGCTGGAACTGAAAGTCACATTAGAAATTCTTCAAATGGGATGGCATGTGTTGGCTGACAGTAAAGGAATTTTAAGAGACAAGCCCCAGCTGCTACACTAATGGAAGAAAGACGGAGCACATTTGACCTGGCAATTGTTTGGGGGCTTTATTGTAGTAGAACAAAAGGAGAGCCTGAAAACACATGAGAACTCTTATGATCAGGGGAGGGGGAGGCAGAGGGTGGAGAGAAAGGGAAAAGAAAGCAGGAAATTACACATGCCTTCAATTCTGCTTTATAAACTGGCCTGGTCCCGAACGAAAATGAAGATGCAAATTGTTTAGTCTTAGACTGCAAAGATTACAACAGGAAACTCAACTCAGTGTGTTCATATTAGGCCTAATTTGATCATTCAGCCGTGTTTTCCTGGAACAGTAGAAGCTGGTAAATACAGCTTGAGCGGTCACCTTCCCTTGAGGTTTTATGCCAAGGTGGGCATCTTTAAATTGTAGCTGTAGGTTGCCCACAGGATGAATTTTATCCTTTTCCACCTCCACCTCGTATGCCCACCCCAGCTTTTTGGCTGACACTCTTTCTTTGGGATCAAACTGGGCAGCTGTGAGCCCCCAGCAGAGAAAAGTGACAGAGATGCCAGAAAAGACAAGATTCACATCCCTAGGGAGACTTTCTCCCTCTTGAGTTGTTGTAGCAAATGCCACTAAACTGAGGATGTCAGAATTCAAGACTGGGACTCTCCCTGAATGACAGAGAGATCTTTTGCAAAACTTGGACCAGATTTGTGGCGTAAGTTAGCAATTATTTGCATCTGAGATTTTGGTCTGTTTTCCTCTGTCACAGGAATGAAGAAAAGGGATTTGAATGAAGTTAGAAAGAACTCAGTGTTCACTCTCAAAATGTTCTGAAACAGAATATTTTCTATCTGCTTGAAACTCCTTTAATTTTACATTATTTGAAAAATAAAAATATTTCTCGTCAGTGTTTTTTCCCTGATTTGGCTAAATTAGCTGAAATTAATTAGTGAAAATTAGCTACCCTTGCAGAACGTCTGCTGCACTGGTCTTGTCAGCCAGGAAATGCAGCCTTGTAATTGGTAAATAAATAGTTCCTGTGCTCACTTCATATTTAGGCCAGCCATTTGTTATAGTTATTACTGGCAATTAATTTAATAATTTGGTAACTTGAACAAATATAAAGCTATACATCCAAAATGAAAAAAAAAAAACAAAGCAAAAATAAAACAGTACAAACACTAGAACGAGAAAAAACTGTAATGAAAGGTAACTTTGCAATTAAAAAGTTGAAAAGTGCTTAGAAATAGTGACATTTGAACAGTTTAGGTAGAAAATATTTGAGTGAAATATCTCCACTGAGCACTGATAGCCATAATTTTTGCAGATATTCAAATGTGACTGTGTTATGTGTAGAATAGTGAGTTGATAGATGATGAAACCACCCTCTCAGTTTCAACTGATTTTAAATCAAGCCCTACATTTAAATCAAGCCCTGTGGATGTTTCCTAAAGCTCTTTTGGACATCTTATGTGGCAAGATGAACCGTTTCAAGGGTGCCTGGCACTGGGTTAAGACAAATAGTTCTAGAAATGTGAGAAGTTGTGAAAGTCCTGCTGTTGTATTAAGGATCTTAAACAAAATAGCAATTCTCGTGCTGGGTAAGATGGAAATTATTTCTCTGCAATGAGAAAAAAATCGCAGGGTAAGTGAATACAGGAGATCAATAAAAGGCTGCCATTAGCATCACTTAGGGATAACTCTGTTTCAGAAAGAAGGAGTGGGTTTTTAAAGCCTATTAGGAATAGAAAAGCCACTTGTTTGTTATTTCAGTGATTTATTTATAAGACAGACCAAATGTGTCTGGTAAACTGAAAAAATCTGTTTAACATGCAGTGATCACTGGAGTAATGTGAACCTTTGCTTTATTTATTTCTGCGGTGCAGCTCTTTTGTAACTCTTGACTTTTTTCCTGACAGTAACACATTATGAGGGGCGTACAGGCTGCTAATGAGATTGTACAAATACACAAGCAATCCAAAACTTCAAAGGAACTACAGTTTATGTTCTTCTTTTGGTGTTTGTAGTTGTAATGATCATGTTGTTACTTCTTTCATTCCAGGAGAAGCTGATTCCAAGCCCAAGGAAGCTGTTGAGTGAAGCAGTGGTGAGTTTTGAAGTCATTAAAAAATGTAAGTATTAAAGAGAAATGATTGTGTTAGATTCAGTCAAGTCATCCTTTTTCTCAGGTTGCAACAGCTTATAATAGGTGAGTCGGACCTCTGCGAATGCCAGAGGTGAAATTGTCAAATTATTGAGGTGTTTGTTTGGATGAAATGGTGCAAAAAGCTGACAAATATCCTAATAGACAGGGGATTGGTTGAGGCTAGAAAGACAAGGGTAGCTAGTGAAGAGTGAAGACTGGGCTGAGGTTCTGAAATAAAAGGAGAAATCCCACTTAATGGGGCCTGAACTAAGAGGGAGCGAAGAAAAATTTGTCTGTGCCTGCTGAGTCAGGTTCCCACTAGAAAGCCAAAGTACATTATTTGTAATTTCAGTGTGAAATGGAAGGAACAGACAGGATCAGCAAAGAACTGAACTGGAGGAAGAGCATGCTCATTTAGTACTTAAAAAATGCGTTTCCACACAGCCATAACTGGATATGCAGCTGGATGACAGGGACCAAGGTAGTAATAATGTAGAGTTGTTTCTGACCCTTGTCCTCACTCCAGCTGGGTGGTAGCAGATGCCTGGAGGTCACACGCCAGTGCTCAGCTGTCCTGCTCCATAGGAGCAGCCAATTTGCTGCTGAAGAGGGTTTAGATGAGGCAGGTTGCCACCTCTCCACACAACATTTGGGGATTCCCCAGTGTTAGGGTGTCTCCATCACCCTCTGAGACTCAGACCAGGAGCAGATGACAAGACTGGGGAGAGCAGGAAAGAGTGTTTCTTGGCAAACACTCACATGTGAATGAGGAGCAGCAAGAGTTAACCCATCATATAAATGTAAGTTTGTACCATTTTCTTCAACTGTTTCAATCTACCACTCACCCTCTGACTGATAATTTTGAGTAGGATAGTTGGACTGTTGCCTCTTCTGCCATCTTCTTTTCCCTTCCCAGTCTATCCTCTTTGCAGGCTTGAGTTTTTGCCTTTTCTGTACTACCACCTATGCCTTGCACTGAAATGGCTTTCCCATTTGTTTCTGTCCATGAGGGAGAGGGAAGACTCTGACACAGATACTTTACGAATAATAGAGTGTTCCTGAACTAAAATAATCAAGGGCTGACACGCTGACCTTTTCCACAGCTCTGTCTGGCAGTAACAGCTATCAGCTGCCTTGAAGGGCATTCCAGTGAGACTGATGAAATGGCAGCCCCACCGCAACCAGCTACTCTGCCTTTTTTTTGATGCCAGCGATTATCTGCCTTAACGTGACTCCCTTTTCTGTGCCGTAGCCGGTTTTCAGTGGATGGAGAAATATCTTCTTTCTCCTGTCCCCACTGTTCAAGCCCTTTGCTGCATGTGAGACATTAATCTCCCGTGAAGTTCGGTAAATGTTTTGTGAGTCTCTCAGGAAATGCTCTCCCCCTGTGTGTGTACCCTGGCCGACGTCCCCCGTGAGAACTCCGGCCAGTTAGCGAGATGTGAACTCCTTTTCCTGAAGCCTGGTTGGCCATCATTAATCAAGCTGTTCAAATGGCTTGTTTTGTTATAAAATCAACTTCAGCTAATGTGTGTGTAATTTCCTGCTGCCTCCCCAGGCTCTTTCAAACAGTGACATGATCTAGGGCCTTTTCTGGTTGCCCAGGCTGCTGAGGGACCTCACGTGTTATAAAAGCCATGGGAGTGGGGTCTTGTTCCTCAGTCTTGTGTGAGGGGCAGGCTGCAGAATGGTCATGCTTTTCCAAAGGAACTAAAATCTCTTGACTGCTCATGCATGAACCAGCACTTGGTGAGGAGAAAACACTCCCCCAGTGTGTCACTTATCTGCCTCTGATGGCTCTGTGGAAAATTAGCACTGACTGCTCTGAAGTAACTAATGAGCTTACATTAGGATTATTGACGTCAGAATCTGCTTTCTGAGGGAAAGGACAAGAAATAATTAAATCATGGAAGAAAATTATGCACCTTTTCTACCTCTTTGAAATTAATCTTGGCAGGGGAAGAAACCGAGGGTGGCAACAGTTTTACCACTAACCTGGAGACAGAAGTAGACAGTGCAGGGAGGATTCCCCTCAGTTGCAGCTTTAACTCATGGGGTGTCTGACTTTGTGTGATGGATCGTCCTGCTAGAGACATCCCTCTTCAATGTTCTTTCTATATTCACTGAGTGAGTCAAGGGCAGAGCATCCCTGCAAGAGGAAGCCAAGCGTATTCCATTTATTATTTACTCTCTTTCCACACTAAACATTTAATTAATTAGGCAAAACGAAATTATATTCTTGGGAGAAGCAAAAGTCCATGCAGTAGTAGTCTATGCTTAGGTAAGAAAGTGAGAAGATAGCATTCACACCTGATTAGGAATACAGAGGCATAAACCTCAGTCTTCAGTATCCTCTAGAACCTCTGTTCCTGTGGGACAGCAAAGTAATCACAAGAACTTCAATTCTAACTCTTTATTTGCTTTGATTTTCTTGGTCCTCAATGAAAAAGTTTCTTATTCAGCTGTACAGAATGTTTCATTTGACACAAACCAGATTTCTCTCTTTCTCTCTCCCCACCAATCCTCCCCCACCCAACCTCTAAAGATACTTTAAGTGTTTTCTACAGTTTCATCATGACTATGTTTTTCAAAAATGCATTTTTGATTCAAATGCTGAACAAAAAAGGATTTGTGCCACCCTGCTTGATGTATTCAAAATATTAGTTTGGATTAAACTGATGGTTTAGTAGTTTTTTTTTTTTGTTTTTTAGTCAAAGAACTGATTTTTTTAGCTTTTGGATGCTCTCTCTGTATTTTACTATGCAGTACATTGAGTTGTAGTGCATTTTATTTACTTCACTATTTGTCCCCTTCCACTTATGATCATCTCAGTCTCAGTGCTGCAACCAGCATAAGTCCTAACATAATGCACTGCCATTGTGCCAGTATTGACCAAATCAATCTGTCAAATGAGCTGTGAGATCATCTTTGTAAAAAAAAAACCAAAACTGAAAAGNGTGCAGTACATTGAGTTGTACTGCATTTTATTTACTTCACTATTAGTCACCTTCCCATTTTTTGTGATAAAAGAANAAAAGTGGGTTTGGTTTACAAGAGTTCCTACTATTTACTTGGTTTTTTTAAATCCCATTTTTTGTGATAAAAGAATTATATGTGGCAAAGATGTGATATTGCTAGACAAGTAGGATGGGTCCTCTTCAAAACCTTCCACTTTTTTTCATAAGATGAAGTTCTGTGTTTTGCAAAAGATGCAACATAAAAGGAGCTTCTTTTTCTGTAGGCAAAGAATTATCTCTGATTAACAGTCAAGGAGGCAAGACTTAAGAATTGTATGGTATCTAGTAATTTTAAAGGTGGGAAAATGCCTGTCAGTCTTAAACTTTTGTCTTATTACAGTGTTCACTTCACATGTGAAGCTCCTGTTTCTTAGATAAGTCAGTTAAAAATACAGAGATGGTTTTATATGGAAGTTTTAAAATTTCCTCTTAACCATTCATATTCTTCAAAAATCCATCTTGTCAGCACTGCCTGTGGTGGGACAGGTTAGGTGACACCAGTGGGGACTGGAGCTAGGTTTGGTGGGCTAAGAAGCCCTCAAAGGGGAGCCCAGCCTCCAGTCAGACCTTCATACAAAGATTGAGAGGAGAGGCCAGCAGAGATGTGCAAGGAGGAATTCGGAGAGGAGGGTGCAAAGCTGTAAATCCTTCCCACACCCATAGTGGTGTGACACTTCTGCTTCCTTGCTGTGTGTGATGTAGCTTCTCTGGGGCTGCTGGGAGCAGTCTCCACAGCCACTCACTCTTAGGGAGCCTTTTCTTTGTTCTGGAGGTCTTTTTCTCTGCACTTAAATGCTTGTCCACTCCAAAAATCCAGGCTGCTCTGTCTGGAAATGGTACTACTGTATACATGAAGGGGCTTTGTTTACTAAACCAAATAGTAGTGAAACATTATTTACCATAATTATTCACCAGCTGGTCATTTAAAAAAGCAGAAACCTTGGTAGTATGAGCCTGGTGCCTGAAGCTGTTCAGTTTAAACCTTTATTAATAATGTTCTCATGGCTTTTTCTTTTAATTCCCATAATGGCCGGATACTGTGCTGCACATCAAAGGAATTTTGGTTTTAAAAGCAATGGTGAGTGCTGCACATTGCATTCAGTCCCCTTTGATCACCATCCGCAGCACAAATAAATCTCATTAATCAATATTTTCTCTATTTCCTCCCTGCCTTTCTGTCAGTGCCAGAGGTCTGTTTCTGATTTGCTTTGCTTTGTTTTAAAAGAGAGGAAGATTTCTATGGCTATCTTCTGTCTAAAAGGTAAATTTCTCATTACTTTAGGAATGAAACTAAATCTGTTGTAACTGTGGCTTGATCAGAACCTCCTCATCTTGAACGTCAAAGCAGGAATATTGAAGCAATTAGAACAGCCGTGAGTCTGTGAGCAATCCATTGGCCAGGATTCATTCACAGAAAATATTTGGTGCACCCTTGCCAACTGGAGACAAATTAATAAAAGTCACAGTCTGTTCACAGGCAATTCTTGAGAAAAGTGATAAATTTCCTGAAAAAACCGTGACTTGCCCACCCACTTCCAGTTGTGACTAGAAATTGCTGTGAGTAACTGGTGCGCTTTCCACGGAAGGCTCTGAGACACGGCTCTCCTTCATTTCCTCCCAAGCAGCTCCGCAGTTTTGCTGCATGTTTGCAGCCTCACCTCTCTGCATTACATGCACTCTTGGGTTTTATATGTTGCGGGGGTTTTCTTCTCTGCTTCCCCCACGTATGTTTTCTATTTGTCTTCAGTTTGCTGGTGCCAAACATTCTGGTGCATCTGCTGCCACCAATGAATGGCTGTGCCGGGAAAATCCAGCTCCTTGGGGGCAGAAAGGGAGAGAAAGGATGATTATTTTTCCATTCTCTTGAACAAAGCTGGCTTCTGTTGCCATTTTTAACACTCCAGTATTACTGGAATTAATTTGATGCATCTGTTCCTGAATTACCTCCCATAGTTTTAGTCCTTAGTAGACTTCCAAACCAGTGTTGATTTAGGCCTGTTTGTTCCAATCCATATTGCATTCCCATAAGCTTTCTGCTATTTTAAAGCAGTTTAATTGCTTTTTAAATCCTTCAATATTAAAGTTGCAGTAGATTTCAAACTTCATTATATTATTAAACATACATGTCCAGATTCTCTCTAGGGCTGTATAAAGCCTGGCACATATTACCTTGTTCAAGTATGTTGTGAATATTCAGGTTCCAGAGCCTGGTCAGGGACAATTTTATGGGAAATCCACAGTGTGTAAGCACTTTTTTTATAGGGATTCTCCAGATCCCAGCTTGAAGCTATTCCTTTTGACTTAAACAGCATAAATGTTGAGAGAGTAAGTGCCTGATGGTCATTAATAATATTTCCTCACAATTAAGCTTTCCAAGCAGCATGCCATTGACAGATAGTTGCTTCACCTCGAATTTAGTGTTTTCTTACTTAGAGCTGTGGGGAGATAAAGACTCATTTAATCAATACAAATTTGAGCTGATCTTGTTGAACACACATAATTTCATTTGACTGGTGTCACTGTAACTCATCCTCTGTTAGTTCTCACAGGTTGCATGTCCTCTTGGTTCTTGGGCGTGGATTTATCCAGCAGCAGCAGGAGTAAGGTGGGACAGAAGTCTCTTGTAGATAGGGATCGAAGTTGACAGTGCTGAAACTCCCACTAAAAGGAAAGGCATCCTGTTAAGAATCAGTCTTTAAACATGCTGCTGGGGATCTCTAAACTTTCTGCCTCCTTCAGGTTTAACTAATTTAACTCTCTAGTCAGTATTTCTCCTTTCCCCTGCCCCAGGAAACAGAGCCGAAAGCAGAGCATGAGACCTAAAAACTTCCCCTAACCTTGGTCCAGCCTGGGACATAAATTTAGAGCAGCATTACATTACACTTCCTATGGCCCCGAGAGGCTGATAGGGTGGCCAAGAATAGCTGAAACAGAGCAACGCTCTGGCCATGTTCCCTCAAGCTCTCTCACACTGGGAACCAGAGCAGGAGAGGCACCGAGCTGCTGGAAAGGTCCCACGCTGCCAGGGAAGCCACCAGCACCAGGAGCATCCTCCCTGCCTCCCTCCCCCATCTCCCAGCTGACACAGATGATTTACACCCCCAGGAAGGGCCAGTGTGTGACATGCTCAGGAGCTGCTTTTAAATAGGTTGCCCATATCAGGACTGAGAACAGTGGGGAGACCAGAGGCAAAAGTTTTATTTTAAGCTGGACAGAGGTAAAAGGATTTTGTAAGTTTGACACCTTTTCCTATCATTTATCTAGCCAGAGTTTTGTGCTCCCCACAGTTAGGCTAAAATCCATTTGAGATCCATTTTTTCCTAAAACTGGAGGTGAAAATAACTACCCAGTCAAAAGCATTGTGCATATCAAGTGATTAGGGGCTTTATGAAAGAAAGCACGTGGCTCATTTAAAAAAAAGCCTGTGAACAAAATAATTATTGCATTTCACTTCTAAGACCTGAAGTTTGGAAATCAAGCTAAGTACATACCTGTAATAAGCTATTTCATTTTGGTTTTAGTTTGTTTATACTGCCTTCCCTTTCATATGCATGAAAGAACAGCGGTTTCAGATAAGCCACTTACAAGCAGTTGTGAGGAAATAACCCACAAAGAATCGAGTCACTCAAATTAAGACATAAACTCCATGCCCTTAAAACATTCTCTGAGGTCAAGCCACTTGAGCAAGGGTGGAAGAAGGGAGAAGAGGTAGTAGGGGTCTAAATAACTATTTCTGCTTTCTGTCTTACCCCATTAAATCCTACATTGAGTCAGGCTTTTTGGAGCATCACACTGATTTTGAGTGTAAGGGGTTGCTGTGAATAAATGGAATTGCCTTATTTTGCTCTTGCGAAAGAGGGATGCTGGTGCTGGTTTTGATTTTGTTGTGTGAAAGCAATAGTGAAAAACTGTAGGTGGTGTTCTACCTGTTTTTTTCTTCTATTTCCAGCTAGTTGTATCAATGAATGAGTGTTTCCTCAAGCATCATTTATAGTCTGCACTGCAGGAGCATTGAGAGTGAAATTCTTCTTGGTCCTTCACTACAGAGCGTAATCCAATGTATGCCTGATCTAGAAATTGATATCCTGGGGAGAAAAACGCATCCTTGGGGTGATGTTCACCAATACTTTTTGTGGACGTAAACCCAGGAAAAACACAACAACTTTTGTTTTGTGTGTAAAGCATTGCAATGCACCTTCCCTTTGAGGAGACAGTAATCTTTTAACCTTAATCAGGAAGTTTAACCTGCATCAGAAGGCTCAATCCCATTCCTTAGGAATTTCCTTGCATGAGTCAGAAGGGCTGTAAATGCTTCTGTGGGAAGAAAGGAAAAGCAAGTTCAGCTGGCAATCCCAGGTGTTGGCTCTGTTCATTTCAGGCACTGCTAACCCACCTTGGTGCCCATGAATGCCTGAGATCAGAGTGGTTCTGGGCAAAACAGGAAGAATTAAAATCTACTGTTCCTAAAAGGGACTGAGCCACGTGCAGGAGAAGAAGCAGTCAGGCTGAGATTGAAAACCAAGTTAAATTTTAGTGTATTCTTGATCTTCAGCAGCACAGCAGCTGATTCCTTTTGGCAACGAGTAGAAGACATGCATATTGTAAGGTTTTTTTCTTAAGTGCCCAAGGGCTCTAGGAAAATGAGTCCCATTAACTTTCAACAAACTTGTTCAGCTCAGCCCTAAACATGTTTTGGATATTTTCCCCTCTAAGAGACAGTCCAAAAGAATTCCATATCATACTCAGTTGAAATACTGTTCATGCTTTCTTTACTGTTTCTACAATTTGTGGAAATGACCTGGTGTGAAATTTAGTCTGTTTCCTTCTGTCTCTCTGTCCTTGACCTTGCCAGTTCTTCTTGCCATTTCTCCCTTGGCCAAAGCCTGTTTTATGACAAAAGCATGGCAGTCAACTTGCAGCTGGGGGAGACAAAATATAGATTAACTTCAGCCCTGCATTTTCAGAAAACTTTTTCTTGGCCTTATGGAGGAGGTAATAAGTAACATTTAGCTTCTGCTTCAGCCACCATTTTACCTGGGAAGGTCGACTCCATACCTCATTTCCCATTTTCTATGGTTGTTCCTAGCAGAAGACAAAAACAAAACAGTGAATCCACTGGGACTACAGGAACACATGAGAATGCCAGGATGTGCAGGAAAACTACAAAGGGAAGTGCCCTCTCTAATTATGGTTTATAGTTGCTTCTTTCTATGCATGAGTGCTTTACTGAGGGCACTTGTCTTGGAGAAGCTCCCACTGGTGTGGGTGTAGCTCCACCCTGGGCAAGGGATGTGGCACCGTGTGCTGCCTTCCAGCTTGGGATGTCTGTGTATTGTTCTGGCCCACAAAGCTTTGCTGTCTAACTTGGTTCTGCTTGGCTGTTGTTATTTCTGGTTTACCTCTGCGAAAACTAAACCACAGGGATGTTGAGTTCATGCAGGCTGAGCAGTTAATTTGCTTTACATTAGCACAAGTCGTACACGGAGAGTCCCTGATTCCAGACACCACAGTAAATATGTTATCTCTCACAGCTGCTGCTCAATGAGCCAGCATTAAGTGCTATGGTACCTGCTCTAAATTCTGGATGATTAAGTAGGTTTGGGTATTCACAAAATTAAATTAAAACATCTGAACTGTGTAGAAGCTTAGCTTAGGAATTGGTCCTTTTTCTTTATGCTCCTTATACAGTCATAGGAGAGATAAGTTCGTGTTTTGCCTGTTTGAAGAAACAAACCACCAAATCCTACCAAATCAGAGAAGGCTTTTGGCTTACATATCCCTATTTAGAGACTTAGCGTAGAACATGTGAGCAATTAAGGAGGAATTTATCTGTGCTACTAAAACACGTGCCCATTTAGCTAAGTGATTTCACTGACGGAGTTTGAAACTGGCAGCAGATGGGTGCCCAAACAAAGGGATGATACAAGGATCACTTGGAGTAGGAGCAAGTAGAATTTTGATTTTCCAAGCAGAAAAATGAATGTGTCAACCCCTAACAAGATTAATTGTTTATTTTGTGTTTATTTTCAAAGTCTGCTGAGATGAGATGGTTATCTCTAGAATTCCACCCACTGAAATCTGTGGATTCCTGTAGTTATCTGGTCCCATCTAGTATTTTTTTTTGGGAGCTGGAAAGAAAGCAGGGCTTGTCTGGAAGGAAGCTTGTACTCAAGTTTCAATGTCTTCTACTGAGCTAGAGTCACATTTTGGCTCTGGAAAGGATCCCCAAGCTATCAACAACGCTGACAAATTTATTAGAAGAGTACCGATTTTTTATACATACAGTAGATTCTAAAGTGCTTTTTGTGTAGTTCAGTTCAAGTGGTTAAAGAGAGAAAGCATGGGAAATGTAAACATTGTCGACATGAGCTGTTTTCTATTAATTAACTTATGCATATCAAACGGAATGCTGTTGCCAGCACTTTACATGCGGCTCCCTTTCCCCAGAAGATGGTTTGCCAAACACAACACAGGTTACATGGTGGGAAAAACAATCAGGGGAATCAAGCCTAGACCTAAACTTCTGCTGCCGTGTACATGCTTGGCGCTGGCACGCCTGTGAACGTGTTTACAGCAGCAAGCAGTTGTACTGCATAAACACGAGGGCTGCTGAAATACCTCACTGAAGCTTTCTAACAGGTGCATTTGGAAGTTTTGGGTAATGTTGCTCAAACAGGGTCTCTACACTGCTTTATGCCTTCTTGGAGGACGGTCAGTCAAAGACGCTGCAGTTGGCTGGGTACTTGCAGCCTTGCTCGTTGGCATCCAGCCCTGGTATTCTTTTGTCTCAATTCTGCACTGTGGTTATCACACTGCCTCAGCACAGGGAAGGAGCAAACACATTTTTAAAAGTGCAAAGGAAGAAGTCAAATTAAGATAAACATTTACATAACTAGGGAAAATTACCCAGGAAGGACTGGAAATCTGATGACATTCTGTTTACCTAGCGCAGTATTGAAACAGTTTGTGAGAGACACAAACCAGAACACTTTGTATAAATCACCGTGAATGTAAGGACCTGTGAAGCGAGACAGTAAACACTAAAACTATCAAGCTGGCTCAGCACAATAGAACTTACTCAGGACAATATTTTGCACTATACTTTTACTAAAGCTCTCTTGAGAAGGGAAAAGAGCAAGGTGGTACAAAGCTTCATGTTAAGAAAAGTTGCCATATACTCTCTATGTAACATCTATAAATTTTGTCCATTCTAACCACATCTAGGCCTTGCTAGTCTATAAATGCAGGTGTTTCTGAGACTACAAAATTTGCATTCCTGCTTCATTTTGTTATCATGAGGTAATCCTGAGATGTGTTTGTACTTCTGATGCATTTTAGCCAGTAGAGGTAAAGTTGTGCAGAAATTTGGGCTTTGTACTGACCAGTTCACGTGTCTGCTTGATACAACCCTTGTGAGATATCAGACCTCATCTAAGAAATGCATCCTGTTTTATTTAGAACCAGAGGCTTCACTTGGAAAACTACCACAATATTTGGCTCCTCTTTCTGAAGCTAGTCTGAATTTTTCATGCCCTCAAATTAGATTAGATGCTTGTTTTCTCCCAAGACTTCACTGTAATCCTAAACAGATTTCTCAAGAGTTAGGGGTCAGTTGCAATACTGGAGGAGGTGCTGGCAAGCTATGGAAATGGATGTTTCCTCTTTTTGGCTGGGGTAATCTAGCAACTCTCTTGATTACAGCGTATGGTGTGTGAAAACAAGCATCAGATAGGCAAGGCTGGAAACGGAGGTAGCTAAAGAGGTCTGGGAAAAATTCACAATGGGGAGATCTCAGCAAAAAAGAAGTTGGGGAATTATTAATGCACAGATGGATTAGAAATTCTTCTCCTATGGGAAAGGACCACAGCAACCACAAAATTCACATTTTCAAAATTAAACACAAGGATCACTTCCTTTACCAAGGCTTCTCAATAATAATATAAGACAAGCAAATTCATTAAAATAACATAACTACCCTTCTCACTGCCTGGGAAGAGAGAGGAATAGTTTTGTGCTCAACTTAAATTTTGTAATAAATACTGTACAAGAACATAAGCTAGATAACATATGTCGTGATAAATGGAGTCTAGTCTACCAGGAGGCATTTATTAATGAAAACTACAGTGACAGCCAAAACAAACAGGCCTCCACAGAGCTCAGATTTCTGTTTCATGTTCTGTATTTGCGAGGGATGTCTCGAGCGCTGCACACAGCAGTGAGGCAGAGAGTAGCTGAAGGATAAGTCAGGAGATGGATAAAAGCTGCTCACTTACGCCAGCAGATAGGGAGACACGGGGAAGAGTCTGGCACCAGATTAGATGAGAGGGAAGAGGAAAGTCAGGCTGGTGAAGCAGAGGGAACACGGAAACGTGACAACTGTGAAAGGATTTCTGGGAGGAGGAAGGATGAGTTGTTTGAGTGCTGGAGCTGATTTATTCACTTTCTGTGGGAATGCAAACTAGCTGCAGATCCCAGTCCACTGTCAGTTCTGAACATCTGGACAGATTCTGAACTTGCATCCAAACTCTGTGCTCCCTTTTTCTTCTCACAGTTTCTTGCCCTTCTCTTTGTCTCTCTTATGTGTCTCTTGCTCTGGTGACAGCTGTATGCTCCTTGAGACTGTAGTGTTTGAGGATTTCCCTGTGGGAACTGTTTCTGGACTTTCTCAGGTCAGTGGGGAGCTGCTCCTTGGATCAGTACCTGTGATGGATGTGGCACAGTGCCCAGCCCTATGAGCTGGCAGTAAAATATGAATACACCTTTCTCCATCCCCTCTTTGGCACTGTTGAGAACAGCAGAATAGTGTCAGGGAATTTTGGGTGCTCTAAGCACGTTCATATCATATTTGATTTTATTCAGTTTTATTTTGTTGCATTTTTTTTTTAACCTTTGGAAGCAGGTTTTACTTTCTTCCCTTCAAAAGTAAACAATTGATTCCAGGGCCAGTAAAAATATAAACCCTTCACAAGGCCTGAAGCTGAGCCCTTCCCAGTAATGTTATGGCAGGTCATTGTTCTGTCAAAAGATTATTAACTTTTCTTGGTGTTAAAATATAAATTAATAAGTAGGAAAGTTGTACGTGTCCCCAGGGCACTTGCTCAGCTATGAAAATACAAAGTACGAGTACATTTCTCATCACAGCAAGGAGAATGGGGATATGTTGGGAACAATAGTAATCAATTTCAGAAGTGTTGTGATTTATTGGCCATGGCAGTTTCAGATTTTTGAGGCATGCATGGTACTATTTTCTCCCCATCCCTTTTATCCAAACAGATAAAACTTTTGGTGGAATTGGAACACAATTCACATGATGCATAATGCTAAAGAAGCAGGGAAACAATTCATAACAAGTTGCTCTGCTCTTCTCAGAGACAGATTTTATCACCAAAGACTTGGTGTCCACTTTAATAACTTTTTTTCTTTTTTTTAATATGGCTCATCACTTTCCCAGAGGTTAAAAGCCATGCACATACCATGAAGAGCAAGATGAAAATTCTTCTCTTTCAGGTCAGCTGCTTTTTGGGTACATGACAAATACATGTCTCTGTATTTCCTCTTTAGGACACAGAGTATCATAACTCAATTTATTTTCCATTTTGACAGTGTTAAGTAGCTGTTATCGATAGCATAATTGAAGAGTAATGCAATATAATTCTTTCATAGAAATGACATTTGAAGAAGTTTCTTCTTAGATTATTAGAAGGCTTCCCAATTCATCGTATCCAGGGGTTCCTTTCTCACATAAGAAACTCCCCATTTCAATACCCAGAGCTGAGCTTGCTGTTGGAGCCCTGACTTACTGGTGTGTTAAAATTTTTGGCACTTGAAAGTAGAACATATAAAACTGATTGGTGTTGAAGCTTAGTTTGGGGAAAAAAACCCATTTCATATCTGATCTCTTGCTCAGCTTTTGCACTTGGGAGGTCTCTGGCTTACTATAAAAATCAGATAAAATTGGCTGCCAAAATCAAGAGTCATAACAATCTACTTAACAAACTTGCCAGATTTTCTGGAAGATCTAACACTTGATCCTCAGACATCTGCCTTTGCTCTCTCTGCCACTCAGTAACAGAATATTGTGTTCCTCGTCAGGTTTGCTTCTTCCCATACTCAGCAAGGCCATTTTTGTTGTCCTGTGAGAGAGTTTACGGCCCTTGTTTGGTTGCTGTGACTAAGGAAGATCATTCTGACTCTTGTTCACTGTGAAGCTTCTGCCACCAAAAATGATAGTCTGAATGTTTGCCTTCCCCTTTGCTCCTTAGTTGTCTGTATCTCACATCAAACCCTCGTTTGCCCCACCACAGCTGCTCCCTGGAAGCTTGCTGGCAGAAGGAAGGTCCTTATACTTGTCACCTCTTAAGGGCTTAATTATTTCCATGTCAAAAACATTACCTTTTAGCCACAGGTGGTGATCTGCCACATCCCCTCTGCTCCTTCTCACTTGCTCCAGCACTGGGCAGGGCAGGCATGATACCATCAGCCAGAAGGGTTGTTCTGGGACAATGGAAGCAGCAGATGTTGCCAGGAGCAGGCTGTGACTCACAGCCCAGAGGAGTCCTCATGCCACGCCGGATGGGCTCCTGGCATGCTCCACTCTGAGACTGGGAATGTGACGGCTGGCCTTGGCAAGATGTGCACGATAATCACTGAGCTGCTTAAGGAGGAAACAGAATAAAAAGTAGCTGGGACTTCAGGCTCAGTGAAGGCAGGGCTGTTTTGTTCCAGTGTCACTGCTTTCCCTCCAGCTCCCTCATGCATGGCTCTCTGTAGCTGTAACACGACGCTCACCCTGCTTCACCCCAGAAGGCTGAACCTCCTCCTCACCACGTCACTTCATCACCTAATTGTTGGTTGTAGGCATTGTGTGACACAGTGCTCTGGCACAGCAGGCAGAACTGAGCCCTGCTGCAAGTCCATTAACTCAGATGGAGCTACCCCCAGAGATGAATGTGTATGGAACTTCAGTGCTACTTTAATCAGGGAATTTCATATTCATGAGCCCCTCTGTAAAGAGAGCTGTGTAATTAAGATCATTCATAATGCTGTAGGGATATTCAAGCTAAGAGATAAGGAAGGTAACTTGTTTTTTAAGGGCACAAATCGATCTCCTGCTGTGGTTAGGAAAGCTTGATCCAGTGCACATGTTCAGAGGAAGATTTAATAGTTGTGCTGCTGTTCTCTGAGAGCATGCAACAGAAAGAATAAGGTTTTCTGATAAATAACGTATTCATTTTGCTCCATATTGATGTCTCTAATCAAGACTAACGTACATTAATGTGCATAAAAACTACAGTGAATCAATGCAGTGCTTGCTGTAAACCTCTCCTGAATATGGGGAAAAGCATAAGATTTTGGGAGATAAACTGCTGTGCCCTTCCCTTCTCTCATACTCCTTAGAATTCCTCAGCCTGTGAAAACACGGGCGTCTTTTTCCGAAGGGGAAAGGAACGCAGCGGGTATGAGGCACGTGCACAGTCTCATAGTCCCTCACTGTTTGTCTGACTCATGCAGAGCCTTGGAAACTCCCCTTCACCTAAAATACGACCTGCTGTGGGAAAGCAGAGGGTTTTTCTGTCCCTGCAAATGGTACTTATGGAAGAGGTTTAAAAATGTGTTTTCAACACATCACACAATTAATAATCAGCTCTGTACTCCCTTCTGGCTTAAGTTACAAGGGAAGGAGGCGTTCAGCAAGGCTCTCCTTGCTTTCCACGAATCTCACAGCAACGTGCCATCAAATGGTTCAGGACAGAGGCCCAAGAGCTGATCCAGGAAGGCATGAGAAGCAGTTTGTTGTTGCAGACTGAGCCCTCTGCTTTTGGAGAGAATTTGGCAATTTCTTCAAGAAAACTAAACTGAGGGAGAGGTTATTGGATAGGAAAACTCCGCTGCCTCAATCTCTTGGGGAAGTGCAGATCCTGTCTGGAGAGGAAGCAACAATCTTTCTTCCATTTCTTTGCGTGCTGGTTCTGAGATCCAGGAGGCAAAACCTCCCTCCTCCATGGCAGCATCTGTTAATGTGTTGTATTATCAGTCCCTTCCCTTTCTAGTGTGAAAATCTCTAGGAGGCTTCTGTGTTCTATGGCCTGTACCAGGTCCTCTAGCTCCTGATTCAGTCCCATGTGCTCACCAAGTGAAGTGTTATGTGAAAATGGAAAGAGTATTGCTAGGTTAATCACCTGGACAAAGCTCTCTAGGTGGATCTGAGGGATTTGTTTGGGGTTTAGATTTACACAAATGCTCCTGCCACTTGCTTTTGTATCAAAATACAAAATAATGGCTCCCTAAATTTGATTTTGATGTACTGTTCTTATTTCCAGCCTAGTAGTTTTCTGTCCTCAAAAATACTCATTTGCAGTTTCAGCGGAGGCTCACTAGCAGTTTCTTTGATATTGTACTTTAGAAAACCTCACTTCATTTTTGCTGTATTCAATTCTACACCTGGCACCAACACTGTTCCAAATTACATTGGGAGACCTGTAAATCTGATATAATTCAATATGGAAATGCTTAAATCTCTGCACAGTAAGGCAGAGTGAAAACCACTGCTCTACAACTTTTGCACGGGTGTCTAGTTTGAGCCTTAGATGTCTAGTTTGGGATCAGCTGAGAATAATGAGCTACTTTGGTGAGAGCTCTCAAGGCTCAGTTGAATGATTTGCCTGGCTCTGCACTGGTCTGTAATTAGAGTTGAGTCTTATTCTGCAGCAAAACCCCACCTTGAACATCAGGAAAACTTCAAGGTGTTTCACAAAAGTAATGATATTGCATCTGATGCTCTTGCCAAATTTTAAACAAGATTATTCTTGATTTTCAAAACTTACCAGGATGCTGACACATGGCTTGTCACCCCTTATCGTTCATGTATTCACTGCTTGGTAAATGAATCCAATGTTTAACTCACAGAGAAGTCAGGTTTTGAAGGGGGCCTGAGATTCTCTAAAGAATCTCAAGAATTCTAAAGAATGTTGTATAAGACAAAGAGAAATAACTGCATGTTTCATTCAGGAAATTTACAGCAGCTGAGAAAGAACAAATGTTTGTTGTGCACTGAAACACAGAAATTTGCATTTTAAGAAAAATAAATTCTAAACATTTTTCTTGATGTCTAAATCCAGTAGTGGTTTAACATCAAAGTCTGTTCTCATGCCTAGAGAAATACCTTTGCGATTTCTAAGGGCTAGCTGCTTTGCAAAGCATAAATGAGCAAATAAGAATGACTGTGAAAGGCATTATTCAGTAATGAAGGTTTTAAGTGAAAGCTAAAAGATTTTGCCATAGAATTTTCCATGAATTGTAATGGAAGATGCATGGTTAAACCACCCATACTGCAACCCTTTTTCATTAGGAGTTCTACCACTGCCTTCTTTCCCTTCACTGAGGTCTCTGCTGGTTTTCGTACTTTTCTTTTTTTCCTTTTTCTGGTCCAGACAAATACCACAGTGATGAATAAGTTAGAATAGCTTCTAAAATAATAGAATGTCCATAGTTTTTCACTCTTTTCCCCTCTCTGTACTTTACCTGCTCTTACAAATAGATAACCAATGGCTGAAACAGTTCTTTTTTTCAGATGACTCCAGGCAAAAACTGTCCAGGAGATACCAAAAAATTCAAATAATTTATTTGACGGTAACACATTTATTTGTATTCCTGAGCATCTCTCAGTTCTGGAAAGAGGGAGAAACACCGAAGTACTGTGGCACGGCCATTTTTAAATGACATTTGTGCTTTAACCTCAAATGGGAGAACTTTCCATCCGGACAAATATCCTGTCCACTCGGACCTATCCCAGTATGAGGCACTCTACATTTCTGTGAGAAGTTTTAACATTTTGGGGTTTGTTCTAAAGAAATGTTTTAGACTTTTTAAATTCCTAAGCCATTTCAGGACAAAGAAACAACTTCAAACTGTCCAAGCCTTTTCTAATATTAGATTTTATAGGTAGGTGGATCAGTACCATTTTGTTTCTGAAAGCAGTAACTTCTAAAATGCATTTCTTAAGTAGTTTTCCAAACATTAAACTTACAACTGCCAATTCTGTTCAGCTATAAGCAAAAAGTATCTAGCTGCACTTCATATAATTTTGGTGAATATGGTATATGGTATAGAGAGCTAAGATTATATCTGAAGAGTTGTGCTTTGGAAGGAGATCAAAAAGAGTTTCACTTCTGATTGCAATTTTGTTTTGCTTCAATGTTTTTGTCAGGAGGATCTGGGTTATTGTAGCTGAATAGAAAAACATCTTTTCCCAGTGATTTGAAAGCAAAATGTAAGACAAACTGATGTTGTATGAAAAATTACTCCATAAATACTGCAAAGGAAGAAGAAAGGAGTACCCTCAAACCAAACAATCAAAGAAACCCGTTTTCGTTTTGGTTTTATTTTTTCCCTTGGTGATGACATTCAGTGGTTGATTAATGTTGCATCAGGCCACGTTTTGTTTAGCTACATAAAATCTTTTTGCAAACTCTCCCCATGCCTTTGTGGATGGTGACAAGAGCTTGGATTTTCCTGGTGATGATTAGCGCCGTGGGGCTGTTCTCAGTGTGCTGAGTGATGCTCTGATTGTCCATTCTCACCAGGCAACGTTAGAAGCAAGTGCTTTCTATGGAGTGTTTCTTGTGCCAGAGGATGTGCATCACTCTTCCAACAGCTTGGCTTCTGTCCTTCACTGAGATTCCTTTGGATCTGCAAGTTGTCCCCTGAGCATGAACACTCTGCAACTGGAGATGCCTCATTCCCTTCTAATCTTTCACTCCCTTTATAACTGTTTGTACAAGACACGGTTCATTTTCAGCATTTTATAGATCAGGCTCCAGAAATTACATCTGAAAATTTCTTGATTTGGTTGATTTTGAATACTCTAGACTTTTCTCCTTAATTTTTATTGTGTGTTATAAAATCACCCCAATTTGCTTCAGAGTTTGGTGCTGCTTCATTTCATTAGTAAATATAAATCCATTCTGGTTTTTTAAAGAGAAATATGTTACTGCATGATTTTCTGCTTATTTTATCTGTATTTGTACCTCTTTTGCAGTACCTGTGTAAATAAGGATTCAAAACTTGAAAAAAAAAATTAAATTATTCTGCTACAGAAGAATCACAGAACAGAAAAACATTCACAGAATCACAGAACAGTTCAGGCTGGAAGGCACTTCTGGAGATCATCCAGTCCACCCTCTCTGTTCAAGGTAAGGTCAGCTGCAGGATATTGCTCAGGGCTGTTTCCAGTAGAGTTTTGAGTCTTCAAGGAAAGAGAGTCAGCAACATCTCTGACCAACCCGTGAGTGATTTCTCTTACAGTAAAAATCTTTTAGCTTATACTTAAATGGAATTTTCTGTGTGGGAGAATCAGAGCAGTCTTCTTTACTGTCTTCCATTGGGTAAGATTCTCTCACATTGGCAAAATCCTCCTGAGAAATTATTTTTTTCCAGGCTGAATAGTTCCAGTTATCTCATCCTTTTTATATGATAGATGCTCCATTTTTTTCGTGGAGTTTGAAGAACACACTATGTCTCTCCTGTGCCAATAAGCCAGAACTGGGTGCAGCACTGTGGATGTGGCCTCACCACTCCTCAGTGGAGGGGAAGGATCACTTCTCTCAGTCTTGTTGGCAACACCCTTGCTGATGTAACCCAGGGTATTGCTGGCTTTTTTTTGCTGCAGGGGCACGTTGCTGTCTTGTGTTCAGCCTGGTATTTTGATTTTCCTCACCCGACCCCTGCATACTTAAACAGTCTCTTTATTCCATCTGAGTCACGTATCCCTGCTTCTACCTCTTGCATGTTTTATTTCCACATTGAAGTCATCAGGATCATCTTGTTCATCCATGCAGGATCCATGCTTGATTGTTCTCTTGTCAGGACAGACCATGGCTTGGAGCAGTTAGTCCCAGGTCCTCCTTCTCTCCGGGACTGTCTGCCACGGGATTCTCTCAGGCAGATCCTGGAAGAAAATCGTGTGCTCATCTGAAGTCCTGCTTTTTGCCTTGTTTCCTTCTTACAGGACCTTGAACTCCACCATCTTGTGGTCACTGCAGCAAGGATGAACCCGACCTTCACACCCCTGAGCAGTTCTTCCTTGTTTGTAAGTGTGGGGTCCAGTAGACCATCTTCCCTTGTTGATTCCTGGATATTCAGGAAAGCAGACTGACTTGCAATTGTCTATTGCAGTAGTTTTCTTTAATTTTTCTGACATCTCTGCACTTATACTCCCAACCCTATACCTCAGCTGATTAGAACTAGCTGTGGTAAGAACTGTTCTGGCCTGCTGCCCAAAAATAATATTCCATCATTTCCTGACAGGGAAAAAAGTCCTGTAGACTTGTGGCCATTTGTCCTCACATCTATTTGCAGCTCCTTATTTCCCTTGAGAAGCATCCAAGACCATTTGGAAGTTGAATTTTCCGATGTCCTCACTGATCTCCACCCCGTCCCCCTCTGTTTCTTGGAAGGACCAGCTCATGTGGACAAATCTCCCACGTTGTTTAATTCCATTATTCACTACTATGTGTCCGTTTTATTTCTACTCATCACACAGCATTCTTTAGCTCCTCCTTTTTCTGCACTTACTTGGAGATCTGCCCCCTGTAACACTTACAGATGCATAAACATATAAAAAGTGGGCACTTTGTCATGTTACAGATTTGATTTAACAGCAGATTCAGCTATCAGATTCTCATTTGGTAATGTGCTGACATACATATCCCTGAGGGAGATGATTGTGAGCTGCTGGAGGAAAAATGATCAAGATTAGTCTGCCAAATATATGGTAGATATTAATCATCATCAAACTCAGCATTTTTTTTTCTCAGAAAAGCACTGAACTACAAAGCTTGTCCTTTTGTCTGCAGAATTACTGTAGCATGCAGTGAACTGGTTTTTTTTGACAGAATCAACTTTGACAGCATATTGATCTAATAATTTCAGTTGCTTTTCTAGCATTCCAATGCTTTCTTTTCTCCTCAGAATTCCCCTTCAACACATAAAGACATGGATTTTGATAAACTTGGACTGAATGCATATACAACTTGCTTTATTTCCATTAAGAGATTTCAAATAAAGCTTTTACTCTTTTTCACTGATATTTCCCATTACTGAAAAGACCAAGACCTTTTCAATATGTGGGTACCTGCTTCTGCTTGGAACTGAGCTTACTTAGCATTACATCTTTGCATTCTATGTCCACTACTGCATATAGAGAATAAAAGTTAATATGCTTGTATGATGTGTTTGAACTTAAATCAGGACTTGAGGTCTTGAGCCTCGTGAGAATCAGACCCCAAAATGATGGATATTAGTAAACTGAGGGTCTACAAGCATGACTTTAAACTCTTTGTAAAACAGTCTCTTGGCATCTCCCTAACATTAATCATTTAATAGAGAACAATAATAACCATTGAACATAATGTAACAATATAGAGATATTAGTGTATTATTCTGAAATTCAAATAAATATGTAAAGAGGAAAAAAAGATGGAATAGAGAATTAAGACAGCTTTTACATGATCGTACTCAAATTTTTCACGGAGTAGACTGAACCAATCCTTGAATGCAGTAGATAACTCAGTTTTCCACTTCTCATTCTATCCATTTTGCCCTCACTACAGAAATCAGTCTGTTGTTCTTTAAAATAAATACATCAAGTGTTGCATATGGTGTCAAGGAGGGAGCTCTCATCATGCTGATCCTGGTCTCAGGAGCACGATGCAGATGACAGTGTGACTGGTGGCACCAATAGAATACAAAGGAAAAAAATGTTTTGTTGTTATCTACTACCCTTAAATTTGCAACATGTTCCAATAATTATTTGTGTAGCTAACAGATCATTTAAAACTGTGCTCTGGGCACCTCTTGAGGCTGAGAACTCAGTGATATTAACAATTTGCCACTAGGATTTTGCCAGGAGTCACTAAATGGTACAATTAAATTTGCAGTGTTCCTTCAAGGTTCATTTCATTTCAGGAAAAGATCAGCTGTCAAATAGAACAAGAGCTGTCCTAGAGAAACAGAATAATCAATTACTGACTAGTTGAGCACTTTTAGCCAAATTATTTTCTCCATTAATATATTTTTCCCAGCACAGTTGAAGAATGTTTATTCTGATAAACAGAATAGTTAATGATGTTAAACTTCAGAGCCCAGAAGAATTTCTAGGTTCATTGTAGGGAACACCAAACTAGTAATTTTGGGAATTTTGATCAAAAAAAGAGAGCCAGTTTGTCACGTAAATGACACTTTGTGGATAATATCTTCTTCTTAGTAAAAACTGCTGAACTATTAGTGAAATACCATTAAAGCTCTCTTAGTTCTCACATATAAGTCAGCATAAAGATCTCATTTTATTCTGCTGACAGCATTGCCATGAGTGATACAGCACAGAAGTATGTTAAATACATTAGTGTTTCCATTTAGGTTTGCAAGCACTTACATCTGAAAAGAGGAAGGGAGAGGATGTCTGTTTAAAATTATTTTTCCTTCCTCACATAAAATACAGTAGGTGAATCCAATGTTGAAATGAATGAAAGTATTAGTGTATTCCAGTCATGAGCACAAGGTACATCTAAGCACTGCCTTCTAAAAAATTCTTGTGTAGGAGACCTCCTGAGAATGAGTTTAGGGAGTGTGTGATAACATTGAAATAAAAGGATTTGTGTAGCAGTAGCTGGAAGCAGAAGTTGGTTTGTTCTCCTGCCAAGTGGATATATACTGACTTCACTGGGCTTGCTCAGTACGTGGGGACCAGATCCTGTTTTTGTTGAAACCAGCGACAGAGCTCCCACTGCCCTCAACAGAACCGGGAATTAATGCTCTGTTTCTCTGTGACTTATGTTTCCACATCATTTACTGGAGGGAGTTTTTTCTTCTTGGTCAACCTGGTAGGAGCTTGTCAGAACGTCACGGAGATCCATGAAGTAGGTGCAGGCTACTGTCACTGGGAATGAGAGGAGAGTTTGACCCTGTTTGTTGGAGAGGAAACTTGAAGTAATGAACCCAGAGTGCAAGGAGACCACTGGAACTGGAAAATTTGGAAACTGCATGGCAGGATCATAATAGCCGCTGGAGCTTTGGGTTTGCTGCAGCTAATGCGTGACATGGAAAGGGAGGGAATTTCTTATCCCTCACACTTTCTCTTTACAATCAAAGCTAGAAAATGCTGGACTTTAGTATTTCTAAAGTTTAGACAGGAATTGCAGCAAGTAAGTACAGCTAGTGGCTTTCCTCAGTGAATGGAATGGTACGTCAGCTGAGCTTTTCCTGCTCTCTCAGTTCCCTGGAAAATTCTGAACATCATAATCAGTTCAGAGACAACACTGATGCCAGGTCACACAGCTACTGGCTGAGGAGTGCTGATGTGCACTCTGAGAATGGTTAATGTTTCACTTTATTGCATAGCCAAAATAAGACAGAGCTACAGTGCAGACTCTTTTCCACTTGTACTCTGGGGATTCTGAAACATTTCACTTTTCCTGGTGGCTATATGGAGCAAAACAAAACATCAGCCAGTAGTTTACATTTTTGCTGCCTGCTTTATTTAGCACCAACCCTGAACTGACTCTGGGCATTTATAAAAAGAGAGCTCTCACAACACTGAGCCCATGTGAAAGACGGTGTAGGCTTTCCTCTGTGGAGATTAAAAACAGAGGATTTTCTGTGCCAAGCCCAACTCCATGGCTAAGTCAATCCAGGGAGCCTGTTTTCTGTCCCATCATTGGCTGTGTAACGCTGTCTGCAAAAGTGTGTTGTGGATTAATGGTATAACTTGTTCTGTCAGTCTGTCTTTCCAAGTGAATTCAATGGTCTGGGATGTGACTGGTACTTAAAAATGAGCTTTGAGTCTGGATCCAAGCAGGACAGTCCTTCCTAAGAGAAGGATGCATTGCAAAATGGACATGAATTGCCATTTTTCAGAATCTTGTGTTAGTAAAATTACTACTAGTATAGAGTATAAACATTCTATATCCCTAATAAATTAGGGGCTTAGTCTTATCATGAGAAATCATTTATTAGAAACATTTCTTTTAGAAACTTTTTTTTTTCTGATTCTTTCTGTTCCTTTCTATATTCCATTGTCTTTGTGTCAGTAAAAGACAGTGAATTACACATTAATTCAGGTTCTTTTTACGTGTCTTAGCTGTTTAGCAGCTAAAACCAAAGAGGAGGGACAGCCCAGTGGAAGTTTTCCTTAGGTTGCTATTAAGCAAAGCCCACAGTTCAGAACTTCCCCAAAGAGCACCAACAACCCTACAAACAACATAAACCAGCCTGGTGACATGGAGAAGTACCTGATGGCAAGGGCTCTGAAGAAAACATGATTTGACAGCTGGATTGCTTATAGATGTGGATGCTCAAAACAGGAATCTTTCTTTGAGAAGGGGTCAGGATAAAATTCGCAAATAAATCAGTAAACCAGAAATGCTTGTGGGACAAAATATTTCAGTCTTTCAGGCAGTTGAAGTCCAGACATTCAGGGGAAGTAGGTTAAATAACTGGTGGGGCATTTGAATGAGAACATTCATCTTCTTTGTCAAAGTCCCACAGATATTCTTCAAACTGACAGAAGCGTCTGACCACATTTCCCCCTTTCCCTACCCTGAATGAACTTACGAACTAGTTGGGCGCTGCCTGGGTTCCGGACATTTCAATAGTTTTGGCTGTATCCTAGCATTCAGCCTAGAGGAATTGCTGTTAATTTTCTTTATGCTCTTTATTAAGCTTTTGTTTTGTTCCTTCAGGGCTTTTCTGTGTGTTGAATGGGAAAACCATTTTATCTGATGGAGTTTACATTTCCGTAATTGTGGGCAATGGGTACTTTGTCTGAGAACATCCTATGCAAAGATCCAGAGTCCAAACATTCTTAACTTTGTGTTGTTTGGGTGGTAGGTGAGATACACATGGACCTAGGCTTCAGTTCTGCAAGTGACTTTGCTCTGTATACAGGATGAGGGGATACAAAAGCTTGATGCTGTGCATCTGAATTTGTTATGGGCAGCTCTAAACCCCAAACAGTTCTGGGGCTTGTTCCATTAAATTTATGAGTGTTCTGGAGAAGGACTGATGAGGAGGAGTGCTTGCTGCTTCCTTAGCAGCAGGTGATCAAGTGAGCAAATATCTGGGGGGTGCTGGGTGTTGTTATGTGGAAGCCTGCAGAAAGCAAATCCAGAAACTTGGGTTTCAAGCCTTTTCTCTTGGCACGTATTTTAACATCAGGGGAACCACATGGAAGAGACTGGAAGAGATCAAGGGGCATTTTGCAAAAAGCCTGGTGTGGAAGCAGCCAGCCATCCTCCTGCCACGAGTATTGCGCCACCTGCGCTGTCGAAAGCAACATTCTTTCAGCTGATTTCCTGGATAAGCATCATGATGCAAATATCAAGATGAAACCATGCCAAACTCATAAATTTCATAGGTTTTGGATTAGTCTGGCAGGTGCACATGCTACCTAAATTCATCCTGTTTGATGTTTGTTTAACGTGCTGAGGCAATCCTGCGAAGCCTTCTGCCTTACTCAGTCTGTGGTGGTACTGACCAACCCACCGAAACTGCACACTAAAGCCTCTTAATATAACTTAAGGCATAGCTACCATTTTGCCTGAAGAAGCTTTCAAATATGCCCTGCTTTTTAAATTTTATTTTGGACATGTCAGAAAGCTTCACAGAAAGTTGTATTACAGAGTTTTAACTTGGCTCAGAGCCTATGACCATTTTTTTCCCTGTACTTTTAAAGTCTGTAGACATAGAGAGATTTACAAGTTTTGGGTTGCTTGGCCATTGCTCCTTTTCTGTCTCTATCTCCCAGAATGTAAGGCATAAACCAACATAATCATCCTTGGACTATAAAGAAGAAGATCTCAAAGGCAGTCAAAAATCTGTTTTGATGCTGTTTAAATGAGAAAAAGATATAATTTTACATATGAAATAATCTAATTATTTTATTTGCCTGAAGCTTTGAGATCAATTTGGGAGAAACAAATTTACTGCAAACAAAATGAAACAGAAATATATTTTAGCTGATTAAAACTTTGTTTTCTGCCTGCTTCACCTCAGGTCATCAGAGGGATTATATGTCTGTTCTTCCCATAAAATAACTTGACAATTAACTTTGGAAACAGTCTTCTAGGAAAGGTGAGAATGTGTCACAGGATATGGGATGAGGTAGTGCTCTGAGGGGATGGGAACCAGCAGTTTAGCTCAATACATTATACATCAAATTTATAAAGCTGACTTTGACTTTAGCAGGACAACAGGAGCCTTGTCCAAGCAGCTGTCACCAGGACTGGCACTGGTTATGAGACTGGGCTTGCTTTTAGAGTTTCAGTGGGGAAAGATTTAGCACCAGGAAGCTTCCATTTGCTTGGCTGCTTGTGTAATGGATGGTACAGCTCTCTCTTTACTATTTCAGGCTTTTCCTGGCTCACACAGCAGCATCTTGTAATACCATAACATCCTTTATTTAGATCCATGGGAGGAGGAGCTCAGGTTGGTTGTTTATTTATGCTTGGAAGTGGGTTACTTTCTTTCAGCACAGCTTTCCTTTGCCATAGGAATGAGAAGGGACTGACGTATTTCAAAATGAGTTCAATTAAATGTTGTCAAAACTAAGAGCAAGTCTGATTTCACAGTCAGAACACCCTCAATGATAACTTGATCTAATGTTCGAGTTACAGTGTGATTTCCAATGTCTTTGAATACAGCTATCCTGCATAATGATATGAAGTGTGATTAAATACAAGATATTGCTAAACACTTTGTCAAACCCATGTTATGGTTTGACAAAATATACCTTGTGAGCTATTATGAGTATTTTTTGCTGATTGCAACTGTTCTTTCAACCCTTAAAATCAACACAGTACTTTGTTTGAAATACTTAAATGCAGATTTCTAGCAACTGCAAAGTTGTTTTCCTCCCACCTAGTTAGAAAAGAATCACATACTTCCAAATTAATTTCAGTGTTTGCTGCTACTAACAGACCTCAACATGGTTAAGAATAGCATTGGTCAGCTGGTATCTCCTGGTGCCAAAATTTATACCTGAAAATGTGGACTGGAATGCTACAGATAGGGGGAAAACAATGCTGCAAGATCTTCAACTTGTCTAAGATTTCATGGTGCTGTTGACCACCAGAACTATACTGGTCAGGACCATGATCTGTCCTGGAAGGACTAAGTTTGTTAAGATTAAAACACAGTGATAAACCCAAAGGCCTTGATCCTGAAACGTACCGTTTTCTTAAACACCCTAAATATCTAATCATTTGGATTGAACGTCTACACAGATGAACTATATCTATAATTTTGTGCATTAGAGAGATCCCATGTTATTCCATTAATGAGATAGAAAACAACTGAGAAATAAAAATGCATATCACCACAAAATAGATGTAGAATCAGGGCTAAGGTCAAAAAAGTATTGCTGCCACACAATACCGTCCCTGCCTGGCTCGGTGGGGTCCCGCGTGCCCCCAGAGACGCACGGGCAGTTTCAGTATCGTGGTCGGCAGCAAAGAGTCGGGAAGGGTACTTGCACACGTTCCGGCAGCAACATTTATTGCATCTACACTGTCGAAGGTTGCAGAGGCAAACACCAACATGATCCCAAAACTCACGGTTTTATCCAGGGGTGGGGAAAAGGCGGGACCAGGGAATGGGGACCAGTGGGGAAGCTCTGTGGGAGTGATGAGGCGTAGAGGCTGACAGCCAAGCGGGGAATTCAAACTGGGCTAGGTTAACATACCAGAACAATATGTCCTGGGAGAAGCCTTTTTGGTCACCTTAACATGTAGGTGCTAAAAATCTAGAAGCGGAGAAATTCTTCAGCCTTTTCTCAATATTCTGCGAGCAGACTGTCTTTCCTATGTAAACTATTTTAAACAAGGTCACAGTTTCATAAACTTCTTGCACCCGCAAGCTGTTTTGCAAGATTGTTTTGGCTTTGACTTTGAAAATATTTTGGAATAGGTATCTTAGAACTTGGCCAATCCTCTCAAGGGGTGGATGGCCGAGGAACCAATTACCTATTGCCACTCAACACACTTTTGTGATCTATCGTATAAAAGTAGTCAGAAAATTATTAAAGTGCTTCTACTTCCACTTGTTCATAAGCCTGGACTCTGTGTCGTTTTCTTTATGCGTCTCAGACGTAACAGTGACATTAACATAAAGTGGTTCTTGTGGTACTAGGGACTTGTCTTACTGAGAAATCTCTGTCCCTTGTAACGTATGTTCACTGGCCACCACAGCCACAGCAAATGGCCACAGTTTAAAAACACAGCAGATTTCCTTCTCTTTCGGAAGACTTAAAGCATAGCTATGGCCAAACCCAACCAGCAGGAAAGATTCTTATGTACAGTTGGCTTATTTTGTGTAGTTTGATGCTTTGTTAGTGCACCAAACTTGCAGCATGCATAAGCCAAATGATAAACAGTCTTAGGTGACTGTTCTGTATCGGTGTGAATATCATTCATCTTTCTCCCTAAGAAGAAGCATGAATGATATTAAAGTGGATAGGTTTTTCTTTTTAAAATTTGTTCAAACAAATTTGCATGGAGGAAAAACTTGAGACATAGTAATATTTTATTGTCTGTTAATGTGTATTGCTATTATGCTCAATAATTGTAGTGTATTTTTATCTTAGGATGTGTTTAAAATGCTGACAGGCAGAAATCACCTTGGCAACTGGGCAGATTTCTGGTGAATTGCTCAACAGGTTATAAACATGCAATTATGTGAATTTTTTTTAGAGTCATATTAGGAGTGTGGACACACTTTCAATCCAGATCAAATATGAACCTTAATATACAAATTAGGTAAAACACCAATAGGTAGTCAAATGTCCCGTGGTAAAATTTGACACAGTACCAAAAGAGATGGTGTTTGATGCCAAAAAATCAAGAAATAGTTGAGACGTGGTTTGTTTCAAAAGCTGACTTCCTGTGAGAAATTCCAAGCCATGCCAGCTGAATAGAATAACAAGACAAGAGACCTTGGGGGGTGTAGAAGTAGAACATAATTTTATAATTTATTTTTCTAAATGCAACTTATTTGAGATATTACCAGTGAAAGTATGGTGACATTTAAAGGGAATTTGTGTTTCTGCTTGACGTTTCTTGGCTAGCATATCTAGTACAAAAGTCACAGAATTAATGACAAAATCCAAGATATAGTGTATTTTTTTCTGGATTCGTAAACATCTATCCCTGCCCCGATTGGCAGCTCTGAGTACAGTAAATTAGTCCTAGCATATTAGCTACTGTGTTATATATAAAAACCATGATTTATTTTTTATAACACCTTTTTGTAAGGTTTATGGTTGTCAGTAACACAAGTCCACAGACTCAATGACTGTCTGCAATCAAGGTGATTAGCCCCCTTTTATTAGAGACTTGATCCTGAGAAAAAAGCTCTCCAGCATGTTGGTGCTGTTTTGTATAAAATTTTGATTTGTAAGAAAGAAGAGCATCTTAAAATTTTGTGCAGAAAGCAGCTCAGCTCCATTTGAAGCTGTTCACAGGATCAATCTCCTGCAGGGCCTGTGTCCCTGGTAGAAGCTGGCGTACTTTTGGTGCACATCTGGAACCATGTTCAGTTTCCTCCTGAGGAATTTAGTCCATGTGTGGTGAAATAACTCTGTGAATCCAACTAATACCCAGCGGTAGGTGCTAAAAAGCTAGAAGCAGAGAAATTCTTCAGCCTTTTCTCAACATTCTGTGAGAAGACTGTCTTTCCTATGTAAACTATTTTAAACAAGGTCACAGTTTCATAAACTTCTTGCACCTGCAGGCTGTTTTGCAAGATTGTTTTGGCTTTGACTTTGAAAATATTTTGGAATAGGTATCTTAGAACTTGGCCAATCCTCTCAAAGGGTGGATGGCCGAGGAACCAATTACCTATTGCCACTCAACACACTTTTGCGATCTATCCTATAAAAGTAGTCAGAAAATTATTAAAGTGCTTCCACTTGTTCATAAGCCTGGACTCTGTCATTTTCTTTACCCATCTCGGACATGACAGCGACACCCAGCAAATGGCCATGAGTGGGGAATTTAACTCAAAACTGCGGCACAGCTCTGAACCAAAACAAATGTAGGTGTCATACCTTCTCTCCTTTATTGAGCTTTGCATTGGTAACTTGGTAAAGAAGTTCTGTCTTCAGGACTTAAAATGAGAACTTTTTTTGCAGGCAATATTGCATAGCTAATTTGAAAACCAGCACTTAATTTTATTGGCTTATATGCTAGATAGACAAATCCCATCTAACTTTGAACATATCAGGTTTTCCCAGCTAGATCCTAGGACTGAAAAACATTAAAGAAGGAAAAAAAAACTTCTGCAATTAACCTCAAATGTGCCTTCATATGTAAATAGTCATGAGATCTGCCTAAATGTGAAAAATTTATGTCTTCAAATTTGTTTGTTTTACTTTTCTGAATGCAAATGGTCATACATGCAAAGAATTATTTTAACTGGCATCACCGATACCATTTCTTTTGTTTAACTTCATGCGACTTACTTCATTTCCCACTGCAACAAGTAGAGATCTTTTTCTTCTGAAATAGTTGCAACTCAGCCATTTGTAAATGAAGTACTGTTACTTCAACAATGAGTTCTTCACGTGTCCATGTGTGACAACATGTATGTAGTATATAGATAGTAGTGAAGATGGCTAATCAGAGCTTGCTGTGTAATTCTTAGTAGGTCTGGAAAGGAAGTGAAATAAAAGTCTGAAGGGCAAGGTTCATGAAGAACCAAATGGGGAAAGTGCAGTGGGAAGTGGGATGGCAAAATATCTGAGCTCCTATCTGCCCCAGGGAGTGGGGAAGCAAATGCTCTGCAGCGAGTGTTTGTGTTTAGAAAGGAGATGGCGGAGAATACTGACCTGCTCAATGGAAATCTTGACAAAATGTCTGGGCAGCTCATTTCTCTGAGAGTCATGGAGCTTGCTCCTGTCTAGCTCTCCCAATGCAGAGGCATTCTTTCCTCTGCTTTACTAGGGCCCTGAGAAATAGAAAAGAAGATGTCATCTCAAGCTAATTCTATAAACATTGCTATCAGAAAAGACATTTTAAACCATCATAAAAAGGCCCATTGTGCAACTGGAGTCTTGGAACAAGAACGGCTTATAGCTCAGCCATTGTTAAAGGTTAATGTTCCTATCATTGCATTCCTTTTTCTAGTTCCCATAACCAGGCTGTAATGATAGATAAATATATGAGCTATTTCTTTGTGTTGGCAAAATCACAATTCAGAAAGACATAGTTTCCTAGGTTATTTTTAGACTAATATGCTGGTTTATAGCTAGATGAATAAACCCATCTTTTTTAAGAGAAAAGGCTTTTAATGTTCTGTTGCTTTTGCAGAATGTGACCATTTGTGAATGTTTTTGTCTATCAAAACAGAGTAACAGCTTTATGAAGTCAACTCACGAACTGGAAAGGAAACTAATTAAAACAATAACGTTAATTTACTGTTGCCAAACATTAACCAATCTTGTACTTTCCACAATTATTTTTACTGCTATACAATAATTTGAATGCCTTTGTCATTGTTGTGTATTGTTTTGTTCCTGTAAGTGCTGAATGCTGATTCCAGGGCAGAAATTCTATTTTCTGTTAGCTGACTGAGCAACAGAGTCTGCACATGTCTCTTCCAAGCTCTGCCCATTTTCATACAAGGAGCAAAGTAATGTCTTCTCTGTTTTAGTGAATTTCTGTGTTCCTTGGTCAGTGCACCAGGAGTGCTTTCTATCAAGAGGGTGCTCTGATAAAATGTTATAAATTCTAAGAAACTCTGCAGATTGAGGTATAAAACTTTTCCTATGACATGGCAGGGGTAGAGCATCTTAACCCAGGCTTTCCTTAAAAGTCGGGACAGGGAAGATTCAGTCTTCACAGTTTCATCCAATTTACAGAAGCTTGTGAACATCCACAAAATTCCTCTTTCCCAGCACTGCTGCTGTGCTCAAACATCTGCAGAGCTGCAGGTGCTTCTGATCGGATAGGTCTGAGTGATGGAGCTTGTGCATCCTCCACTCTGTGTTTTCAGGCAATTTTTGGGTGAGTCCTTAGAACAGCACAGCTGTGCTGTGCTCAGCACCTCTTCAAAAGGCTTGAAAGCTCTATTACTGCTCCTGGTTACAGGTTTCCTGGTTCAGGGACAAACTGAGAGGAAGAAGCAGGCCAGCTGCAGCTACCTCCTATTTTTGGAGTCAATCTGCTGAAACCGATTCTGTGCTAAAAGTAATCCCAAAAAATTTCTTTTTCTTATAGGCAAAGAAAACATTCTTGTACCTCTCTCCTGGCCTTGGGTGGTTTTGAAGGGAAGTAAATACTTCCCTATTTGACAATCTCAAGGAAAATACCTGTGAAAGGTAAGTTGATGGGATATTTTGATAGCATGGCTCCATGACAGTGATATATCCTAGTGAACAGAACTTGGGCTCCAGGTGGTGTCTGAGTAGATGGCCCTGGTTCCCTGCAGAGATTTGAAAATCAGGTTGTTCTTTGGAGTGTGTGTTAAATGTCCCTAAGCAAGAGATGGATGGGAAGCCCAATGAAGGAAATTCTTATTGAAGTGTTCCTGGTTTTTAACACAAGAAGAAATAATGAAGGTCCGTCTGTAATTGCTTTCTGTACCTGAGTGGGATAGCTGCCAGCCCTGTTTAGGTAACCAGTTAGGTAATTTTTCTATAGAAAATTTAGACTTCATTTAAAAAAAAAAATCAAGCAATCCAAAACCCAGACAATATCCCCTGCCAAGAACCAACCAAAGAGAAAGGCAAATGTGTATTAAATCTTTCAGCAAAGAACAAATACTGCTGGTGCATCTTCATGAATGGTGAATTGCCCTCAACAATTCAATTGCTTTCTGAAGTTACCCTTAAAATTATGGACGTTAGCTCTTAGGCTCCTGCTATATTGATTCTGGGTGCAAAGAGCTGATAATACACAATTTTACACTCTGTTGTCATTAAAGAAGCCTGCTGCATTCATTCCTGGTGCAGATCCACTGCTAACAGTGCTGTGTGTCGGCTGTTTACACAGAGGAGCAGGTACTCCTGTTTGCAAGCTTCGTGTGAATGCAACTTAGATTTGCCTCTTGTTAGCACTGAAGTAGCAACTCTGGTATGTTTTTGGGTTACACTTTTTCTCTATAGGCTGCTTTTAGTCATCTGTGCCAGCCTTCTGTTGTGTCTATCAGAAACATCAGAGAAAAGCATCCGTGGTATTTGAGGAGGAGGTTGTGAGACAGAGTGTGGCGGCAGTCGTTCGGACTAAATGAGTTTTCACAGATAGAGTGATGCACAACCGTTATTCCCATTTCCGTGGGTTTTGCCTCTCTTCTAATGATGTTTCAGAGATTTGAATTTCCCATTTGATTCCCAGTTGCGAGGTTCACTATATTAAAATTGAACAAACTGGCAGTATTACTTTATGGGCTGATGAAGCAGATATCCCTAAAGAATGAGACAAATGTGTCGTATCTTTACAGCATGAGGAGCACAAGGTGGGATACCTGCACTTTTCAGGTGCTTCCGTGACTAGTGCTTATGTGGAAATATTCTCTTAGTTCTGCTTTTCTGGACAGACAACATGAAATCAGCTCTCTGCAAGACCTGGAAACACAGCGTCTGAAATTAATGTCTGGTTTGCCTTCACTGTGATTATGAAATTAATATGGTTTCAGATACTAGTTTAGGTACATCTTCTTCAAAATCTAAGCCGCTCTTCAAATTTCAAGCAATTAAATAGGCCTATAGATTTTGGCCTTTGGTAAAAGGCTATAATCATACAGACAAATACAGGACTCTTTACCCACAATATGCAAGTATTTGTAAGAAAGCAAAAAAATCAACAAAATTAAAAGAAATCTAGGAGCAGTTTTATTCAAGAGATCTCCTTAGAATGGGGAAAACTACAAAGTAGTAGGCTCTTTGTTTACGAAAAGGCTGCGTTTATTTAAGTAGGGTGATATATAGTATACACAGTTTGGTTGATGCATATAACATGAAGAATTGGCAGGTCTTGTTATATATAATAACCCTGTTCTCTCAAGGCTCTTTCCTGCAGTTTTACTAAATATGTTTTTGAAGCCTGCACAACTACCAGATTTTATGAAACTTCATGTAAAATGTCACCCATTACAATATCATTATAGTCCTCCAATTTTTACAGAATGCAACCCTAAACAGTGAAGTTCTACAAAAGTCAGATTGATTTTGGTTTTTGCTCATTTTTATTCAGCATAAAAATTAACCTGACCCAGAAGCATACTTTTATTAGAAACAGCAGAATTATAAAAAAGTTTTTGCTAAATTGAAAATTAGTATTTGATTTGCTGGTTTTTGCTTTAGTATTGCTTTAGGTCTTTAAGCTCCCTTGTGACATTGTCATACAGTAAATGAAATATTTTTCAAAGTGATAGATTTTTAACTTGAAAGGGGAATAAAGTTTAAATCTGCAGCATGGAGATACAAATTTTAACTTTTAAAAGTTTCACAAAAAGAGAATAGCAGTGTAAGGGATTGTAAGAAAGGAGTGTAATTTTTTTTTCACTGTAGGCATTCTAACAAGATTTTTGTAAATCTCAAAATTATTTCTAAAAACATTTCACAATTCATTCCACTCCTACTGAAAGTACAATGCTTTAAATAAAAACAGTTCAATTAATCTTAAGAAAGTAAATAAATCATGCAACAAAGGAAATTCTGACAGATACTTCAAAACGACTGCATCTCATCAGTCTATCACATTAAAAACATGCAATGTGTAAGAGGATATGAGCAAATTCAGGTGGATTTTTTAAATTCACTTGTCACATTCCCACATAAAAGGGGAAATCTGTTTTACAGAAAATAGTTTTTATTTCATTGTATAAAAAAAATTTCAGCCCTGATCCTCTTTATCACTTAGATATTACTAAGCACTATATTTCTGAAACATACTTATAGTACTTCTCGTTTCAAGGGAACTCCCCCTGCACTTAGAGCCGGATGCTGCAGTGCAGTTGTGAAGAATGTTGTTCTGCAAGCTGAAAGAGAGAGATTGATTAGGCAATTTCACAAAAACAGAACCCTCCTTCCCTTCTCTCCCCTCTCTCTTCTTGCAGCCCTTCACTTAAACAACCCCCTCTGATAAAAAATAGCACTTAAAAATTGTGTGACACATTCTGAGGAAGATTGCTGGGCTTAATTTCCTTTCTGTTTTTCCTTGACTCTCTATATAAGCTTCAAAGTCATAGCTCAGAAGCTTTTTTTGGCAGGAGGAGAGCGCTGTGTCCAGAGCAGAGGCAGCTTGTGATATGCTTTAGTGTATCACGATACGTCTGCAAACACATACCTTGGGTAACAGCCAAAGAAACATTGGGGACTGCTGGGGAAAAGAGCAGGATGAACGTGGCCAATAAAAGGTGCCTCTGTAGGGTATGGTCATGAAGATATTGGTCACACCATGAATATTTTTTCTTACAATTGATTTGTCGAACATGTAAACTTTCTTTTGTAGTAGCAGAGCACGAAATGTGGTGGGGGATGAGCATATCTGTCTCTTACGTGTAAAACTTATCCAAGTAACAAGAAAAGGCTGCCTTGAAAGCGGAGCCAGTATCCCATTATCAGGCTTTGGGTGTTCACATTTACAGTGCAGCCCTCTCAGCATCCCCTTCATCCCCGTGTGATGTCAAGTGATGTGAGCTCCCATCAAACATTGCCAATGGCCGTGACTCATGCTCAGAGGGATGGAATTAATTGTGGTTGCGTTTCTGATGCTAATGATGCTGTTTGCTCTTTACGTGAAAGAAACAGGAAAGCAGGAAAAGGGACGGCAATCTCCTTTCTACTAGCTACACAATAAAGTGTGGCTTTCAAAATAAATTACCAGTTTTTTCCAATTTTTTTAAGGGGGAAAAAAAATCCTCCTGAGATGCAATCTTGAGCAAAGTACAAGAAGTTCCCAAAGGATGCTGAACACGAGCAAAAACATTTCCAGCATACTTATAATAATGCTGTGTTTACTTTGTCAGTTAATGATTCATTACCCAAAACAGCTTGTGCATTAAAAATGGCTCTGCACTGTATTTATGGAGCTGCAAACTGTAAATGGCAAAGATGGCTTCACTTTTCTTGCAGCCGTTTGTTTATCTGAATACCAGAAAACAGAGCTGTAGACTGTAGGGTATCACATATTTATTTGTTTAGTCTTGCAGTGTCTTTGTCCTCTGATGAGGAGCTCCTATACTCTCCAGGGGAGAACAGGGCCTTCTCTTGGGTCTGAGCAGAGAGACCTGGGCCCCAAATTGCCTCTATTCCCCTTCCAAGAAAACCTGTTGCTCCATTGCCTCCACGGGCAGAGGGACCCCACAACTGCCTAGAAGCTGGAGGCACAAAGGCAGCTGGTTTCCAAGAGCCACTATAAGTTGGTCATGCAATTCCATGCTGCAGGACAGGAAAGAGGTCAGACCAAGTATTCTGCTGGCGTAAATCAGTCCAGCTTGTCGTGGACTTTAATGGAATTGGTTGATTTATACCAGTCGGGAATCTGACCTATCGCAGACAGAGATGGAAAATGTAGTGCAGTTAAATTCAGTGGGAGTTGTGCTCCCTTGTCACGTGTGTAATAGAGCTGAGTTCCTGCAGCTGTGGGAGATGCATCTCGTATTTCCCCACTCTGGTGTTCTTAAAATTATAGCAGAGCTTTTCAATCACAGCACATTTCTATTTTATTTTATTTCCATTAGGCCATCTGAGCTTGGTTAAACATGTGGTTGTAAATTTATTAGACTTTTTCTAAAATTAATTTCGTCCCGATGGCTTTCACCTCGATAAATTATGTCATAAATGGACATAGGTGAAAGCTGGAATCTTGTAGCATTAGTCTAAAATAACAGGTCAAATGGTTTTACTTTGCACATAACAGGTACAAAATTTGATCAAAAGCCAATCGTGGAGAAACTCTCTTGCCTTCAAAAGGCCATACTAAGCACACATTGCCATTGCTGGTGCCTAAAGATTCAAGTTGTTTATCTGCAGTCTTATCTTCAGAACAGTTTGTTACACATTCAAACACAAGTCCCCAGAGGGATTTGCTCAAAAAGCCTCAGGCATCCAACTCTTCCAAGAGAGTCCAAGGTGCACACACTCCATGTCTAACATGCAAAGGAAGTGTCAGTACTTCTGCATGAACTGAAAAGCAGCCAGTGCTTTTCATATCAGCAGGTAGAGAGGATGAAGGGCAGCAAATATCTTGTATCTGGAAAGGAGGGAAAGTACACCTTGTTCAGCATCACTAGACTGTACTAATCCCCACTTGGGATTAATGCAAAGGAGCTCACTTGTGAGCTCTGAGAAAAAAGAGCTTTGAATCCCCTTACAGAAACTATTATTGCTTTAAAAATAAACCTTCCATTTCCTGGCTGTGCAAAATTTGTATATATCTTGAATATTAGGGTATCAATACAGAGATATTAATCAGTAGTATCAGATAGTGTCTGCAAATCATCTTCAGCCCCAGCATTTTGTTCATATTCTTATCAGTTTTTATGAGCACTGTGTATCTTGTGAATGCCAGCTAACCAGGGCGATATAAATCTTAGATCTGTGAGAACTGAAAAGATACTTGCAAGCAATTATGCAATAAGTGTATTAAAATAAAACAAATTGGGGCCAAAGTCTAGACTTTTGCCTTTCAGTTATGTGATTCTTATCTCTGTCATTCAGTTTCTCCATGGAGATGGTCAGTAAAGTCTCCCCGCAGAAGAAAAGATAAAAGGTCAGCAGCAGAGTTAGCCAAACAGTACATTTTAAACCGGTATTGTATAACTTTTCATTATTGAGTTCATTAAAAATGTAAAGCCAAATTACACATTATTTGCATTGATAAGCCTGCTGTATGTTTCACTAGTAACTCTTCTGCATTCCAAGGAGTCGGGATCCAACACCTTTTAGAAAACGAGGCTAGTTTCCAGGTAAGCAAAAGTTAGACTCAGATATGGCAACTGAACAAGGACTCTGGAGGTCAGGATTCAAGACAGATTTCAGAGTTGAATGGAATGAAGGCCATACAAGCCTGAGATCTCCTTTTGAAGGGCTTCTCCTGTCAGTATGCTGCGAACCTTTGCAGACTAGTGCTGGTAACCTTTAATTTCTTCTGCAGAATTTGACTCAGTGACTTGAGTCAAGGGCTTTGCATGAATTAAAACACAGTATGAGCAAGTTAAGAGTACCTACAGGTACAGAAAACTGGTCAAGAAATAATCTTATGTAGAACTAAAAGTCTGGTGTGACTCCAGAGCATATTCAATTTGCAGTTACGTTGACACACCTAGAGAAGCCATCGGGATTTGTCACATAAGTGAGATCAGGAGAATTTGGACTCCTAATTGGATTTCACAGTTATTAAGTGATACATTGTGAAGTGGTTTGGATTTGGTAGAGGAGCTTCTGTCCTCAGAGCATATAGTGGATGAAAGAGCAAAAATACTCAATCTTTTTGGAGAAAACAAAATCAAGAAAAAGCAAGCAGTCTGGTGGGGTTGGTAGTGATCGTAAGTCTGATGGGATCCAATTGTCAGTTTTTCCTAAATGCTGCTCTATGGTGTTTTGATTTATGAAGAAAACTTGTGGAAGATTCATTTCATGAAAAGGGAAACTAGGCAACCTCGGAATACAGCTGATCTCTTGCTTCTTTAATGTCAGCCAATCAGACAGAACGGTGGAGAAGTCCTGTGCTTACATCTTCATTTCCAAAATCCTATTGCTTTATGATGTATTAGATTGCCAATTCAGATGCTTTCATAAACCTGGACCAATGCCTTCATCTAGGCTATCTGGGTAAGTTTGCATTGCATTCATTGTTGTTATAGAACAGCCATGTATTTTGATAATTGTTTTCCTTTTAACTTGAAGGCATGTTTACAAAGTGCATTATTTTTATTTCATGGTTCCTCCATTTGAAAACTTTGGGTGAGCATGAATGTGCAGGCACTACTGATGTTTTTTTTCTGCCAAGTATTTATATTTATGATACTGGAGCTATTTTGTCTAAAGTTACAGCAATTTGACCTACCTGAGCTGCAGACAATTCTCTGGATCTTTTCTTTTTTGAGGGGGCATTGGAAAATAGTTCTTAAGAACAAATATTTTCATATATAATAAGAAAGAGGATCATGTGATGAGAGAAGGGGAAGAGAATTGCTCGCACCACCTAACAAAGTTAGCTCAGGCAGTATTCATTATTGGGTGGTCAGTAAATTTACATGATATTTGAGGCAAAAAGAAAATGCTTAAGATGCGGTAGAAATATTGCCTGGTAATATGTAAAATGAGAAACTGTGCTTCACATGGGTTTCTTATGGATTGGCACATTCAATAAAAACATATTTTCACTTTTTCCACAAATTTTTTGCTGTTTTGATAACAGAAGAGATTTGAATGTGCTCAAGCATAACCACTGCATGTTTTTATGACCAAGTTCATGATTCCCAGCTCAGTTTGCCCCCTACTTTATCAATCCCTCCCACCATGATTTCTTGTTGCAAACAGAGAGTCAAGACCTATGAATAAATCCCCCGCTGTCGCCTCAGACATATTGTTTTGAGGTTGTTTTCTATCTTATTTCCATGTAGAACTCTCACAGTCTTTTTTCTCTCTCCAACCTCCAACATTATTTCTTTTCTGAGCATTTTTTCTTGAACTGCTTGAGATTGTTGACAGAAAACTGCTTACTGAAGACTCTACCAACGCCACTCATAAGAGCACCAGAGTAAGAAAGACAGAGGATAGTAACTTCTGCAACTGAAATATCTGAATCAGTAAAAATGTTCGTTGTCTTCTAGAACCACACGATTTCATCCTAAATTGCTTCTTTAGCATAGAGTGAAACAACAATAGAAGTTATTTCTTCTTGGGTGAGTCTTTGCTTGCAATTAATTTAGGGTGGAATTGAGGCTATTATCATCTCTTGGAATGTTTCGTTCACCATTAAGACCGCCTTCTTCCAAATTACTCATCTGGAATCACAATTAGTCTCCCACGGGGGTTTTCTTTTGGATGTCTTTTTAAAGAAAGCGATTTATGAGATTACCCCACTAAAGGCATGAAAATGTGCTTTATTGCAAGACTTTATTGTACTTTCTTGCAAGATATTCAGCCTCTGTCATAACATAACCCGAAGTGTTGGAGCCAGAGACAATCTTTTCAGGGATTTTTACTCTGGGAAGTTTGCATGGAAGTTGTGTTTTGTCTAGGATTCGTGTGGGTGAATACAAGCAGAAAAAGCATGCATCAGCCCAAACACTCTGAGCACCTTCTCACACAATCTCAAGAGAAACACTATTTTAAGTTTTGAACTGTAGTAATTTAATAACTTCTAAGCTTGGCATTTGACAGCTTGCATCCACTGATACTGGTAGATGAGGGATTTGGCACACAATACATTAAAAATCCTTCCCTTTGAGGAAGGATTCACAGTGTTAGTGCTGTGCTTGGGTACAAATTTTGTTTTAAATTTCATACCCACTCTCCAGAATTCAGCCTGTTATAATCTGAGGTTTTGGGTTCAGGCTTTTTGCTAGTGGATGTATTCTCTCCCTTTATGAACCTCATAGAGAACTACCACAAAACAACCTGAGCTGTTCCTACACTCTGACACTTTCTTCCTCTCAATACTGGACTAAAAAAAAATAGAAAAAAAAAAGGAAAAAAGAAAAAAAGAAGTAGCATATTTCAAACCCGCTAGAAAATAACTTTTGACATATGATAGTTAAAGCTTAAACTAGTTCCTATCTTATCCCTCTGTGTATTTATAATCCCTCTTGAATTCCAGCACATTTTGTTTTGACATTTTTCTCAATAGTTACCAAGACTAATATGAGTAGTTTCAATCTACTCCAAAACGGTGATACAAAATAAAATACACCAAAGATTTAAATGATATAAACAGCTATGTAGTGAATACTTAACCATGTCATGGCAGGAGAGCCTGGGGACTCACTTTCAAAATGAAGTTGCCTTCATCTTCACTACCTGTTACAATGCATTTAGTCAAAATAGTTATGATTCTAGACCATGAAGCATGAAGGAGGTAGAAGGCATCCTTAAATGGTTTATTTTGATACTTAGACAATAGAACAAACAAACTGGGGCTTTTTCTGATGGGCCAACCTCCTGCAAGAGCTGTTCTAGCAGAACAAGTGCCGTTGTGGCACAGCTTCTCTCTTCTCCACATGGCAGTCCATGCTGGAGATCCCACCACATTCAGCTCTGTTCAGGCTTAAAGCTGAAAGCAGTCTCACCATGTTTTCTCTGGGGAAGACCAGCAGCTGTCCTGGTAGTGAAAAGCTGTCTGAAACAACTGGTAATTTTACAAGGTGAACCAGTATTTTTTCCCTTCCACTTCCCCCCACATCTCCCTCCCCCAGACTACTTTTGTTGCTTAATCTTTCAAAACCACTCCAGCAAAACATAGACTCACTTGCTGTGTAGCCAACCCAAGCAGTGCTGTTTCCTGTTCATGACTTACCACATCCCCTGCTTTAGGAGGGCTGGCGCTTCAAACATGGCGGTGGGAAGCAGCTGCCACCCTAAAGTGGCTGTGGGAAGGCATCTGCTTTTTGGATCAATGAGCACCAGGTTTGTCTTCCACAAGGTGTGAGACTTGCACACACTTTGCAACCTTGCACCACTTAGACTAAAAATGTTGATTGTGCAAACAATTCTCGGATAAAATCCCTCAGTTGTCTTATCCCTTCAGAGATCTTTTCCTGTGGGAAGACAGGGAGCTGTGCCCAGATGTACTGATGGACAGTTTTAGAAAGTGTCTCCAAGGCAAGGTTGGATGGACGCTTGTGGACAGCCCTGCTTCAAGGCATTTCAGCCTTTCACAAAATTAAACCCTTGTTTAAAGGTCTTCATATTTAAAGTCTTAGGAAAGTTGCTTGGATATTACATTGGGAAGTACTTACAACCCTCAGCTTGGATCTTGTGCAGTGACATCTGAGGCACCATGTCCTGCTTAGAGCCCATCTTTGTAAAAGAGGTATTGATAAACTGGAGCAGTTTAAACAGTGCCATCAACTGTGTTTTGAGCAGAATGTTGGACCAGATGACCTCCATAGGTCTCTTGGCCTTAAATTATTCTATGGTGCATTGATCCCCTCATCTTTTTGTTGCTCGTATTTTCAGTGTGAGTGTCAAACTGTTCCTACGTAATGGTACTTTAAGTGTATGAAGAAAAAAACAGCACACAGCCTACTGCTGCAGGAATTACTGTGAGAAAAAGGGTTTAGGCATGTGGTTGCAAATGGCTGTACTTTTCACCAAAGCAGGAATCAGCAAGAGCATAAACTCTGCTGTTATCTACAGTCATTTTCTTAAGCTTCAGTCACAGAAGTTTGTATACATATTAATTAAAGGGACACTGTATGAGGAAAGAATCATTTGTTTATTAAGTCTCTGGTTGATTCTCCAGATAAAAGAATTTCCAAATTGCATTCCTAATTTCCTAAGTTATGCACTTGTCTTTTTGTATTTCATCATTGAATTGATATATTTAGATTGTTCTTTTTTAGTCTTCTTGCAATTAGACCTGGTTATTGCCTTTTTTTTATTTTTCCCTCTTTGTTTGAAGAACTTTAGAACAATTGTAATTTTTATTTGGTCAAATTTCACATGAATTTACTTATCTCTATTTTGTAATATTAGTGCTTTGCACACTCTGAGAAATTGCAGTCAGATCAAAATTAATTTACGAGGCCAATGCTTCTGTCAATCTTCACTTTTTTTTTCCTTTGTACATAAATGAGGGATAAAATGTCATTCTAATTACGCAATCCTTTCCTTTTAGGACAGATTGCAAAAGGAAGGGCTCTTCCAAAGAACTTATTATGGTTGTTTCTTATTTCTGTTGCAGTTGTCTGAGGCCCCGGTCAAAATATTAGTCGTGTTATTCTAGGCATTAGTTTAATACATAGAAGCAGTTCTCGCTCAGCAAACTTATATTTAGGAGCTAAAGCAAATAGACAAAAGAGAAGAAAATATTTTATCCAGTCTTTTACAGACAGATTGAATTTTATCTTCACTGCAAAAAGGAGGCACAAAGAGTGTTCCTGAGACAAGACTGATACCTGAAATTAAAATTCTAGTGAATCAGTGGAGCAGAAGTCAAAGTTATCTCAATGCAGCTGCAATCATGGAGATGAGATTAGCAAGTATAAAGTGTGCTGCCTAGAATTCTACTCTGACCAAAATTACTTGACGTAAAAACATCATCTTTCTAATCCTCCCTTGCCATACTCTGTTGTTAATACCTTAGCAAAGGGGTTTAGTGTTGCTTATGGGGCTTTTCATAGTGAGCAAGAATTCTCTTGAATGTTGAATCTGTGAGAAGCAAACTAAATGTAAATCGTCATTAAAAAAAGTTAGATGTATCTTTGTTAAGGTCTTCCTTACCCTGTGAAAACATACTGCCTGGTTTTGGTCTATGACTTTATGAAAATGACCATAAAAAAGGCATTTGTTTGAAAAAATGCAGTTAAGAGGATTAATTAATTTCTTATTTGCTTTCCCTCTCCAGCTGATTTAACCACATCTCCATGCGAGATAGTCCTAGTTAATTACCATCTCCAAAGTTGAATATTGATTCTTACACCTGCTGTCAAAATGAGAGAGGCTACCTTCCACTGCAAACACGTGTTCAAAACAAACTTTCTCATGTATCAGAAACAAACCAAAGTCATCATTCACATTTCAATTGTATTATAGGTCTTTATATTTTTCTAATTCTATTCCATCCTTTTACGGCTCCAGTGGGCTGCTCTTCACTACTATTGCTGACCCACTTCCAATAGTGCATTAAGTTACGTGATTAACATCTGTCCCTTTGTTTGTACTCTCCTCCCCAGGGATGGAAGTGTGCGCAGCGAAGTGCCCTGTTAATTTGTTATTTTAAATATGAATGTTGCTGGGTATTTATTAAAGAAGGCAAGGTCAGGGAATGGGCCTTGCTTTTGGACCAAAAAATGAGCTTGTTTGTGATGCATTTTCACCTTAGCCTTGATTAAAAATAACAGTATTGTGAGTAAAATTAACATAGAGACTTCATTTTGTGGGAGTAATATGACGTCACCTTTCTGTCAGTGTTTTGTTTTTCTACATTTGTTCTTACAGAAAGGCATGTCTGCTTCCCAGTGAATTATCTGAGTCCAAAATATTTCTTGGATCATAGATTATCTTTTATCTTTTGTAGCCATACTGAAGATATCATATGGACATATATATACGGTCCTAACAGTTTTTTAACCTTAGAAAAATTAGTACTGCCAGTAAAAAGCAGTCCTTCATCAAAAAGTGATGGGCACAGTTTTATAGCCCTTTAATTTTTGTCTTATTTTTTCTCATTTGTGGTTTCTGAAGCGGTTCCTCATGGAACTTGCCTTTGCTTTCCTTGCTCATTTTTTGCCCAGTTTATTTCTGGTCATCTTGGCCTATGCGAAAGCTAGAAGCTGTGAGCCATTAGCTTTTAAAAATGTGAAAACTTGTTTTTGTATTTATTGGGCTGTTTCAGACTGAAGTGTTGGAAACAGCTGGGAGGCTAATGAGAAACTTTCTGAGAAATACTAATTAATGAAAAATTTAGTGGTCTGGATTGCTTTTAGCACAAGAGGCTCATTCCTTGTCAGGTTTCTATATCCACAGGATGTTTGCTTTGTTATCCTAAGAGCACTTTCTAAATGGAAAAAGGAAAGTTTGAAAAAGACTGCATGATAACAGAAAGTGAGAAGATTATAAATATGAACTCTGGCTCTCCTAAACCAAACGGCTAAACTTTAATCAACCTCATTGGGCCCAGGATTTCATCCTGAAGGTTTCTGACAATATTTTTCAAGCTATAGAATCTAAGTGTGAAGAAATACTATTATCCATGTTATACAGGAGTGGAGGATGCCAAGAACTACAGTGTATTTAATGAAATTTAAAAAAAATTTCTCTGTGTTACTGAGAGTCACTGTCACCAGACTTGCCACATGGGAGTGATTTCCTCTGTCACACTCAACTCTTTGAAGCAAGGACAATTGAGAAATTTGGCATCTCAGGTTTCAGTACTGCCACTTGCATCCCTTCTCCTTCCCTCTTTGTTGCCTTGTCTAATGCAATTCTCCATCTTGTTCTGGTTTTGCCTGGGATAACCCACAAAGTACAACAATATCCATTGGTTTTGATTTGGGTTGTCTGACTTTTCAAAGCTTAATGAGCCAATCTAACAGTTCCTATTTCATGCTACATTTTTCACCTAAAATAAGACCTCTAACCCAAAGTTGCTATAGCAAGGATAGCAAAGTTTGCAACAGGGAGAAGACCTGGATACAGGACAGACAATTTGCTCCACAAAATCAGTTTCCTCATTTAGCAACCTAGGCTGAGAAGCTGCCATTTGTTAAGCTGTTCTGACGAGATGCCTCTGAGTGGCCATATCCTCAGGCAGAGAGAACCAAGATTAAACCATTCTACCAGAAGTAAAGAAAGACAGAAGATGGCCTTAAAATTGGAGAAGAATTTTCAAAACCGAAGAGAACGTTCAGTTCCTGATGTTAAGCTGACAGTTTGCCAGAACTTCAAGAGCGTACTTGAATTAACCTTTCTCTTTTTTGTCAAGGACTTTGGAGTCCAAAATTAAAGGTCTGCTTTGTGCCATAGGCTCTCTTCAGTCTTCCCTTAGGATTCTAGGAATCTTCTGGATCCCCTCAGGCTGTGCAGCAGTAGGAGATGACAGAAAAAAAGTCTTTTACTTGGAAGAATTTAGTACCACAGGTACCTGGACTACCCAAAAATCCCGGGCCTCTCTGTCAGGTAGTTAATCAAGAAGCCAACAGGAACTTTTTAACTACACCTAATAGTGAGCATGAGTTACTGCAGACGCCTTTGCTTCCTGTTGAATATTATTATAAGGGTAATTTCTCATGTAGTTAATTATGTCTAATGTCAAATTAGAATTCGCCAGTGTTGATTATAATTGGTTGTGTTTTGCTGCACACAGAAATTCCTAATGCTGTGTTGTTTAAATCAAAGTTCTGGATTAGCAGTAAAGAGGGATTCTTTGGAGTGGCGAACTGACAACTGTAATTGTGCAATGAAATAATTGAAGCGTGCTAAGCAATTAAGGAGTTCTATTTATAGCCAGAACATATTTCTGCCTCTTTTTGCCATCCTCCTTTTTTGTTACCTTATGTACAAGGGAAAGAAATAGCACAGTTATGTTCCCATAGCTTAACCAGAAACAATAAATGGGTTGTATAAAGGTGGGATCAGGGGGCAGTATTGAATTAAAGATGTGTCAGAATATGGGTTTGGTGGCCAGGTCAGGGCCAGGGGCAGATTCTGATTCGTGTGAGTCAAAGAACTTGGCAAATTTCTTGATGAAATTTCTCATCCAAAGTGGAGTGTCGTTCCTTTTCTCATCTTCTCCAGGGACAGTGCTCCTCTTGAGCAATGTGGGTCAGCTGCTCCTTTGTGAATGTTTCATCACTCATCTCAGTCTCAAGAAAGTGACATACTGTTCCTTAAAGATTTTGGCAAAAGCTGAACCTCACTGGAAGAGGGGCCTCAGCATTGTTTGCGTAGGGGCCAGGGCCAAACCCATGAATCTGGTTTATGATTCAGGGACTAGAATCTGCATAATCCGGAGGAATTTGTTCTTGGAGTTCTGGTTTTGGCCTATTGTCTCTACTTTCTTGGTTTAATTTCTTATGTATTGATGAGATATTTGAGCAGTATACATCACAAAGAATCAAAAAATACATGACCCAGTCTGGGGCAAAGAACATGGAGTTTTGCTTTGTGTTTTGACTGCTACCTATCCCTTGGCCTCTGACGCATGATCCTAAGAAGACAAGGTCCATTTTTCTTGGGAAGGGAGGTGATTATCACTAGTACAGAGAGGGAGTGTGTAAGAGATTGTAATGAAAGAGCTAAGGTCATGGTTCATGGCAAACAGGTGAAACAAAAATATTAGTTGCTGTAAAGATAGTAACTCTTCAGCAGTTGGGAATTAGTTCTTGTGAATTGTACTTTAATCTGTCATGTCAATTTTGTCAGAGCAGGATGCATAGCAGGAAAAAGCACTGTTATATCTCTCATATTCCATTTTTTTGCTTATTGTAGTCGTGGTTATAGACTGTACTGAGGGTCTTCTCTTGGATTGTTCTTCCCATCAGAGATAACATAATTTCTTTGCTGTATCATTTCTAGGTCTCGGTATTTTCTTTTAAAAATTAAAAATTACTTTTCTTATTGTAGAAGCAAATTCCTGTGCAGTTTAATTCATAGTGAAATTAAAGTTCTTTTAATTTGAAAGACTTTTTAAGGACTGAGATGTTTGTGAGGCTTGAAAATTGTTCGATGTTAACTCAGTTTTACTTTAGTATTAGATTAGCATTAGTTTTCAAACACTTATACCCCTTTTAAAGTTCTTAAGTTACACATTAAGCACAGCAAGCATTATAGATTTTGCCAGCAGTCTAGATAAGATCTGACGAGATTTGCTATTTCCAAAATGACATGAAAATAGTCCTTCTTAATCCTCTACAACTCAGAAAAAAATAAACAAAAACTCTAAGGTATTTCTAGTTGTCTAGACATGAACCCAAGTATTTGTTTTTCTGCACTAAAAACTTCCACTGTTGCTATTACATTTCCATGTAGAGACTAATCCAGGACAGGTCCCTGCTGATGATTTCTGTCCCAACAACCTCACTCCTAGAGATGGTGGGAAGCAATCTGGCAAGTTTTTTCCTCACTGACCTCTCCCATTTAGGCAAACCTACATGACGAAAGCTGATTTCTGGGCTTAGATCTTCTTCTACCAAGTCACTTCATTTTCTAGGTTGTGTAGCCCTTAATGTACCACCAACTCCTTCATCAGCTGGGTTTCTGGGCTTCCTTGGTGAGTAGCTACAAACCCAGGGACAGTAAAGTTTGATCCAGAGCAGCCTTTTGCCCTTTTGCAAACATTTTCTGCTTTGCAGAAGGATCAGTTATATGTCTTGGCTCTCACTTCACAGAGTTAGGCATGAAATAGAAGAACTGCTGTTCCTGTGAAAGCCCAGCTAGTTTGTAACCTCAATAAAGAGGAGCTAAAGGCTTGGAAAGCCTTCAGTGTGCACCATGCCAGGTGAACTTGCTGGGGAGGCAGCCCTGTGCCCCCAGGATGCTGTACCTTGCCCTGTGGAGAGAGCAGAGCAGACCCAGGTCCTCCCACTGTCTCGTTGCACAGTAGCAGCAGTCGTGGCATCACAGGAGGGCCCTGTCCCTGTGCTGTTGATCACATTGGTGGTGATAAGACAGGCTCCTTCATGGCTGGATGTGCACACTCAACACCCAGCTCATGGGAAGGGTGTGGATGAGCTCTAGACATAAGTCATCACCTTCAGTGCAGCTCTAAGGTTTCTGGAAGAAAGGCCTTTATGGGTGATCTGAATGACAGTTCATGTAGCATTGAGGGGGACATGCTAAGGGTGTCCCTTAAGTCAGCTAGTACTGTGGGAATCAACCATGAGGACACTGATTTTATCACGGAGCTAACAAAACAGGAAATCCCAGACAAAAGAAGAGCCATAAAGCCAATATGTGTGCCATTATACTGTCACTGTGGGCCTGCTGTGCTTAAGAACAAAATCATAATCTTGCTGAAGGCTCCTTTACTGCCTACATCATTTTTCATTGTCCAGAGTTTTCAACTTCACAAATGAAAATTAGGGAGCGTCATTCCCTTTTTTGCTGAGATGTGCTTTGTTGCTAAGCATTTTAACTGAAGTGCTTTGAGGCTAAAATCAAGACAAAGCATTTCAGTGTCATCTCTTTGCTAAATCAATTCTCTGATGTTTATGTTTGCAGAGGAAAGGGCCTAACCACGGAATCAGCCCGAATATGTATTAAGATGACACACGCCAAAGAAAGATGAATGCTGCCTTTCAAAGCTGGAAGTAGGATCTTCATCTGCCAGCATACCAGAACATTAGGAGGTTAATATTATTGTGTAGGACATGGGAAACAAGGATTATATAGATTTAAAGGTGCTGACTTCATCTAGATAGAAAAGCTCCATGCAGCTGTACAGGTTGGAGGCCAACGGAACTTTGCAAAAAAACCCGAAAACAAAAACTAAAAAACAAAAAAACCCTGTGGGTCCTAGTGGACAACAAAATAAGCAGGAATCAGCAGTATAATCTTGCAAAAAAGGTCAAACACATTGTGTTTGGGTTGTATTGGTGACAGTGGAAGCAGACTGAGGGAGGGGAGCCTTCCCCTCTTTTGCTCTAACCACTACAGCAAAAACTGTTTTAGAAAAGTCAGCAAGAATTAAAATGCCTTGCTGCCTGTTAGCAAGGAAGATCCTGAGGGAGGGGTTTGCCAGCATACAGAGACATTCCAAAATATTGAGCAACTGCTGTCCAACTCCACATTCATCCATCACAATGAACAGAGGCTCTTGCTGATTACGAGCTATGCATCTTTTTGTGGTTTTGGAGCCATTCTCAGCTGATCATTAAGAGATGGAACTGAAGCACCTTTTTCTTTCTATTGAGGAATGCTGACACCAACTGAACAAAATTTGAATTGATTAAGGGCTTGCCACTTCTAAGGATTTACTTCAAAGTCAAGCCAACAGCTTCAGTCATATTGCTGTGCATGCAGTGATAGAGATGCTTGTAAGCAGTAATGGAGTGTTACACTAAGTGCTTATGATTGCACAACTTTTTGTGGGCCAGAAAAAAAATTGCAAATGCCAGTGTGTGGAGATGACTGCCATTGCATATTCCAGATTGAGCTCCTCCACCTGCAGCTGAATTCTCAGTGCTGGAATTCTTCCCAAGCTTTTTCAAGCCAACCATGTCATGGAAATGGCTGCCAATGATTTATCCAGAGCTTGGCAGGAGTCCTTGGCTGGGTAGGGAGGAAGAGTTTGGCCAACAGAATAAATGAATAGAGTTGAAATAATTCTTATCCCAACAATCTGATCTTTCTCCTTATGAAGAAAACCTCTTATTTTGCTGTTCTTACAGGAAATCAACATTTATTTTTGTTTTACTTACATAATCTGTAGCAAATTCTGATAAAGTGCATCTGAAAACATTGCCCAGAAGTTGCATGTGGTGCTCTGGAATCAGGGCTGTGATGGTCACAGCTGAATGTGTCAGCCACCAATAAGCACAGTGTTTCCTCGGGATATGGTCACGAATCAAATTCACTGGCCTCTCGTTTTGAAAGAATTTCTGAGCGTTACAAATTGGCTTGAACTGCTTTTTATTGTCACCACGAACATTTATTTCAGCATCCTCAGCTCTTTCACAGCTATTTGCATGTCACAGCTACTGAATCTGCTGTATTTCATATCAGAACTGCCATCAGTTCTGGTAGGTTAAAGGGCTTTCCCCAAAGTAGCCTGGTTTGAATTGTTCCTACTGCATCATGCCTTTTGCAGGGAAGCAGCTGGATCAAATGGCTCAGTCAGAGATGTGTAAAAAGGATTACAATAGACTTACTCCTCATTTGTTGGCACAGTTACTCTTGTCCAACTACTGGAGTGAGCCCAAATGAGCTAAACTTTGGACAGGTCAAGCCAAACAACTGTTCTGTCAACCCTTTCTGCCTGAAAGTTGCTACACAGACAAAAATAAGATGTGGAGTCACCTCTGTAATTTTACTTTGCATTTGCAGAGTAAACTAACTCAGAATCGCAAGAATCTTTGAAACTGGACCAAATTAAATTTCTTTGACTCTTATTGACACAACCTTGTTCAAGCTTATAGGAGTCTTTACCAGAAGGAAGGCTCAAAGTGTCAAGCATTATAAAGATCACAGCAGGAGTGCACGCTGACAGATAACTCTTGGTAGTTCTTGGTATAAGTTATCTCTTGATATATGCACAAAGGGGGATCACAGCACAAGAGACCAATTGTGATGCTCTGTTGACACATGCAGGAGGTTTTTATCTTGATGAAGAAAAGGTTAAAGAGCTAACGAATGTTCTTCCCTGTCTCTGCTGCTGCAGCAGCAGCCTGAGGCACAGGAGGGCCTCATTCATGGAGGTTTTTGGAGCTGTTGGTGATGCTCCAAAGGCCACATTCACTTGCTGTGGATGGCCTCAGTCTGTCAGGCTTCTCAGGTGCAATAGGGAAAGAGAGAGAACATATAACAAGAAGAATAATGATGTGCAAACATTGCCTTAATTCAATAATTATATAATTCATCATTTAACGCCTTCAGTAGGTTTTGAAGAGGATGGGATGAGCAGAACTCTTAGATTCAGGTTCCTACCAGGGCTTGCAGGAAGGAGAAAGTAGCCCAGAGCCCAGAAGTGTAGCAGTTCAGTCTAAGATGATTTTGGTGGCTCTGAGAATCCCCTGTCAGTTGTCCCTGGCCCTGTACAGACTTCTGAGGCTTCCTAAGAGCTAACCTCAGTTCCTAGCATGAAGCAACCTTCTTCTCCTTCTGAACTTAGGTTGCAAAATTTGTTTTGACATAGAATATTTGGAGTACAAACGGCCTATAAAATGTTAGCGGATAATGTTCTCTTCTCCCTGTCACGAGATTAACAAACCCAGGCAAAACAGCCAAATGCTGTGCAGCTGTGTCTAAACTGAATAACACGAGCTTTTACAACAACCTTCAGTGTAGAAATGAAATGAAATTTCCCTTAGAGTTTATTGATGTTTCCCATTATGACACAGTGCACATGGTTCAATTAATTCAATAAAGTTTTATATAAAACCGAAATGAACCTATAATTCTGCCATTAACTGCCAACAATTAATATTACCTCTGTAGAAGGAAAGTCCCCTCAGTTTCATTCTTGATAATTCAGCCCCAGTAATTTAATCGCAGTAATCAGTAATTTATCTTTATTGCCTCAGTGCCCCTTGAACAAAAACAGAGAATGCAACAACTTAAAATTATTTCGAATTTAATTGTGTGTTTTTAAAAAAGGATACTTCATATTGGTGATTTCTCATGACAGGCAAAAAAAATCACTCCGCAGCCTTTCAGGAAATGCAGTATACAGATAACAAATCTCTTAATCGTATTTTTCTTTTCACAAAGCTTCATCTATGAAGTGTTTTGAGAATTAATGTGTAGTCTTTTCATCTGAATATGATCTGCCATAGTGAACATCTGGTTTATATAGTCTTACCATAACATGCCCACAAGACCTCAGAAAATTTTAGAAGATCCCTATTGCCTCTGCAAACATGGGGACAAGATGTTAAGATTTTTGCTTCTAATTATAAATCAATGTTTTTTCTTCTTAAAAGACTGGAGAATTTGTGCCATATGAAACCAATAAAGAAATAATAAAGTCAGAAATTTCAATGAACTCATTTTGCCTTTATAGGACAAAATGAAATTAGAGTTACAACCAACTTTTTACTGTTTTTCATTTTGATGTGTGTCATGTAAAGTTTCTTAAAATAAAGATATTTCTATATAAACTTTTTTGGTCTACTGTTTGCTGTAGCTCTCTTGCTGCAATAAAATAGTCTGTAATACAATAGTCTTTCTCCTTTTTGTTTGTTTTCCAGTAAATACTTAACTTGTAAAAAAATTACATGAAAAATTATAAAACAAAGAAAACCCAAAAATGACACCTGAAAGCAGATAAGTCCAGGTGAGTTTTGCATAAGAAAGTTTCTAAGAATGCAGACACATTTTTTCCACTGACTTGCTGGAGGTGATAAGAAGCGCAGGAGCTCAGAAAGATCCCTCTGTGTGCCAAAGCTGCCATCTGTCTGATGAATGGCACCAGGGTGGCCCTATATCTTCACTGCAGCTCCAGGGTGCTGCCCTGGGGTCCTGGTGATCATTCAGGTCTGCTGACCATTCCAAGCTGGCTGGAGCATGCTGAGCACCCGTTCTCTTCCTCTCCTCCTTCCCCAAGTGTAAAGGTGTTGAGAAGGAGGTGGTATTCATCTGGATTTCATCATAATATGGGCCAAGATATTAAAAGGATTTTTTGAAGTACTTCCAGTACCAATTATCTACCTGGTGAAGGGATAAAAATGAGTTGCAGATTGATAAGATAAAATGAATTATTTTCGTGGTATATGATATATTCCAGTACCGTGATGCTGGAAGTTAGCCCTAAGCAAGGAGCTCTGGAAGATGCACTTTGTCAGTCAGGCCATTGCTGCCAGCTCCAAACCAACATCTAAAGGAAAGAAAACCACTTGGTCACATTGTCCACTTTAGTGAGTAGAATCAGAGGGGTTGGGGAAAAATCTTGTGCTGACCTTACCCCACCACCCCTGCTCCTCATTGTACAGATACTCCCGTTATCTATTACAAAATTAGTTTAAGCAGAGGCATCTAAATAACTTAATGGACAGTAAAAAATTGTCTCATCTGGTTTTTTGGTCTCATCTCAAGGTTATCTAACTTGTTCTTTAAAGACCTCTGAAGGTGGAAATCCCCACACAGAGTTACATGCTACTTCCTGATTTTTCACAATATTTTTTTTTCACTGTCATTTAAACCTATAAATCTGAGCCATAAAAAAAATAATCTGTGGGTTTGGTTGTTTTTTTTTTCTATTAGGTGGAACAACACCATTTTCTTCAGCTTTTTCCCATACAATATGTTTTCTTATGTTTTTATTTGGTTTTCTGTCCACAGCCTCCTCACTTGGCCCACTTCTGCCTTGAAGTGTGGTGCTCAGCAGTGGAAAATGGCTGCTGGACCTAAATAACCTGGGAAGATTGTCATGGTGCTTTTTGCTCTGACTGCACACCTTGTTACCCTGCATTCCTATTTCAAAGCAGTGTTGCCCTGATGACATGCAGCTGGCTCAGCAAAGACAGCCTTCGTGTCTTGTCTGCAGAACCCAGACAGTGTTTCCTCCCTCCTGTTCACTTTTTCAGCAGAAGAGTCATGTAGAATATGAAAGCTCTGTGAAATATTTTGTGTGAAACTGTGAAATCTTGTGAAATATTACCCTGTCTTCTCAGACCATCATTTCTCCACTCTGTTGTGCTGAATTGCCCGTTCCTCCAGCATAGTGGCAGAAATTCTCAAGATAATCTGTTCTGGAAATAATTTTTACTCCATCATTCTACAGCTGCTTATGGTGATGAAGATGATGATGCTCCTTTTTTTGTAGCTTTGTTTGAAAATTTGAGATGCTTTTTTTTTAGTTCACTCCTTATTTTCTTGTTAATACTGCAAGTGAATATGCCCCTGTACATCCCTAGAAGTCAGGTGGGAGTTCAGCTGAGCCTTTGGGGAGCTGGTAACGCAAAGCATCACATCTTGGCAAGAGGCCTCCTCTGGAAGGCCTCAGCATGTGACCTGTTCTGTGCTTGGGAGCGGAGAGAGAACCCTTAATTAAGAGACACCATCACCTCATTAGTCGTGTGAGATACTGTCTGAATTAGCGATGTCTGCACAGAGAGCGGAGCCCTCAGTGCTAGCTCTGAAAACCGAGCTCACGGGAGGCTCCTCTGGCACCGCGGCTGCCTCAGGTTAGGTGCCTAAAAGGAGATGCAATATTTCTCCCTCTGTGCCCTGGCTGCCCTGTGGGGGTTACTCGTTTCACCTGGATTCAGCTGCCCAGGAGCTGCCCAGGCCTCTGGTGTAAGCTGCATGACTGAATTCTCATTGTAGCCAGGGAACTCTCCAGAGGATCGTTCGTCCTTTCTCAGTCACTGATCTCACTTCTGAACAAATTCTTCCCTGGACAAGCTTATTGTATTTTCTTGGGCATTGAAGGGGCCTAGATGACTAAGATTGAAACTGTTAACTTTAGGTAGGATAAATATAGGCTTATATTTGGGTTTATTCATACGTAAAGTTAGATAATTGTATTTCTTGAGGATATTTAAAGCCTGTATGGTGGTACTGAATAGACTCAGACTTGTCTGGCTTTTGGAAATGGTCTGTGAAATAGCAATGAACAAAAGAGCCTCCCAGTAAAATAAACAGCTCAGGCCTTCTACTGTGCAAAATTTTCTGTCCAATTAATGGAATAATATGATATGGTTCTCCAGGTCAGAACAAGTTTGGAAAAAGTATATTAGGTGACATTTGTTTCCTTTCCTCTTTATGGGATTCTTCAGCCCATGAAAACAAGGTTACTTTAGTGCAATTAGGCTTTAAGAAGCTTGGTTTGTTTGCATGAGTTGGACTCTGCCTTGCATTGTGTATGTGAGAGGCTTCTTTCATCTGAAATGTACTTCTTAAAAATCCAATACAATATCCCCTTTTTTTTTTTTTTTGGGAAAATGGCAAAATCAAGCAGGAGTGATTTATGGATGGTTGGGGGAAGGAGAAGAAAACAGGTCATGAAAAAAGAAGAAGTAATGAGACTAGAATCATTCCTGCTATTATGGGTTCAGCATAAAAACTTGTGCCAGTTATGTGGTGTTGATACTAAATTGAAAGAAGAGTTGTTTATTGAAAGTCTGTGAACAAAAAGAGAGGTTTGGCTGTCGTTTTACATGGAAAAATGTTGCAACATGTAAGGAGGGCTATGTAAGTTCAAAAATAAATGTTTGTATAAAAATTGTCATAACTCCATCTGATAGGAGTTTCGTTTGTCGTATTTATTACTTTTTTGGGTAATGGAAGATAATAAATGTGTTTCTGAAATTTGGAAATAAGTTATATTTTTCACCAGCTATCATTTATTAAAACACTCTTTTTTGGACTTAGTAAAAGGGTGAACATAAAAATCTTGTTCATCCAATATTGAAATGTGCTGAATATAGTCACCTTGAGAAATCCCATCCCTTTACATTATCAGTGTATTTAGATTTCTTTTGTGGAATTCATCCTAGCAGGCAGTTGATCCCAGGAGAAAGATCAGAATCTTAAATGGGCAGAGAAATAAAAGAACACTGATCACATGAATATTTATGAGAATTATGATTAGAGACAGCTTTTAGCTACAAAAATTACATCTTGATTCAAATTTACTAGAAATTTCTAGATGTTTCTCAAGGTATCCCTGAATTAACACTTAACAGGCCAGATCACTGCTGTATAGTTGAAAGTCTTGTAGAGACTATTTCACTTTCTTTTTTATTGGGGTTTGGGTTCAAGGGATACTAAGACCTCTCTAGATCCATATGAGCACCTGTGTCCCCATGAACAGTGAGTGATCAAAGATCTGAGTAGTCAAACATTCAACTTGTTCTCTCTAACTAGGAAAAATTGGCATCTGAGTAATGCACAGGCCTTTCAAGTCTTAGTTTGGGGTATCTCGAATATAAGATTTTTCTTTCTTTTTTGTCCCCCTTCTGGAAATTTTGAAAATAGTGCATACCCTGTATTTCCAGTGTGTTATATCCCATGAGCTAATATTTGGCTTCTATGCAAAGAATTGAGGGCATTTCATGTGAACAATATAATTGAACAATGTAATATAACCTGTGATCCTGGATTTTTTAATGTTTCTTAGGTCAGCAACTGCACCATTCACTCTCTGTATTTGTATTCCTGCTCAGATGTTTCCTCTGTTCAGAATTCCTAATCCCTTCAGTTCCTTTCTCTCTTTTCTTTGAGAAACAAAGCCTGGCAGTTGCGATAGCAAAAGCTTCAGACACACAGAGAACATCTGGAGACTTGACAGGGAAGTGTTGAATCCAGCAGCTCGGTGGTTGTTGTCTGAGTCCTCTGCACTGCAACTGCTGGGTTATCTCTGTCCTCGGAGACCGACTCCAAGTGAGTCTCTTTTTAAGAGCACTGGTGGAAGGATCATCATGGAAGCGTTTACTCATCCTCTTGGTCACTTTATCGAGTTCAGAAAAGGGCTGGAAGAGGTTCAGGAAAAGGCTGTCACAGGAGACTTTCTGGTTTGTGTCATGCTCAGCTGTGACTCTGTCCCCAGGCCTGACGCAGCAGTGGCACCAAATGTGGGATATGCTCTTTGATCTTCAGCTCTTCATTTCCCCACACAGCTCTGGGGGTAGTTCTTATGCAGGCATAACCTCTCACCAGAACGAAGCCCAATTAAAATCTTCACCCTGAAGCTTTTAGTTTGTGTTTGTATCCTTCTTGTATCTCTGCATGACTTTTAAAATTATTCTCCATCAGAATCATTGCTCACCGTAAAATTCCCACTGCTCTAGTTTATCTAAGAAATCAGTGGAAGTTTGCTGCCTTACAAAAATAACAGACTCTGGGGGCTTAAGGCTTTCCTAAATTGCCTCTTTTAGCACATCATGACTAAGCCCAGCTAAAGTAGAGAAAAATCCCAAGGCAAGGAAGACATTTTGCTGCTTGTCTTCTACCACACAACCGTGCCACCAGCATGGCAAAATGAGATGACTTTATAGACAAAGAATAGCTGGTAATAAGAAACTTAACTAGAAAGAGAGAGGAAAACACTTGAAGTAGTTTGATCCTAGGAAGGTTTTGCCTTTGGGTTGTTTTATTTATTTATTTTCTGACTTTTTGCAGGTCTTTTTACATCATATTTCCATCAGGTAACATGGTCGATACAGTGTAATAAATCAAAGGTAATCATAGCACTTGACTATTACAATTACCTCAAAAGAGATTTTGTTTTTCACCCTTAAATTCATCTCAGAGGAATATTGGTAATTCCCTATCCCTCTGAAACGTTTGTCTTGTTGCACCATATGTTGAAATATAGTGCCTGGAAACACTTGGTACCTTGCAGTGTGGTAATGCCTCTGTTTTTATTCCTCAGATCTAAAGATCCAAAGCCTTTGTAACTCCCCAGAATGCTCCTTTCAAGACCAAAAAATCCACAGTAAATAAAAGTACTTTAAAAAGCAAGTTCTTATGATGCAATTAGATATAACTAGAGGTGTTCTTTTCAATGGCTTCCAGAAAATAAGATGAAAGTAAAGGTACAGGGAGTAAAACTTAAGCTTTTAATGTTGATAATTACAGATAAGTGTAATTACGCTAAAATGCATACCTGTTCTGAGAGGTGCATCTGGAATACTGCAAGTAATGCTAAGTACAGTGAAAATAAGAAGGAAAAATTAAATAAGAGCATAAAGAAACTCTTAATGTTCACATTATGCCATTAGCATGAATGGCTAAATCACAGGTTATTTTAGAGGTAAAGAAAATAACAGATTTATTAGCATATTTCATACAAATACCAGTAGTCTCATTTACATAAATAGGAGCATCTGTTGAGTGTAAACAGCAAAATTCCACAAACTGTATTTTATGCCATGAACAGAACACCCCCTTGCACTAGGAATTCATCTGGATCTTACTTCTAGATCACTGGCAAAGATTCAGTATGTTTTTGTGGGTTTTTCACCTTTTTACTCTTTTTTAGAAGTTTGTCAATTGCTTATTGATTTGAACTTTAAAAATACAAAGATTCCCATCAAAACTTCCTAAAATCTATCCTGTTTTAAATCAATTCCTATAATATCTTCGGCTGGACGCGCTCTCTGCTATTTCATTGAATCTGCCCAGCCTGTACTTGTGCTGAGCTGTTCAACACAACCTGTTTGAGGACAACCATCCAGCCAATTTCTTATCTACTGAGAGGTCTATCCATCAAATCCATGTCTCTGCAGTTTGGAGACAAGGATGCCATGAGGGACGGTGCCAAATGCTTTGCACAAATCCAGGCAGATGAGAAGTACAGGTAGATTTCTCTGCCCTCTGATAAGAAACAGGCCTTCTGCATGCCTTTTATAAATACCTGATGTGAGCTTCCCAGCTTACCCAGAGGGCTGGCAGGTCCAGATGCATCACAGAAGAGATGCAGCTTTTAGATTCTAGGGAAAAAACCATGTCCCTCTTTTACATGCCATCAATCCCCAGCTCAGATGTGGTCACACGTAAATGCGGCTGTACGTAGGTTATCACCAGGGCTGAAACAAACAAACTGATTCACTGTGCATCCCTGCCAGCAGTCTAGGAGCGATCACTGAATATTTTGTTCCATTAATTTATTTTGAGATCTTTTTTTTTCTGTTTCTTTTTGGAAAAACTCCTTAGCTGTATCTTAAATTATATACTTTACCCCTCTGTCTACAAGCAGACCACTAAACCGACTCGCTAAAGTCTCTTCTCTTTCCAGTTTCTTGTTTAAGTTCTGCCTTAACAATTCTGATGCCTTTTTCTTTTCATTTTTTCCCAGGCCTCGCACTAAAACGCTCTCCAGCTGAGTTATGCCCCTTAGTCATGGAATTCACACCCCAACCCCTCCACTGAGGCAGACTTTGGAAGGCAGCTCTGTGGAGGATAACCTAAGTGCTGCCTCCTGAGCTAAGTGTGCTGTCCTTGCTTGTTATTGTAACATTGATATACATATCTTCCTTTCCCCATTTGTTATATCCTAATGTCATTAGGACGAGCCTGCAGCGATTTTAAAAGCTGGCTGCCCAGCCTCTTTGACGTCATTGCAGAAAGGTCTCGGCTGCAGACCCTGGATATACTGTCTGTGATACCGTGTATAAAAACCCGTGTCAGTGCTGGCTCTCAGGGAGCTCTGGAAATGATTCAGCTGTCTGGAATGGGCAGATGGCTGCTATCAAAGTTTTATTATCACCATCATTATTATTACAGTGGTTTGTGACACATATTGAACTTTCAGGCTAGTGTTAAAGCTAAAGTATTTGAGCAACACTTTCTGAGATTCAAATCCCTCAAATCCTGTCCAATCTGACTCCAAAAAGCAGGGGTAGGTTTAAAGCTAATTAGACAGATTGCTTGGTTCCGTTTCCAACTTTCAGAATAATTATCTGAAAGTTCTTGTTCTCATGTAAACACAACTGTTAACTATTTTTAATTGCTTGGATTTATTGCAGAACCTAAATTCAGTACATATTGAACATTCAGCAGGGTGGAAAGAAAATTTGAGCTAGTTAAGGGTGCATATGGATTGGATTGTCTACCAAGTTTTTTCTCTTTGAAAAAGCTTGTAGTCAACCTAGGCTACTGGGTACTGCCTGCTGGAGGAATCCCCTATAGCTAAGCACACTGAGGAATTTCTAGGCAGACATCTTCTCCTCTTTGCTTTTCCTTCACCATAAGCCTCTTCCCCCACAATTCGGGATGTCTCAGGGAAGGTATCCACAGGGCAAGCTTTCATTTTTTAAGGGACAGTTTGTTTCATGGTTATACTCTTTGTAGCTTCGTCTTTTCCAGTACCTTCACAACACCCTGGAGCCCCTTTCAATGCCAGAAACCCTGCTATGCCTCTGAAATTGCTCTTCTAGCCCAGGCTGGGTCTGATATGCTCTTTCCCAGAGACAAAGGGAAATAAAACCACTTTTCATTTCTCCTCTTTCTAAGTATGGTTCTATTCTCTGTTCCCACTTCTGTAACAGAGTTCTGTATCCAGATAAGTATGACAGTAATTGTTGCTTGCTATTCCAGACACTCTCAGAGAATCACTAATTGTTCTTTATCGTGCTACATTTAAGTGTTATGGAATCTCCTGAGAGATTTAAAATAACCTAATCACCAAATGAAGGCAGTTTAGTGAGCTTATGTCTGCCTTGTTTTCAGTTAATTTCCCCAGCAACCTGAAAGGTTTGTCCAGGAAGCTGTGTCTGTATCCCCTGAAGTTTTTCTCAAACTCTACTCCCACCTGATAGCAGGCAAAAAAATACATTTTGCTGACATCCTTTGTATACATTCTCTTGTCTTCCCACACTAATTAACATGACAGATAGTGCCACAGAGAGGTGGAGTGAGCCATATGGACTAAATTATGCAGTGCTTAGGGTTCAATGTATGAATTACTAAGATACATATCCTCTCTTGTACCCCCTCACCTGAAACATTCAGCCTGACTTACATCCCTACCATGATAACTTCTCTGGTTGTGCAAGCATAAGCTCCTTGTCAGATGTGTACCTGACCTTGTTTCCAGAGGAGAAGGAGGCAGTGAGGAAAGCTGCAAGAAAACCAGTTAATGATGAGATGAAACAGCACAAGAATTGACTTAAAAGATAAATGAACTTAAGTTGTGTGGTGTTGCCACTGGTTTGCTGATGACAGCCAAGCTCGTTCCCTCACAGCTAGTTCAGGAAACTCCTTGCCCATTTCTGGGACCACCAGCTTTTGACACAGGTTCATAGGATCTGCACAGGTGTGGTCAGCTTTCCACATCATGCACCCAGCTGCATGTCCACATTTCCTTATGGTCAAGACAACAGACGCATTCTTTGAGTTGTGAGGAGAGTGATCTGAAGGAGACCTTCACATGCAAGACATGATGTTAACTCCTGAGAGTTCCCATCACTGCACTCCTGAATTGCAGCCCTCAGTCAGCAGCCTGATTCCTGATTATTCATTCACCTCCAAAGGTTGCTGTGCAGGGCTGGAACCAGGTCAGATTGTGCTGCTGAATCTGACTGTGAGCCTGGAGTCTACACAGTCTGACTTAAGCATGTTCTTGAAATAGGTTTGAGTTTGCATATTTTGCTATAGGACTAAAATCAGAGAAATCTGAACAATAAAACAGACCAAATTTTTTCCTTTTGAATTTTTATTTCTTTTCATGGAAATTCTGACAGAGTACTTCTTTCCTATTGCTTTAGGAAACATTGGCACTTGGCCTATTTTATTCTCAGTTTTACCTACATAGGGCAATTTCTATAGCTGGGGAGAACATCTTGGCTGCAGGCAAGAAGAAAAAAGCAATGGCCCCATAAAACTCTAATATGATCTCTGAGCTTGGCTGGTGACCATCTTCAGAAGCCACAACAGGCAGGACACAGGGTTGGTTGTGAGGCACACCTTGTATTCTCAGGCCTGTTCATATAAAGAAAATCATTCCTTTATGAGTGATGAAAATGTGTGTGCATGCACACAGGTTTAGCAGTCCAGGACCAGATGTGTGAGAGGTGAGGCAGCATTTTAGGGAAGGGAACAGGTTGGTGGGGGAAGGAAGGAAGGAAGGAAGGAAGGAAGGAAGGAAGGAAGGAAGGGCGGACTCGGGGAAGTAAAAAAACCACTGTTTTTCTGTGAAATGGGAGATGTTTAAGCTAGGAGTCAATATTTCACAGATATCTAATTTCATGGATATATAACAAACAGTNGAAGGAAGGAAGGAAGGAAGGAAGGAAGGGCGGACTCGGGGAAGTAAAAAAACCACTGTTTTTCTGTGAAATGGGAGATGTTTAAGCTAGGAGTCAATATTTCACAGATATCTAATTTCATGGATATATAACAAACAGTGTTTTTGAAGATGCTAGAAATACGTCCTTGTGAACTTTTGAAAACCCCGAAAAACAAACAATTATGGGATTTTAACTTATTTGATTTGCTGGAGTTTGGTTTTTTTCTTTTTTTTGGAACCAGACATGACTTGGCATTTGAAACAAATAGATGAATGTGACATCCAGTGTACAGACATTTGTTTTGGTTTGAGCTCATTTGGCTGCAGCACACAAAAAGAACACTTTCATCAGTCATTGCTCAGTTAGAATTTAGGAGTATGGAAATAAAAAAAGGCAAAACTGACTGTGAAATACAATCTCTACATATAGTTAGATTTTTGGCCATCCTGATTCCCTTGTCCCCTGTATTTCACACACAATACCGTGGCCAGAACAAGCTACTGTAGATGTGAGAAGAAAATGCACGTCATTCTGATCTAAAGCACATGTCCCAATCACTCTGTCTTTCCTGAGAATTTAGCCAGTGGTAACACATTAAAACACTTAGGAGTCCATTCAGCACAGGGCTGTGTTACATATGCATGCTGGCCTTTTCATTAAAATTCATGGGTAGTAGTGCCTTAAACTTGCCTGCTACAAGGATTTTTTTGTTTGGATAGCCCAGACAGGCTCATAAAAGCCACCGGTGCTTTACATTCTAGATCCAACTCCGCAACAATGAAAGTCTTTAAAAACTGCACCTATAAGGAACTAAACCAAATGCCACCATATAAAGAACACTGTAAAATCCCCACATTGTATTCTTAAATTGACAACTTAATCATGCCCTGTAAGATTAGTGTCCGTGCCCTGGCTGAATTAAAAAAGACATTTCGTGGCTAGAACTCCAGTAAAATTGGGCAATGATACACAAATATTTTCTTCTCTATTGAAGACTCCAAATTAATCATTTCTGGAAAGAGGGCTATTTATTTTTCATTTGTAGGAATGGTAGCATGAATAAGTTCTTGAACTAGGCTAGTAGGGTATATAGTAGGCTGCCACTGATCCTTTTAGGTAATCCATCTATTTTGTCATTCTCACCTGAGAAGGGATCTTTTTTCTTCACTTCTCATGAAAGGTTTAATGTTGGATTTTCACATTTTAAAAAAGACTTAACCAAGTGTATAACATGACAAATATGGGTAATCCTGCTGATGGGATAACTACAGGGAATGAGGTTTCGGACCTTGTGGCAGAGGCTCTCCTGTGACAGCCTCAGAGTGAGTCTGCAGACAGGTTTAGGTATAGAAAGGCTTTGAATTTAAAATGGTTTGGGTTTAGAAATTATGTAAAGACTGCTTATTGAAACAAAGAAAAGTATTTAATGAACCTGTCTAATTAATTATGACACGAATAGATTATATGAGTTTCCTATATAAAATGGCAAACCTAAAAAATAGAAGAATCTTTGAGTCCTGGATTGTGGAAGAATTTCCAGATTTTTTAATCAAGTTTGATTTAAATTCTCGACCAAAATTACCTTATAAACATATGTGCAGGATCTTAGCTACATCTTTTGAAGACGAATTCTTCAGCTACCTAGAGACATTTTAGCAAACCTTGTAAACTAGAGAATGTAGCAATGATGAGTAATCACTGGTATTTCCATACATTTTTAATGTTTATATTTCAATTGAATTTATTTTTTTTTACAGTTCCCTACATTTTCACTCCTAAATGTCACTTTTTTTTTTCTTTTTTTTTTTTTCTTTTTGAATAGGTAATCCATAGTTTGAGCAGCCCTTGGGAAGCTGTACAGAGGTATTCAGTTGCTGTTTTAGACCCCGGAGCAGTGCAAGTAATACTGCGGTGATGGTGCAGAGCTTGGTGTGTGCCAGCTGCTTGATTACTTACCCAGCACTTTTGGCACACACGGTAGCACCTGTGTGTCTGCAATTTTGACTTATCAACAGAATTTGTGATTTTCAGTTAATAATCCCTGGGCCCTGGTAGTACAACACATGTCCCATTCAGCCTCATCCTTGCTGGGATTATGGTAACCTCTGGCAGAGGAGAAGGTGGGAGGCAGGGAGTGATGACTTCTGTAGTTGTCCCAATGCCAAATGTGATGCGAGGGGTTGAAGGTATTGTGAGAACATCTGTGAGCTGCACTTGAGGAAATGACAACTCTGCAGGTATCTGCTAAGAAGCAGACAAAATTAAAGCACAATGGTCCCCTAGGGAGTCCTAAAGGAGATGTGGTATTAGATTTTTTTTTTGTCATATGATATAATTTAATTTAATAAAATAGGCTAAAGGAGAAAAGACCTGTCAGGGTTTAACCTCAGACGGCAAATAAGCACCATGCAGCTGCTCGCTCACTCCTTCCCAGTGGGATAGGAGAGAGAATTGGAAGGGTAAAAGTGAGAAAACTCATGGATTTAAGATTTAAAGCAAACGCTGTACACACAAGCAAAGCAAAAGAAGGAATTCTTTCCCCACATCCCAAGGGCAGGCAGGTGTTCAGCAATCTCCAGGAAAGCAGCGCTCCATCACATGTAATGGTTACTGGGGAAGACAAACATCATCACTCCAAACATCCCCCTTTTCTCCTTGTTCCTCAGCTTTACATGCTGAGCATGATCCATACTGCCTGGGACATCCCTTTGGTCAGTTGGGGTCAGCTGTCCTGGCTATGTCCCCTCCCAACTCCCCATGCACCCCCAGCCCCCTCGCTGGTGGGGAGGGGTGAGGATCAGAAAAGGCCTTGGCTCTCTGTGAGCCCTGCTCAGCAAGAACTAAAACATTCCTGTGTTTCCAACACTGCTTCCAGCACAATTCCAAAATCAGGGTTAGTGGCCTAAAGAAGAAGAAAACCCCTTCTTTTTATAGCTACATGAAACTACAGGTAAAACAGACTTAACAAGATTTCTCCTAGCTGTGTGCTGTCCTCCTGAATAGTTTGAAAAAACCCCAATGGAATCTGTGCAGAGATGTAGCACAAAAATGACTTGTTTTGTTTCCCTCTCTTTTCCCCCTCTTTGATACAGCTGCTGAACTCTACATACAGCTGGGCATTCTACAAACAGATTGCAGTACGAAGGACTTCATGTCCACACAAAATATTGGAGAAGCCTGGTCCTTCTGTAAATCCATTTCATGCTGTGTTCAGAGAACATGACAAGTGTCTCTGGGTTTTGTCACCTGGAGAAAATTTGGAGCCTTTCCCTTCTCAGAAGTCTGATGTTCTTTCTTCCCCATTCCCACTCTCCATGTTCTCCTATTTCCCTGCCCTATTGCTGCTAGACCAGGCTTTAAGTGGGAGCGAATCCTTGACCATTCTTCCTCAAACCTTTTGCTGTGCCATGTAGCCCTGGCAGGTCTGGAGTGGTTTATGGGTTTGATTTGTTTACATAACTCCAATGTGAAGATTACTCTGTGAAAGTTCTCCGAGCGTCCTGAGCAAATGCAGGAGTTCAGCTCCTCCTTCAGGACCTTTATAATTGATGGACTTTGGAAGAAAAGAGGTGGGATTTTTATTCTTGTAGGCTAACTGGGAAAGTCTTTCTCACAGTAAATACCAGAGCACCCTTCATTTTTGACCACTGAGGTGGCTTACTGACAGGACTATGGTTTCTGGTGTATGTAGGAAATTCAGGCTGAAACTCATAACCTGTCCATTTCACTGTTATTGCAGGAATAAATTTAAATAATATATATCTGTTCCAAATAAGTTGCATAGTTATGCTCCTGCCTTGCTTTACTGCAGCATCTGGGATTCATCAAATTATTATACAGCTGGTTAGATGTAAAATACATTTGTGTACTCAGTGCCTGTGTTTTCTGTTTCTGTGAACTATTAGTGTTTTATTTTCTCTTTGTTTGAAATATGCAAATTTTTAATGTTCTATGTTTGGATTGTATGGACAGCTGAGTTAGGTAACTTCCATCATCCTAACCAAACTTCTGTTATGGAGAGAATTAAGTTACATTTTATAAAGTGAATCCATCATTAATTTGAGTCATTATGAGAAGCAACAGATAGTGTAACTCCTTATAGGTATAAATAGATATGCGAAGATAAATTAACATTATTCTGTTTATCTGTTATTGGAAAGAAATCTTATTTATGCTTCAATGTATAACATCACTAGTTTCAATGTCGCAGTTCAATTACAACTTATTTTGAATCTTGGTGGTTTTTTTGGTTTTTTTTTTTTTTTGAAGTAGACGAGTTAATTGTAGAGAAGATTTGATCTCAGAAGCTGAACCAGATGGTGATCAGGGCAGCAGGGACTTGTACTGCTTCAACCCGCCTGCCCTCCCTCAGACTTGAAAGCAGTACATCAACACTGGTACTGCCAACTTCCATGACCTCAGTATTCAGTGATGTTTTCCTTACAGTCTTGCCATTTTTCAATCCCATAATTTTTTGAAGCCCCGATCATAATTTTGGAAGAGCTGAGTTTAGCAAAGTGGATTTTCACCAGGGATAGTGATTATAGAACGAGTCTGAGGTCCAAATTGTTTTGACAGCAGAGGAAAGGTTTCCTCGCTTTCTGCTTCTTATGTTGCTGAAAACACCGACAGCCCTTCCTAGAGCAATTCAGGTGTTCTGGTCAAGGGATAAATAGAAAATCCCCTCACACTGCCTGCAGTACCAAATATTCTACTTCTCCTCCTATTCATGAAACAGTTCTGGTGTACCTCTGCCGGTGGATGAGTTAAGGAGGCTTCCACCGATTTTGAGCTTCATGGAACAATGCCCTGCCGCCTTTGCCTCATTGACCCTTGGGTTAACAGCCCTGTTTCACAGTGGTGTGGTGATGAAACTTATGTAGGTTCACGATAAGGGACGTGTTGGCCATCAAGAAGATTATGAGGTTTACGGGAGACTTAGATGGGATTCAGCAGGCTGAATCCCAGCTCCTAAAGGCAGTTTGCTGTGGAATCACATGCCTTTTGTGCTGTGATGTGTTTGTTGACAAATGTGACATAAAGAAATTTAGGAGGAAAAAGAAACCACATTTTCTTAAAGTGTTTTAGATCACTTTGTGGTCTAACCACATGCTCAAAAACTTCCTGAGCTGGAAACAGTCTCCAGATGACCTACAGGCTTTAAAACTTACCAAAACAAAAAGTTCTCTACCACAAAAGCGTTCCGATGGCTGTACTCTGGTAGAAAATAGTTTCTCATCATACGCTTTAATACCGAAAAATGTACTGGTTCCTTGTCACCTTTTATTCTTCTGCAGAAAACACAGGGTTGTTATAGTTTAACATAGCTTTTGGCTTACGGGATGGCTTTGTGTACACAGCAATAAATTGAGGCATACAGTAAAACTTTTCGGTAACTTGCCAAATTATCTCGAATGTCAGCCAGGCACAACTGTTTTTCTTGGCGTCAATTTCAATACCATTTAAACAGCACAATGCACATTTCTAGCATCCCTTTTGTAGAAAGAGCAGTTTCAATGGAAAACTTTTATCTACTGTGACTATGGGGAATACTTGACGACCATGTCCAACTTGACCACCATGTCCAGTAGTAATTTCAATTTAACAATACAATGTGTCCGTGATTTCAGTGGGGCTTTGAGCGAGAGGATTTTTCTTTGAGGCTGACATGGGTAGGGCTTTTTTCTGATCATTGCCACTTATGCTTTCTTTTACAAGCTTCTGCACTGTTAGAGCAGTGACACTTCCACCATGAAAGACACCGTTGTACATTTCCTTGGGATTCTGGGTTTCTTTGAACATACTGAACTGTACAGGCTACGGTTCTCCTCTATACCCTCGTGTCTGCTGTAATCAGATGTAAAGGCACCTCATTTGGACTTACCTGGCTTTAAACCAAATCCCTTGGGACTGTTATCCAGAGCTCTGCACAGCCTGCATCCCGTGCTGGAGAAGCTCGGCTCTGTGCTCCCGTTGTTATCAATACTGGAAATGGCTGATCTCAACCCAGCTTGGGAATGTTAATTACTCACACCTTTCATTACAGGGTAATATGCTCTTAACCAGCCAGATGTTTACTGGAATGCAAGCTAACCTTTGGAGCCTGATTCTTTAGCTCTCCCAGTTCTACCTTGCAGCTCAGAGGGAGCCTAAATGGGATGCTTGCCATGTTTGTATGAACTGACATAATATTGAAGCAGGACTAAGTGATCAAATTTCAAGCTTTTTTATCTTGATATTGTAAAAGTATTCCCTGGTTTTAAGTACACTTGTGCAGCTTGTGCAACCACCCCTAAGCTTCAACAGGCACAAGTACTCAGGATCTGTGCTCACATCTGCTGTGAGCTGCAACCCTTACCTCTCCTCTTCCCAAGTACGCAGTTGGTCTTCTTCTCTCTGCTCACCTGAGAAGATAAATATCTTTCACTAAAGATCCCTCCAATCACAAGTATAATGAATATATTTTTTGCCAGCTGTCCACAGTTCATTATGAAAGTCTCTCTCTCCTGGTCAATAAACTTAATCATTCTGAAAAATTTACTTCTATGTGCTTGTAAGATCTTTATTTAGCTCTGTTTCATATGTGACTTCACATCTACTCCTAAAAATAAAACTTTTTTTTTTTTTCAAAATTTGGGAGTTAAACTAACAATTTAACAGAGGGAATTCAGCTTTTCTGTGAAATTTAATATTATTCATTTAAAATAAAAAACCACTGTAAGTTTCAAGGTCAAAAAGGAGCTAACTATTTATCAATCTTCTCCAATTGCCAGCTTTTAAAATTTAGGTTGATGGTGGAGGTAGAAACGTGCAGGATTTAGACCAATTATTTCTGGGTATTTTGCATGCCTTAGGAATATTCTGTAAACTGCCAGCGCTGAATAGAAATGTGTTAGAACTGAGAAGTCTTGTTCTTGGGGTCATTTTTATTTTTGCAGGATTCAGCCCCTGATTTTTGTTGTTATAAGGCACTGTCTTTACTTCATTAAAGCTCTCACACACGTAGAACTCCCTTCTAGGAGACGTTAAACATCATCATTAGAGAAACACTAGAATCTTTTAGAGTATAAGGCTAAGCATATTAAAAACTAAGCCAACAAGATTTAATTAATAAAACAAGTAAAATGTGACTCAGTGTGTGAAGAGAAATGAGTGGTGGGACAAACTGTACCTGAACCATGTAGTCTAACACTTGCAATCCTTCAAGATGCTGCAAGGATTCTTTGAGCTCCTCTTTAGATTCTTACCAGCAAAACTTTGTAGTATGGTTCCTGAACTATCACTTCTTTCCTTTTGGAAGCAACAAACGCTTTCAAAATATGGCAATCACATTAATAACTTTTCTATAATATATTTCAATATTTCTTGAACTTTACATAATTTCTGACCAGCTGTACTGTTAAGTCAACTAAAAGTTGGACTGTAAGGTCTGAGGAAAGAACATGCCTTCAGTACAAGTTTAATCTGCTCCCAGCTTTCCTGATTTTCAGATCTATTGCACTTAACACCTCTGTGGTTCTGCTGATGTCTTTGCCTGAACTTTGTGGTGTGTTTTTTATACACTTTGTTATAGCTGAACACAATAGAGGTTTGGTTGGTTTAGAATTACATGTACAATTAACTGTTCTTTCCAACAAGATAAACGATACTGATTAACTGTTTCTTTCTGTGTAAAGATAAATCCCTACAAGCAATTCCTGATTCTTTGTGCTGGGTAATACATCAGCCTGAATACCCAGAGAAAATAAAGTAAGCTATCATGTCCACTTCTCCACTTTCCTTTTTATTTTAAATGAAAAATGTGGTAAGTGAATTAGAGTCTACTTTTTCAAACTCGATCTTTTTAGAGTATTACTTCACCAGGCAGATTCTGTGCTATAAGGGAAGGAATGGACATATATATCGGCAACAACCCAGCTTGCCAGACTGAACTTAGTAAGAAGTTCTGCACCAATTATCCTGGCTCAAGGCTACAAGTGCACGTTTTCTACCCAGAAGTCTATAGATCCTTACAGTTTATTGCTTTTTTCTCATCATGGAAAATCTATGAAGATGGAAGCCATACATCTTCCTGCAGAGTCTCTATTTGGAATATGTGCAAACAAAAAAGATATTTGGAAAATTACAAGTTCCATTACAAACATTTTATACTGCAAAACTCTTCTGCCTTACTATCATTTGATTTTTCTTTTTGACAAAGCAGTGGTTCGGGTTTAGTGCTTATTTCCTTTGTGAACTGATGAGCAATACATGTGGTTTTGTATTGCCCTGTGTAAATCAAATCAACACAACACTAATGAAAACCTTGAGCACTGTTCCCTTCTCTCATTGTGACTCCTTTTTTCCTGTGTGCTGAATTTTTATAGTGTAGAATTATAGATGTGAATTGTGAAGCAGATATGCAGCGTAGAGCAAGTTTTGGCATCCCTCAAAACAGAGGCTGTGGAATGACTGATACAGAGCTTGCACTCCTTGATCTACAAGTCTCAAAATCTTGCCATGCACTATTTCTTTTCTCTCTTTCTTATGACATTGATATTCATACCAGTGAACCTCCAATGGAAAAAACCCATCATTTATCTTCTCTTCCATTTTTTCTGCGACAGGATCAAATGTGATTTTTCTCTAGGTTAAAAAAGGTATGGATAGCTCTTTTTATTTCACCACTGATTTCAAGGGAGATAAGGCCTTAAACTGAATCCACCACTGACCTGAAACTTCTGAATTATAACACACGCCCTCGAGCAGACCAAGGGTCAAACACACTCCTGTACAGTGGCTTAGCACAAACCTTATGATGTAAGTGCCTCGTAAATTCTGAAAAGAAGAATTTTCTTTTTATGGGGATAAATGTTACCTAACTCAAGGTACACCTTGTGCTGAGTGTAGATGTTTGGAAAGATCTTCGAACTTTAATTGCAGTTAAGTTGAGAAGAGTTGCAGGTACAGATACTGCAATCCAATGTTTGTTATCCAGTGATAATAACACTGATTTGTTAAAGAAGTTCAGAAGAAATAAATGTGACTTTCTAGACTAGGCACGAGATGTTGCTAGTGCAGATTTGCCATTGTTTGTGTGAGGCTGAGGTGAGTCACAACTTCTGTAGGTATGAAAATGTACAATAACAAGCACAAAAATGTTTGTGCCTAGTATGGCAGCAGATAGAGTAATATTAGTTAGCAATTAATTATTGTTAGTTAATGCATCTGCAGCTTTGTAAAGTGTAAGTATGGACAAAACCAGCTCCTATGGAGTTTTTTCCTAAAGGCATAGAAAGCCACCTCCACTTAGGATGGGTTCTATTTTCCCCATGTCAGCTGTTTTAATCTGAAAACTCTGGAATTCAAGCTGTGTTTATGGTTTACGACTGATCACAATCTCTAAGATTTTATATCCTTGACTGTGCAAACTTAATTCTGGGCCTGTGTTTCTAAAGAAACTGCTTGTGCAAGCAAGATTTAAAATTTGTTTTGCATTAGTATTTAATCTTGAGATTAAAATTTGCGCTGATGATTTGCAGATGCACACTTTTATTTAGGAGCTGGATATGACAGGATCACCAAGCTGGCTGGAATAAATAAACAAACAAACAAACAAATAAATAAATAACCCAACAGGCAAATATTTCAGGAAATAGACATTACTTGCCTGGATCTTGCAGACTATTTAGAAGAAAAAGGCATTGTCATGGTTTTTCTTACCCTCCCCTATTATCAGGGGTTTGCTGCTGTTTGTTTGTTTGTTCGTGGCTGGATTTTACATTCAAACTAAACTCAGGTCATAGAGCCACAGACTCAGTGCAGTTAGAAAAGAACAAGTAGGGTCACCTAGAGCAGGTTGCATCGGCATGATGACAATGTAGTCAGGTTTTCAACACCTTCAAAATCTGAACACCGATATAACCTTCTTGTATACAGCTCACTCCTCTAATTTTCATGTAATCTGTAACTCACTGCAGATGTCCTCTGCCCCATTTCCCAGGACGTTAAGGAAGGGGTTAAATGGTAAGGACATTATATCAACCCCTGAGATACATCACTAGTGACTGGCTTCCAGATGGGCTTTCTGTGGTTGATGACACTTTTCTGGGCTCAGCCACTCAGCCAGTTTTCAACCCACCTCCCTGTAGCTCACCTAACCTGTATTTAAACCATTTATCCAGGGGTATGTGATGTGGGAGAGTGTCAAAAGCCTTGCTAAAGTCGGTAAGCACCATCCATTGCTCTCCTGTCCTCCACCAAGCTAGTCAGGCTACCAGCTTGGTCAGGCATGATGTGCCCTTTGGAAATTCATCCTGACTACTCTTGATACCCTTTATATCCTTCATGTGTCTGAAAAAGGTTTCCAGGATTATTTGCTTCACCAGATTCACAGGGATGCAAGTGAGGCTGAACAACTTGTAGTTCTTTAGATCCTCCTTCTTTCTCTTTGTGAAGATAGAGATGACATTTATTACTTCCATTTCTCAGGAAGCTCTACCAATTGCCATAACCTTTCAGAGATAATCAAGCAAGGCCATCAGCCAGCTTCCTCAGATCCCATGGTTGCATCCCATCAGATCCCATGGACTTGTGTGTGCCCAGTTTGTTTAAGTGTTTCCCAACCTCACTCTCCTCAACTGAGGGCAAGCCTTTCTTGCTCCAAAAATAAGTCCATTAAAAGCAAGATAGAGCAGCATCTTGTCATCAGTATCAAGCCCTTTGATTTTAATCTAATGGGGCATTTTGGTTTTCTTTTTTTCCCATCAGAGTGATCCTGGAAGGTGCTGAGCATCCAAAATTCTGCTGGCAGTTTCTTGGCCTCTGAGTTCTCAACAGCATTTCACAGCATCAACCTCTCCAGAACCACTTCTGAGTTTCATGTGTAAATGTGAGGAATGAATCTTGGAGACATGACACACGTTTTGTTTGTTATTTTAGGCCACTTTATACTTGATCTGATCTTCAAGGTCAGTGTTCTTGTCTCTTTTTTAAGATAAACAAGTTTGTATCTTTCTTTGGCCAGGACATCACATCTCAAAAGTATGTGTGACAGAGCTGCAGTTTACATTTCATCTGCTCCAGCAGTTGGTTCTGACAGCTGCTAGGAAAGGAGCAGAGTGTTGTTCCCTGCCTGGATTTATGACTCCGCCTTCATCATTTCTGTAATTCCTTATTGTAGCAATGGCCTGGGAAAGTTTTCAGCTGACATGGGTAGGTGATAACACAGAAGTCACACCAATGTGAAAAAAATGGTGATGTTCATGCACCATTAGCAGGGTTTGAAAGCTGTTGTCTTCCCTCCGCACAAGGTTTGTGCTTTCTACAAAAAACCTTCACACTGAGGGATATTCTTTCACTCTTCCCAAATATCCATAACAGATCTTTAACAGAAAGAATGAGTGAGAGGTATCCAGGCAAATTGCATGTGTCTCAATATATTTATCTTCCAGTTTTTGTTTGTGATCTTTTTGTGGATTGTTTTGTTAAGCTTCTCTTGTTTTTCAGTCCACAAATTATCACTTTCTCGTGTTTCCCATTGTTTGGTTCCCAGGACCAAAAAGTTAAGCGAAACTCTTGGTCAGTAAAGTGAATTTCTGGTGGGGAATGCAAAATTGTAGAAATTCCCCAAAAGAGAAAAGCTCTGCAAATGTTCACATTTCATTGTGATTTGTTTTTTCCACATAGCATTGTATGTAATATAATATTATTTAAAAGACTGGTGGCATAAAAGTGATAGAAATTGCAAAGTTCAAAATATGTGCTTTTCTTGGGAAGGCCAAATAGGGATACCAAGCCATAAAAAACTGTAATTTTCATTCAACAATTTTGTTCTGTTGAATTTTTATTAGAATTGATATGTTAATTTTAATAATTTATCCCAGAGAAACTGATCCTTTTTAAATTGCCATTATTGTATTATCTTTATCAGCATGTGCAGAGGTTTTTGCTTTATTTTTCTGTATTCTGATATGTGAGCAAAAAAATTTAGGAAAAAAAAATCTGTATTTACAAGGAGTTTCATCCTGACTCTGCAGCCTGTCCTTTCCCACTTCTCTCAGCTTTTAAAAGAAATTCTAGGTATGTTACCAGAGGTCTTTTCCCTGGAACGTTCTGCTGGGAAGAGCTGGCAATCTAAACAAAAGAAAGAAGGGGTAGAAATGTTAATGTCACCATTCTGCTAATGGAGTTATGATAAACACACTGCAGTCACCGATTAACCCTGGGACAGGGCCAGCAACTGAACCCTGTGACCCAGTCCCTGGGTCTAGCACAATAATCTCCTCTTTTACTAAGGAGCTTTGCCATAGGTGGCAGCAAGTGAGAGGCAGTAAAAACTGAACAATTGGCTGTTTATTTCCTTATGATGGTTTACATCTCTCACCTGTAGCACCAGCACTGAAATACACTTATAATCACCACATTGAATAAAGCCATTGTCTCAGACACAGTCTCTTTACCATTCAGAAATGTTTAGTTTCATTACTAAGACACTTTCATGACGTGACACCATTTTTTTAAACTCCGTAAACATTCCTGGTCCCGGTCTGAGAAAAGTAGTTAATGAAATGCTGGCCCCTATTTCAAATTGTAAATAGGTTTATTCCTCTGCTACAGAAAGATGCCATTGTAGTGAAGCAAAGGAACTTCCTTCTATTATTTGTAAACTGCAGGAGGCTAAACAATCTCTTGCATTCTAAACAGCACACTCACACACAGATATTCACACACACTGTGAAAGAATTCATGCTTTGTCTGGAGGAAAATGAAGTCCCAGAGGTAATTTCTGGACTGTGTGGGAAATAAAGCCTCCTGCAGAAAATTTATAGCCATGATTGCTTAATTGAAATGAAAAATATAGTGTTAAATGTTTTTTAACAAAAGCAATCAATTGTTTCATGTTTTTCAGCTGATTCCTACCACTGCCAATTTATAGAAATTATAAATCCAGGGCAGAGTTTCAGGTCACTTCACAGGAACTAGTTTGACTAATTTCAATGCATTGTTTTGGTCACATCATAAAATTATTCATTGAATATGCATTTGGTATGAACTTATTGCTGGCCTATGCTGAAAATAATAGAGTTTATACCAAAGTTCATAAAACGTCATTTGGGAATAGAATTAATGAATACAAGAGAGGTTTATTTCGGTGTGTGACTGACAGTAAGGGTTCTCTGACAAACAGCAGATTATTTGTCTTGAGAAGGGTCTTTTCCACCTGTATTTAGATGAAACTGAACGTTATAGGTGTGACAACCAAACAGTCAGAAGCCTGTCACTGCAGATCCCAAGGCACCCGTTCAGTTCTTGTCCTGGGCTGATACTGGCAGCCTCCTCACATGACCCTGCTGTGGTTGGGCTGGAGGCCTCAAATTGATCAGACATGATGATAGTTATGAGGCCCTTGGCATGCTCAGCCTAATGAGTTTTCTCATCTGCTGGGATGAATTTACGATGCAGATAAGCATCGTGTTCATCTGCGTGGAAATGGGGCAACTCTGAAACGAAATTCAAGTTTCTACTCATTTTCTTGAATCAGAACAGAGCATGACTTTTTTCCTGAAAAGAACAGAGTGTGATTTCCCAACCTGACTGCTAAAAAAAAAAAAAAAAAAAAAATTACAAAAGGGAAAAAAAAAGGAAAAAAAAAGCCTTGATGACATGTCTTTTTCTCTGCTTATCTCAGAGTCCTTCACACACTTTCAGGAAGGTATATTAAACCCCACAATCTTACCTTTACTGTCCTTCCCCTTTCGAGCTGTTCTTGCCTTCTGAGATCTCTGATAATGTTCTTTGGAGTTTGGGGGGGATTATCAGCAGGTGCACAATTTCACTTTTGCTTTAGCTTCTGAGTCAGTAAAAGGAGTATAAATGCATCTCACCTGTTCCACAGCAGCTGTGAGCCAAAACTCATGCTTGTAAAGCACATTGAGCTGGGTACCTGCTAATGTCAGATAAGAGTAGGTTAGCGATTGTTATTTCTTTGGTTTAATTGATAATATGAATATTTGGAGGTGAAGATAAAATTTAACCCTTTGGATTTATGTAGATTTGAGAGGCTGTATTGTTTTCATCTACTGACTCTTTCTGATGAGGTGAATTTTATCCCTCAGGAGAAAAAAAATTATCCCAGCAGTAACACTGAAGAAAATTCCTGTGATATGCCAGGGGAAAAAAAGTCTTGCATGCCCTTTAAATCCTCTGTCCCTTTCTCTTCAAGTCTGAATCCACCTTTCCTTTACATAAGGGGGCCATTAAGCAATGAAAAGCTCAAGGCAGTTGTGGTCTTGCAGCAACCATTTCAGGGATGTTGGGAGTCAGAGAGAAGAACTAAATTGCTTGTCTAGTGAGAAGTCAAAGCTATCATTCACTGCATTGGTTTTGAGCCAGACAAGGGGCTTATATTAACTCGGTACTTGCAGAGATTCCTCATAGTATGACTTTTTAAATGCATTTAAATCCTTTACTATTAACCGGTGATGCCCAGAGCAGCTTTTATTGTTGGGCTTTGAGGAGAACTGAGAGCTGTAGATGAATGATGCAGATACAACCAGGTATTTCCCCACAAAATATCTATCCATCTATAGCTATTCAACTTCTCCTGTTTAGCTAAACTAATAATTTAAAGATAACCATCAGGCATTTTTCAGCAAACCCCTCACTGAAACAATTGCATGTTTCATAGTTTCCGAAAGCTTCCACAAAAGTCAGCAGATTTATGATTTAAAGAAAAACACCCTATCACATTCAACAGCTTGTAAAAACAAACTTCCTCCCCAGTTAGACATTCCCTGATCACGGTGTAATCTTTTTAAAGGGCAGTTACTGGATAGGAACTTTGTAAGTGTTTAGTTGAAGGTTTCTTGTTGTCTCAGTGAAGTGTGCACACCGAGTGTGTACTTCTGTTCGCTCGTGTGCTGCACTTGAGCTGCACTTGCTCACAGCACTAAATGCAGCTCAGTGCAAACAGGTTGTGAAAAAAGCTGACCTTTAGCAAAGAGGAAACAATCCTCAGCCCTTGAAAACACAGGAACTTCTGCAGAAATTTATTGTCACTTCTCTAATAACTCACCAGGACTTTCAGGGCTGGACTGTGCTTTTGAGAGCTGGTCCTCGCCTCGTGGGGTCACAGTTCTTCCCGCATGCCACTCTTAGGCTTGAGAAAAGGAACTGGAAGCAGATCTGGAAAAGGGGCAGGTTTTTTCTCCCCAGGTATCAAATCCAGTCTTCCAGGCAGGACTATTGCCGTGATACTCTCAGTTTTTTACTTGGTGACCGAAAGTGATGTGAGGAAAATACAGCACTAGAGCCAACCCAGTGTCTGGTTAAAGTTAGGGTGTAAAGTTAATAGAGTCTTCATCATCTTCTGGCTCTTCCTCAATTTAAAAAAAAAAAAAGGAAAAAGATATGATCTTTTACTTACATAGCTAATTTCCATTTTCCTAATGCATGTATTTCTCAGTTATGGCCCCAAAGTTTCCCTGCCCTTAGGGAACTGAGTCTACCTCAGTCAAAATATGGCAGCAATGTTTGAACTTGCTCGTATGGATTGGCTAAAAATAACAGTGAAATCAAAAATGCTTTCAGTTGCTCAGCAAACCATAGCCCATATAATGCTGCATACTACTTAGGAATATAACCACAGGAAAATCAGGAAGCTGGGAGATTTCTCAGAAAACATAACTGGACCCTATTTAACTTATTCTCTGAGGTACCTTTAAAAATTCAGTTATGTAATAAATGTGGTCAGGAATTATTTGTTGAAATGGTTTATATGTGTGTTGGAAAGTGGCACTTCATCAGAACCACAACTTTTTTTCTTTTGCTGAAATATTATTCCAGTTTCAATAAAACTTTCAACAAGACAGATATTTTAAGACCAAGGCAGAATTTGGTGGGACTAGAACTGGGGCTGGTAGCTGGGGATGTCTGTCCAGGAAAAGCTGCTAGTCCAGAAAATGTGACAACAGAAACAAATTAAAGCACACGGCCCGTTGTTAGAATTTAAATGGAAATTAAAAGACAATGCATAGCAATGGGAAGATAAATGTAATGGAACAGGTTTCCAATTGAAATAGCAAAAAATACTCACCTGATAAGGCACAGATCCTTATTCACTTAAGACAGGGCTTCATGACCTTCTGTTTGTGAAAGGGATCATGTGTGTTTGCCTCTAACTGCTGAGAGGGAGAGGGAGACGCTTGCAGGCACATTCCAGTCTTGTATTTTCAAAAAGTCTTCTAAATTCTTGTGTTCATCTTGCTGCCATATGGTATCAGGTTTTGAGCTTAAGGTGAGATGGAACAATAAAACCGTTCCCTTCACAAATTTATTTGTAGACTCAGGCTTTATACAAACATTGAATTAGTTGCCCAAATGGCAGCTAAGCCATACCATCTAAATTTTGTCCATTTTCATGCAGTTGCATTCACAGTTATAGTGATATTTCTCAATTTACCAAAGCCCAGAAACAGGGAAAATGTGGCAAAGAGCTGGTGTGAGAGACAGAAATTATCAACATAAGAATCCTATAATGCTTAGAATGATATTCATCAGCAAGAGATTCTTTAGTTTCTCTTTTCTGTCTGCTTATTTCTGGTCTGAAATATCTGCAAAACTTTAAAAAGTAATGCATCCTATTTTCACCATGGGAATCTGTGAAAACCTTGAAAAGCACAATTAGAAGTGCAGTAAGGCACTTTCTGTTCCTTTGAAATAATAGACAGAATTAAGGACATGTTATCTATTGAACCATGCTATAACTTAATAAAAACAACTTGGCGTTCTTAAAAAAAAGAAAAATTATATGGAAAATTTATGTTATGGTGGGTCACAGTGAACATAATTGTCATCACTAAATCAAAGATGACTCTAAAATTAAATTTCAGATCCATCAATTTTAGGCTTCTAAGAGAACATCAAATCATTTAAATTTTAAGAGAGTAATAGAAAATGGCAGATTGTTTGTTCTGTAGCCTCAAAAAGCAGTAACCTCCCGAGAAATGAGGGACTTGAGAACTAGATAGCCTATTCTGATAGTGATGTATTGAATGGAGTACTTATTTTCAAACTGATGCAGGAAAACATGAAGACTTACAGTGAATTAATCTAGAATAGTTACAGGTGCATCCTATCTGCTAAGTGGTTTGTCATTCACATCCTATAACACTACGCAGTTTGAGCACCTAAAATGCTAACAGAATGAAATGGCACCTGAGAAGATGTGCCAATAAACATTTCTAGAAATGGGTACTGGATAAGGAGAATTGGCATCTTTAACAAAATTAAGTAACTAGTAATGAAGTCTCATTTTTCCTGTCACCTTCGAACACATGGTGCTTCTGACAGGATACGAAGCAAATCCCCATTCCTTCTGACATGATTTTATGGGAGACCAGCTCCAGTGGGATGTCCTAGCTGTAGCACTTTTAGCTAACAGAAGGAAAAATAAGATTTTAACAAGTCTTACTTTAACTTAGTTATGTCCATAAGATATCCAGTGCCATGATTGTGGCCTCGTTCTTAACTCCTCCTGCCTTCACCATGTTCTCAACCAGCCCAAATCCGGCATTAAAGCCCTGACACAATTCCTGCTAAGCCTTGGAAGCTGGAATTTGATGGTATTTTTTTTAAACTTTTGACTGCAATTGCAAAATACCAAGGCTTTGAACTGGCTTTACTGTTCATAACTTTGGCCATCTGAAAGTTAGGCCTCAGTCTAAACTGGGTGTCTGTCCATGCTTTCAGCTTTGTCAAATGAACAGAGAGGAGGAAAAAACCTAAAACCTATCAGAGAGCAATTTGTACATATTATTTTGGAGATGCATTTTAGGGATGGGATTAACTTCTCCATCTCCCACTATTAGTCACACAAGTGGCCTAGATTAGTCATAGGGCTCCGCACTGGAGAAATGTGCTCCTCCCAAGGAGGTGCTACTTGAAATCCCAGAAAGACTTCCCTGTAGCACAGAACGAGCCCAGCAACTGCAGTCTGGATGGGTACATGAAAAGTCCAGCTCTGGAAAACCTGTGGTGAGGCTGAGTTGCTCTGATTATTGCTGTTTTCTATATTTCACCATTTTTTCTGATCACAACCACAACAAGCTACCTTCTAGTGTCGTTTAGGAGAAAAGTAATCACTATGCAAGGAATTACAGCTGTCTGAGAGGGCTGTTTCTCTGCTGTTCTGAGGACCAAAATGGATATTTTAATGAAACTGAAATTTTCATTCTTTAATGAAGGCAGAGTCTGACCATCACGGATGTTGTGCCATGTGTCCTGTTACTTGACCACTGTGAATCCCTTCTTCCTGATTGCTATCTGTGATGAGCAAAGTTTAAACTGGCAGTCCTGAGAATGCTCAGGAGAGGTGAACTTACGAATTCACTAATTACCTGGTTTCCCCAGGAATCTTTCACCTTCCTCAGTTAGTTTTTAGTTTTAATTGCATTCATTCCTATTTCAATAGCACTTGAAACAGATATTTCGGTTTTGATTTTTTGTACTTTTGAAAGAGATGGGAGCAGGGGAAGGCAAAGACATTGCTAGAGAGAAAAGGTGATTTACAATGTGATTTACCAGCCACATAATTGACAGTCTTAGCACTCAGCACTGAGAAGAAAAGACATTCTACCATGCATTAACATATGGTGCTACTGATCCTACTTCAGAACTCACTGGTTAGGGGTGCAGCTGTTTATTTTTAAATTTGGTTGGTTGGTTGGTTTTTGTGTGTTGCAGAACCCTTCCTGTTGTCATGAGGAAACGGATGTGTTTGAGAGAAATGTCCAGCAAGCGAGAATCCAGGCACCACACCTGGAGCTCAGAGACCTGTGCTCAATTTTCACCCCTGACAAGCTGTCTTGACTCAGTGTGAGCAATTTGCTTCTCCTTGGATTGCATCTGCAGTTAGAAAATGAGCCCTCTCCTGAGAAGAGGTGTTGAAAGACTACATTAATCTTTGTGGGGTGCTCAGTCATGGCGCACCAAGTACCTGGAGAGAGAGCTGACAGCCAGGACTAGGCAAATTACTAATGGCTTTCCTTCAGCTCAGGCTTTTTTGGATTGGTTTGTGAGCTGTTATGTGGGAAGACACCAAGATACATGCGCTACCTACTAAGTTTGTGACTGTAAAATATAGGTTTGTCTGTGACAGAGCCATGCTAGAATGATAAAGACAAGTTTCATTTTTCTGCTCCATTACTTTTCTTCACACAGCAGGGTAAAGGGTGGTTACATGAAGATTTGAACAATTTTGTGCAGAGGCAAATGGGAAGAAAACTCTGAAGAGTCCTGTCGAGATTATCTTCCCAGGATGTGAACCCTCACAAATCAAATTCATAGTGGGATATAATAAAACATGGATTTCCTCATAAAATACCTGATCCAGCCTTTAGTTGCCTGCTTACAAAGATTTGAATTGAACTAGGACTGATCCTAGTATCACTTTCCATTCAAGGAAATCTATTGGGCACATTTTCTTGACTAAGTGCCCACAGTGTTTCTGTATTTTTGCCATATGAAAGCATAAGAGTTGTTTAATCAAGGACTTTGTAGGTGTTCCTGTCCCCCAGAAAAAACAAAAAGTCCCTGGACTCGGGGCAATACAAAATCAGGCTTCTGAAAAGTCATTGTGTTTTTTAAAAGGTAAGTGGTAACAAAACTAAAGAAGCCAAAAATGCCTTGACTACCAGATCTGGAGGTGAATTCTCACAGAACTCTTGCTACCACACAGGAAAACTGAGATACCATTCTTGTGCTAGATATTAACAGCTGTACCACTGTTACTGTTACTCTGGGATGTTGACAGTGTGAATCCAGAGGTAAGTGTTTCAGCCGTTTGGGCTTCTGACCTTTTTCAATGTTTGTTTGCCATTTCATTCTCTCACCTATAACCCGGAGATTTATGGCAGAGCAAACTTATTAATCCTAACAACCATATTTTCATGTGGAAGCTGGACCGACTGTCAATAAACATCAAAAGAACTCCTTGGCTTTCAGGGAACACCTGTGGAAAGAGAAGGTTCATGCGTCACACAGCATTGCTGGAGTGAAACACGTTCATTGTGCTGCAGTTATCGCTGGGAAACCTGGCAGGGCTCCCCACGCTCTGGGGAGCTGCAGACAAACCTCTTCAAGGGTTTTTTTTGTGTCTGTGTCCTTGGCATGCTTTTCAGTAAGGCCTTCATCTTTTTTATTAATCAAAAGCAAGTTTTAGAGCTGAATCCACAGCTCCTCCAAAGACAAAGAGTCTTTACAAAGTTGACCGGAGCTAATTTTGGTGAATAAGCTTCACACTGTGGACCCAGTCCAAAGCCCATTAAAGTCAACTGTGATCTTTCCACTGACTTCTGTGTATTTTGCCTCACGTCCTGGGGGCAAAATGCTGCCACTGTGAGTCACATGAATATATTTTGCCCCAAAATTAATTTAAATTAATTGGATTCATGAAACTACTCATGAGATCAAAACGGTAATCAGTATGAGAGTGATGGATTAGCAGTGAATGTTATCATTGCCTCTACATAGTCCATATTTTCCTTGACTTTTGGGTTATTTTATGATCAAGAAGTAACAGTTCTCTTTTGTGATTAAGCTGCTTTGCTTGCATTTGCAGTGTCCATTTTTATAACGTTTATGCATCAGTTTGTGAGGTTTCGTTGGAGATGAAAATCTATATCTTTTTAAATTTTCCGAAGTTTTAGTGAAGCAGGAAATTGTATGATATTGCAAAAATGTATGAAATTTAAGGCACTAGAATTACAAACATAATATTGAAGTAAGTGGTCTGAGCTTCAAAAACAGTGGATAGTAATATAAGTTTTTGTATCTGATTATTTTTTAAAAATGGCTTTTTTTTTTCATAAAGTGTTTCGTGAAGAAAGACCTTCAGATTTGACAAGCCATGTTCCACGTATGTGTAGGATTTCTAGGTGCTAGGCCCCACTCTTACAGGAATGAAAGTGGGTTCTCTTTGGTGCTAGCAATATAAGTATTCATCCACTTCTAAAACTATTCCAATTTTTTTCCCCCTAATTATGCTGTTTATAATCAAACAGCTTAATGCAACATTAGCTGTGAAGAAATTCACTGGGGCTTGCCACCCACACTCCAAATGTTATCCCAAGCGAAGTGTATGTTTTTACAGAGTGCTTCAGAATGGCTTCCTAGACAGAGGGGATTATCCCGCTGCTCCAGTGCTCCAAGTCGTCCCGCTGGCTTCCATGGCCCTCCTACCCTTCTCCTTTCCAGTGGAGGTGACTCCAGCACACAAGAGCATTCCCAAGCTTTCTCAGGTCCAGGTGCTTTCTGCAAGGCTGGTATGATTTGACTCCAGCGGAGGTGGCACGCGTCTGTGGGAACACTTGAACGACCTCGCGCTCTTCCCACGCTCACATTTCCATCAGCCCCACTGCACTGACACTTCCTGGCAGCTGCCTAGACCTGCCTGCCAAAGAATGCCATCCAATGAGTGTGAGTGCAGCATCCAGCATCCAGGAATAATATTTGATGATATCCATTTCTGGTTATAAACAATTCGCCACAAAACCAAAAAGTACCGACTGTTCTCAGAACCTTTTTTTTTTCTTCCTGCAAACTCATGCTTCCTTAATCTTCCTAGTTTTTTTTTTTATCAGTTTGTTTTTCAAGCGTTTGTTTAATTTATGAGTTTATTAATTTTCCAAGAACTTCTGCTAGTAGCATGATTTGCCTGTGTTTTTCCAGCAGGAAATGAAATCAAGACTGGTGAATGATGCCAATTGTCAAAACTTTATTAACAGCAGAAAAATGTTTTTTGGAAAAAAGTTGAGTTTTACCACCTGTGTTCTCAGTCCCAAAGACAGTTTTCTGTGAGGACTTGGGCAAATCTCCTCCCAGCACTCCACCTCTGAGTAACATGGGGATAATGTGTTATATAGCCTGGAAAAAAACCACAGTTGAAAGTAGAAATAGAAAGTCTGATAGTGGGGATGAAAACAGTTCTAGCTGAGCCAGATCTCGGACCCTTGAGGTTTTTACAAATTAGCTTTTGATGTCCAGTTCATGATTCTCAACAGTTTTAAAAAAAAAAAAAGTCAGAAGAATAAAGCCAAACAGAATGTGACAGAATCCTTCCCTCACTTTTCACTCGGACAATAACTGGATTTTCAGCCAGAGTTTGCTTATGTGCATGCTGAGCAAAATCTATTAGGGGTCCCTAGAGGGAGAAACCATTTATTATTGTAATCTGTGAGAGTGTCTTCTCTGACATCCACTGGATTGGATGGGTTGGATTGAGTTGTACAAGAGAAGAAAAAAAGGCAAACAAATCCCAAACTTAAATACTGCATTACTCAATGGAAATTTGCTTTCAAGTATTTTCAGGGTTACCCATGTGGGAGAATGGCAGTTGTTTATTCCAGCTGGATAGTACAAAATGTCTCCTTTTACCCAGATATTGCTCGGAAAAAATACTCTTTCTTTTATAAAACATGTTAGTTCTACTGTGGGTTCTTTTGGGTTTTTTGTTTTGTTGAGGGTTTTTTCCATTCTTTGCTTAGAGTTATCCTTTATAGAATTAATATTAGTCTCCTGATACATGTAAAAGAACAGTTATGTCCTGTCTTCTGGAGTTTGTGCCTTGAGTGACAAATCCAGGGACAGTGCAGGGATGGTTTTCATCCAGTACAGCAGTGGCATGGTTTGAAGCTTTGAGAGCGGTGATGGATGGACAAGGGCCTCACAGTGATAGGAGAGCTTTTTTAGAAAACTCCTCAACAGCAGTGTACTGGCTTTATTAAGATAAACTAAAGGAGACATTAATTGGAACCATGTGTATCCATGAAAAAATAAAAGGAAAAAAATGTTCAAAGGAGAGATAGAATCAAATGGGAAGATTTGGTCTAACACATATTTAATGTGATGCTGACAAGCCTGAGCAAATTCACTGGGACCTGAAGTATAATCCAAACCAGCTTTCAGTGAGGTTCTGAAATGGAAAACTGTAGAGCGTATCTTACAGACTGATACACAAACTGATTGTTCTTTTGAGGGTTTGGCATTAAGCCATCCAAGTACTGAATTTACAGCAGATGGTGAGGGTGTTGCAACTCTCAATCTGCTAGAGGTAATATAAAAAAAATTAAAATAGACTAATATTAATCTTAAAAACAATGTTGAAGTGATACTTTTTCTTCCCGAAACCACTAGTAACAGGGAAAACATGAATGCAAGTGCTGGTCTTTCCTTCCACCAGAGAGCTTTTCTTGTCTCTACTGGGTTGACTCACAAAGTGTCTTTTTATAACAGGTTATTTTGATTGCATTTTCTGGGTATAAAACCTTCTTCTGTAAAATATGCATGTACATGCATTCCTAGTTTATTATGCTCCTGTTGCTGTTCCTAGTGGGCCTGTAATGTTTACAGGGTGAAAAGAAGAGGGAACTTGTTTGTAGCACTATATCTTTGTGTGATTTGACAGAGAATAAGGGAAGGCTAATTTGGGTGTGGAAGTTGTGCATGGCTGGCCTGAGATAACATGCTGTTATTACTTCTGCAGGGAGGAAGCAGGGAGAAAATCCTTGGAGTTCTATATAAGCAAAGTCAGGATTTTGATGGCAGTGTGTGGAAATGCATATTTGCTCTCCACCAGAAATTTCTTTCTCCAATAAGTTTTGGAAAAAAGCCATGCAGGAAGTAATATTTTTTTTTTCCCATACCAGTGGATCCCAAAACACCTTATAAAAGCATACATTTGTAGCAAAACAAATATGCCTCTGTATGGGCTGCAGCATAAACCACCTAGATAACCATAGCAGAGCAGACTTGCAGACACAAGAATATTTTCCTCTCTCAGACTTTTTTATCCTTATTAAAACAACCTGCATTATCAATGTACCACAGACATAACCAGAATTGTTGAGGTATGCCAATTAATTTTGTTAGAATAACCTAAGTTAAGGCGGTAACATCAGATTTACCAGTCTGGGTTGTGCACGGTGGTGTCTGGAGCAGTTAAAGCAGTGTAAGAGAGAAATTAATTGAGCCCTTTTTCAGCAGAACTGGTTTTTTAGTGAGTTTCACCATTGTAAAATCAAATGACACATTTGTGAATTATGAATTATGGAATTAAGAATTGCAGATCTATGTAGCTCATACTTTAAGTGCTACCTCTACAGTTAAGTTAGAAAGAATCTCCAGGAAAAAAACACATTTAAGTCTGACTAATGCTTCATAGGAAGCAGAGACTGTGCCATAGGGGCTTTTTATGTGGAACAGAACCTATTAAGCACCTCATGATGTGGAGGCAATTCCACAGAATTTTCTGGATTTACTGGCAAAGTTCCTTTTCAATGTTACAACAAGTGGCCACCTTCGGCATACTTTAAAGCCAAAGCAGCGTTCTAGTAGTCCCACCCTGGTAATTTTCTAGCCTGGTTTTGGATGCAGTAACTTGGAATTCCACATCCAGTAAAAAAGGCAATAACAATTTGCCTGTTCCTCCTCCCTAGTTCAGCAGTATTGTCTTTCTGGAAAACGTACTCCTGTAACTCAAAGCTACATTAAAGGAAAATGGCCAACATAATCATCTTTTTCATCTGAATCGTATCTCCTTTTAAGAATGCACTGAAAACCAGTAAATGCTGGTTCATTTTGGTCTCCATGACGCATGCAAGATAGGGCAGAGTTGACCAGCTGCAGTGAACCTACTGCTAAGCTCGGCCAATAGATTGCTCCATACCCGAAGCAGATGTTTCTCTTTTAGACTAATGGAACTCTTGCAGACCATATCCCTTCCCAAGAGAAAACACCAGCACAGTTGGAAGCTGGAAGGACTCATCTCAATAACAGAAGCAAGGTGCCAGCAGCATCAGCCACAGTTTATTAATGAAAATCCACGAACAGAACAGCAGTTGCATTTCGTTTTAGCTTGTTTAAAAGAAAACCCACACAAACCAAGACTTTTTCTTCTCTGCACGGCCCTCTTAGATGTAGTGTTTCTCTGTCCAACAGCAATAGACTTCTGTGTGAGAGAAGAGGAAATTAATCTCTTGTCATTCGCCTCACCGTAGCTCTGTCAGTCATAAAATGGGACAGAGAACTGAATTTATGTAAATATGCATTGTTAAAATTCACATCACAGTTGATAATTGTCTATGTTCCAGGCAAAAAGAAGGAGAACTTCATTATACTTTGAGACCATAGACCGGGTTTGATTTGAGTCTTATACCTGAAAGTACCTCTTCTAGTGTCAGTCCATTCATATTTGTTTGTGTCACTGTAAGAAGAGAGAAATGCCCATTGTATTTCTCAAGGATGAATGACGATGAACAGAGCAAGGCTTCTATATTAGACTCTGAATAAGAATTGTTTCCAATTCCTGGAAACGTTCTCTTTCCTCTTGGGACTTGTACATCTGTTTTTGTCTAGTCAATGGTTCTGGGAGCTACTTTTAAAATGATAATTAATGCCGGGGTCTCATATCTCATGCAAATGTGACCTGAAACCTGGAGAGCCAAATTGCATAGAAAGGACATAAAAGACAGGAAGTTGGGGAACAGTTTGTATCACTTCATTTCTGTTTTCCAGAAGCAGTAGCAAAGAATTGGATCTCTTCTCTTGGAGAAAATGTTTTAAATTTCTGCTAGGTCTGGAACAAAATCTACCTCTATCTCTCTGGGTTTGTTTTTTTTTTACATTATAACATAGTTGGGTTCAAACTTTGGCTTCTACAATGCACAGGTTTCTCCCTGGAGAGACACAATGAGGGGAGGTGCTACGAATTTGATCTATTGGCAAGGAGACAAGAGTGAGGAAAATTAAGGTGTCAGTGTCAGAATACTCCTTGCCAAAGCATTTAGGGAAGGCAGAGCACCCGAGAAAACCTCACCACAAAATGGGAACTGCTGCTGCTTCCAGCAGCCCAAGTGTTGGGCAGCTTGCTGCTCAATTTTCTTACTATTCATGTGGAGTTTTGGGGCAGGTAACCCTTATTAGCACTCAAAACTTCCACTACATGAGCGTTACACTGTGACCACCAGCACCTGCTGGAAGCTTTTTTGCCCTGGCGAAACCCCTGTTACTGATGTCGAGGGAAAGAGTAGGGAAATCAGCAGCTTCCATTATAATCCAATTGAAAGGGAATGGCAAACAACACCCTATCTCACATTTCATTGGCTGCATAGAAGTGTTGGCTTTTAATAACATCTTCTTAAGATTATTTATATAGTCTATTTGCCATTATCCGTATCAGTTCATGCCCTTTGTGTATTTTAGATAACATTGTTGTGTTTCCTTTGACTTCACATTTGGTGTGCTGTGAACTTGCCAATAGTGAGAGCATATGGGGGTTGCCTCTGTCTGATCCCTTCCCCGAGCTGTTTATTAAGGAACAACTCATTATTAGAGACTGTAAATTCAGCTTTTACACTGGAGGTCTCTGTAGCTACACTTGCAGGGGCTCTTTGCCTGTGTTTCTTCTGTTTAAAATTGTATTGGTTGTTTAAAATGCTGAGAAATCTTTCTAGATTGAAATTAAAGACATCCAGGCAAAGCTCAGCACCTTTTTCTGACTGATTCTGGGAGACTGTGCAGTGGGCAAACCTGAAATTCCCTAGAGGCTGATGCTGATCAGTTCTGGGAGTTAGGCTTGGTTTTCTCTAGAAAACTGGCCACCCACATGAGCTGTAATCAGATCCAAACTTCTTCTGCCGGCTGTATGGCTCTCCTGACGATTTTTGAGCAGGATCCATGAAGATCCATTTAATACACTAAGCAGAGCAGCCTCCTGTGTATCTGTACTATTGAAGAGCTGGGATAGGGCATTGGACAAAGCTATCTGAATCAAAAAATATAGAAACTTGTAGAAAAAAAACCCTGAAGATTTCATCTAATTGCAACTGAACACTTGGCAAAAAGCATGAATTAATATTGGCTGGATTGCTAATGACCTGCTGATGCTGATTGCTAACGATTAAAAATGTAAGCATAAGAAAGATGCTTTCAGACCCCACAAAATCTAAGTAATAGCTGTATCTGCAGAAAGAGGTTCCTGAGTAGATAGGATGCAGACTCTTACAGTTCTCCCTGCTTGCCTAAAAGCAAATACAAAAAAAATAAAGCATCAAGAACAGAAAACAGCTCTTCCCAGAGTACAGGCATCTATCAAGCTTCATATTGGCCTTTTACCTCACCTGACTCCCCAGTCATTTGGGAGCCAGATGAGGTAAAGGATTCAAGCCCGTGTAAAGGACTAGTACAGCCTCCTAAGATTTGTGAGGATTAAGAAAAGTATTGTGGTTTCGGTTTCTGGTTTTTTTTTCCTCTTTCTGGATCTTAGACTACACATTAATCTGACGGCCAAATCATAACTGTGAGACTGTGGAACTTTAATTTGTGCTGACAGCGAGGCACATGGCATTTTTATTTTTTGTTTTCAGTTTCTAGTGTTAAAAAACATTCTGCAGTGTAGACTTTAATTTGTATTACAAGACAGCCTGCCTCTCCAGAAGAAAAACAATATTTGATGCAAAAATTCCTCCTCAGAAAAGCTTCCAAAAATGAAACAAAGGAGGAACAGATTATTCTTTCCAGAATCTGTGTTAAGAAACGCTCTGCGCAAGTTCCCTCCGAGGGAGTACCCAAGAAGTAATTCTCTCTTTTTAGGACCACAGAAGCCACCTAGGTTGCTCCTGTGTAATAAAAAACCAAGAACTCCTGATTGTCACCTGCGCCCAAAAAGCAGCCACTGTCAGGCACCACAGGCAGGACATGTCATGCTGGATGCACTTCAGTCGTGTGAGATCCCACCCGCAGTGCTGCATCCTGCTCTGGGGTCCCCAGCACAGGGAGGACATGGACCTGTTGGAGTAAGCCCAGAGGAGGTCACCAAGAGGTTTGTACAGTCAAGGAAAGGTGTTCAGTGTTTCCTGTAGGCTGGGGAGGATTGTGAACCAACAGCGCGGGTAATTTAAAAAGGAAACCTAGATATGTAAGTCTGACTCTTTTTCCTGCCAGCCACCCTTGGGACAGGGGTTACATTTCACCAGCCTGTTCCCATTGACACATTTCCACAACTTGCTCGCAGCCCTTTGCTGGTTGCTTCTGTGTTTTTGCACTAAATCTTGTCCCCATCCCAAAAGCTCATCTCAGTTATTCCTCTGCCTGTACCCCTGATGCCCCTGCCTCTGCTGTCCCTCCTGTCCTTCCTGCCCTCCATTCCTCCTCCTCTCCTTCAGCTTGCTGCTCATCACCTGCTTTTCCCACACCATTTTGCAGTTTCATTTTTATTTCCACTGCTTGCTCAACTACTGACTCCCTCTTCAAAGTTTGCATCAGAAGTCTGTCCTGTTCTGCATTGCTGATATATTGGTCGCTGATGCCTTTCTGTAAGTGAAATAACAATCCTGTTTGCCCCAAATGGAATTTAAGTGCTTCATAGTGGAGAAAACTCTGTGCTTTTGTGTATTGTGAACTACCAACTGCTTTTTCGTGTCTTTGGTTTTAATAAAGGACACACAGCACTGGAGACTGGAGTAAAAATGGTGTGGAGTGGCATGTTCCTGATTTCATTTAAGTATTCTGAATGTGAATACTCTGAAAGACAAAAAGAGTTAAGCTGAGATACGCTCTAGGCTTTTGTGATAATGGAAAGCTGGAAGGGAATTCGTTTGTGGGTTTCAGGATAGAGTTCACATTTATTCACTTCTTAACCACTCCCATTTCCTTCATCCATTCAGCAGATAAAGCTGCTATCTAAATCAATAGCTGTTAGGCTTAAGACATTTCCTATCATAGTTCTGGAACAAAAACATTTTCATTTGTTTCAAACTGGAGTCATTTCCACTTCTTAGTGCTAGAACGAATACATATATATATATACATGTCTCTATATATGCACGTGTACATAAAGATACACAATGGCTTAAGACTAGGTGTCTAATGTAAAAAATGGAACTGGAAAGATTAAACTACATTAACGAATTTTAACATGAACAAAAGGTACTAACCTCTAGAGAATGCTATTTGTTCACTGAGCAATTAAAATACTGGACCTTTTACTATCGTGGCAAAGGGATGCTTGAGTTCTGAGATATTTGGAAGATTTATACTTTAATGTATACTTACACAAATCTGCATTTCTATTGTCACAGTACTTTAATTCAGTGCTCAGCTTTGTATTTTGAGTGTATCAGTCAGCTCTGGTTTCAGTTTAGGGTTTCAGCCACTACTGTTGCTGTTCTGCTGTTTAACAGAATTGTCCTGTGTCTGAGTTAGAGGTCACTTTCTTGCCTTTTCCCTAGAAATTCCCTAGAAAGTTTATGGAGGTGCTGTATGCCTCTCTAATTATTATTTCTACCTTGTCTTCATGCCTTAATTCTGGAGGAGGATGCCCAGCTCTCCAGCCAGGAAAATCCAGCCCAGTCGCCCAGAGTTTTTCTTGTCAGAGCACCCACTTAGACACCTCCCTTCTCTGAATGTCACAGTCCTTTCTCCAGAGTGGATGGGCACCCACTTTGCCCTTCACTGACCCCAGGCGCGCTTCTGCAGCTCCACAGAGTAAATGCACTTTTTCAAACTGCAGCTGGCGGCATGTGACTCTCTTCATGCCAGGCAGACAAAGTCACTGACCACTCCACCTTTACCTGCCCCCTCTTCTGCGGCTTTCAAGTATTCCAGTGCATTCCAAGATGCCTCATTTATTTATCTACTGAATTCCAAATTCTCTTCATTCATCATGAACTCATTTAATTTTCTCCAGCAACTACTATTCCCAGTCTTCTCTGTATTAATCAGAGACCCTTTACCGAGCCATTCCTGCCCTGATTAGTTTCTTTATTTGCATTCTAATATCCAAGTGTTGTTTTCCCCTTTAGTCTCCATTTGTCTCACTTTTCATTCCTCTCTGGTTACAGCAGGTTTAATTCAGCAATCAAATCAGGCTCTGAGGTGCAACAAAGTCGTTGCCAAAGACCCAGAGCTTTCAGGTGAGGTGAACAAAGTTTCGTCCCTCAGCAGCAATGTATTTGTGTGCCCTTACCTGGAAAATACATTACAGAGAGTGAGTCTTTAAGAAGCTGATTTGGTAAAATGAAAGAAATCTCTTTGGAGCTCACGTTACCTGCGAGTTTTCAAATGGCCAAATTTGGTGAATTTCAGATCATGAATAAAAGACCGATGTAAAGAACTGCTCTTCTTCTGTGTCAGGATTGCTACTCCGTTAAGAAAGTTCTCTCTTGATGGGGAAGAAGGTAAGTAAGCTGTTCTTAAAAAGAATAATGAATCTCTTTTTTTTCTACTCTAGTTTTTAGTCATGATTGGGTAGTTTTGGCTGGAATCTTACATCTTCCATTTAACTAAAACAAAAAATCAATCTGAAGCAGAAAATGAGCCTGGAAACTTTCAACCAGAACAGTTGGTTTAGTTATGTTTTAAGTAATGGGAAACAGTGTTCAGTGAACTTTAAAAATACAGGTAGTTCCTATCTTACTTATAACAAGAATTTTAGTGTGGAATATGTGTGTGTGTTTCATTAAATACACTAAGCTGAAGTCCTTACTGTTTTTACTATGCAATGAGTATTGTATATTTAAATGTAAGGAATGTAGTAAAACTCACTGGAAATCAGGAGAATATGTGAGCTCTCAAGGTGTTTCAGTTTAATAAACCACTTCTAGATGATGTACTGGATAATAAAATTTGATGCACTTCATAAAACGATGAATATTTTTAAAATATATATCATGGTAAAAGTCTGGTGGAAAGAAATAATTTTTGCTTACTTTCTTGGGTCTGCCATGGATTTCCTGAGAATGAGCACAATAATTTAGCCTTCTGTTTTCATTTGCCTTATCTTTAAACATTTGTCTATACATAATCCTTTTCCCTCCTCTGTTTCTTATAAATGCTTCTAAAGCCAGGATTGTTCTTTAAATGGGCCTGTAACAACTTGCATGCGCGATGGTCCTACTTTTTTCTCTTGATTTCTGGCAGAATTTAAAATACTGCTGTCAGCTAGTTTTTTCCAAACCTGTTTCAATTCCACATGATGACGCGCTAGGCTTGAGTTTTGCTTTAAAACTATCCTAAATAAGCATAATCCCTTGTCTGGGAATCACAGAAGTGACACTCCACCGATTCTGGGCTCCTTCACTAGCCGGACAGGAGCAGTGTGAATTTTGTACTTGCAGTGTAAGCGGCTGCTGTTGGTTTGTTGCAGACAACAGATATTTTGTCAATGCCCTGCAGCCTCTGTGGAACTGACGCAATAATGTTTGTTAGCACAGTTCTGTGGCACACGTTCCTGGAATGCTGAGCTGATTGCTGATCCCATAAACACATGTGTGTAACTCATCATGAGGTGCAGGCTCCTGCTCAGCGTGTGCCGGGATGACTTGGGCTGGATGAAAGGGCTCTGTCCATGCTTTAACATACAAGTTGTTCAGTATGCTCGGATACAAGTCCTTCAGCCCAGTAGGTTCAAACAGACACCACAGGAATCTGAGATCACAGGAAACTTCCTTCTGTGGTCCTTTTGTAAGGATCTGCATGTTGATTTCACTCAAACGGAAAGTCACTAGTCCACGTGTATGTAATTAAACGTCTTTGATAACCTTTAATAGTAGATTACCTTGTGTAGTCTGGAATAGATTTAGAATGCAGCAATAATAGGGAGTATGGTGTACAGCATTTTGTTTTCTGTTTTGACGTGTTAAACCTGACTACTTGGACCTTTTTTTGTCTGTGTGTGCACTTTCCTTATCGATGAAACTTCCTTTGAGCATCAAAGACTCCCTTTAGGAAATCAAAATTCCTGGGTTATTGAAACAGAGCCTTGTTGACTGAGCTGATTCTTTTATTAGGCAGGTGAATTTCCCATGAGCTTAGAGTCCTGTGTGACAAAATCACCTTGCTTCCAAAACATGTGCTTTAGTAAAAACAAAGAAGCATCGTGTTTATCTGAATGTTTCACCTGGGACAAAACAGGCATTAGAAGGGGCCTTCTCCCTTGTGTGCTAAATGTCTGTCACAGCACAACATTTTCAGTGTTACCTTACTAACCCAAACGTTTGGAAGGAAAAAAGTTAATTCTCTAAGGATAGGTTTGAAACTCCACTTAGCTGCAGGGGAGGGGGACCAAAATATCCTGCCTGGATGTAACCTGGAGATGCACAGAAGTCTCCAGAGGTTTTCCAGATCGGCAGCTGATACGGTAACTAGATAATTGGTCAGGAGGTGTTCCAAGCCACATAAAAAGAAAGCTTGAGAAAACAGCCACAGGGAACTCCTGCAGACTTTGATTTGGCATTGAAAGCTTTTGGCCATTGTGAGGGTAATCTTGGCATTGTCGTGTAATAGACTCAGATTGAGTTATCCTGAGGGGTTTGGTTTCTGCAGCTCCAAGAGTAAGCAGGAGCTGCTGTAATACGTTCACAACCACACTACTCTACTGATGTACCTGGTGGGTGAGGGAAGCAGAAGATCGTAAATCTCAAGCAGGTGAACAAACTGAGAATTGCTGAAATGTTTGCAGCTGAGTCTTGTGTCCTTAACTAAATCTACTCATTGGGAACACGTCCTTTGCAGGTACCTGAGTTGATCTGGTGTCAGAGTTATTTGGTTGTGCCAAGCTAACAAAGATGTTTCCCCTTCAGAGTGATTTCAGGAAAGCAATGCCACATGGAGATTTCTGGTCGTGCTTCACTCGTGCTGTTTCATCAGAAGGAAGAAGAAAAGGTTAATTTGTGGCCACACAGCTTTTGTGGTCCTCTTTTGTTCTCCTGCTTTTCTTTCTGTATTTTCTTTAGGTATTTCCTCAGGGAAGCCCTGAGGCTGTGTCCTTATGCAGGTTGGTTTAATATATCAATGAAAGTTTCCATACATTTTTTCCCCCCAATTACTGATCAGTTGAAACACCTCTTCATTTTGAGGCAGATATCCAGGAGACAAAGTGGTTCCCAGCAAAGTTGCTTCCCTGATATATTTTTTTGGGATCTGTTCCATCTTCTGAGGTGAGCTAGCTTTGAGTTTGCTGCAGCTGTATTAGTTTTAGATAAATTTGTTTGTAATATGTGATAGGAACTAAAGGCAAATCTAGAAGCTGAAGCCACGTTAGGTGAGTTCTCATGCAGGCAAAAAAATGGTCCCAGCCTAGAAAACCTTGCAAGCTTAAGTGCAGGACTAAAGGTAAAATTGTGTGGCAAGTATATGGCAGAGTGAGAATACCTTGCATCAGTTTATGTCCAGTGCCCTGTAGGTGACTTGATATTTCTGAGGATGGCTTGCATGACATGCAGGTGCCACAGGAGATTGTTCAGTAATATAAGTGAGTGAGTTTGATAAGTGAGCCATCATGGTATATCTACTAGTGAAACAAGGATAGGAGCTACAACTTTACAGCTTCAAAATTACTTTGAAAATAAAATGTTACTTGGTTTTTGCTGAGGTTTGAAGTCAAAATCACCCATAGTTAGTGTGAATGTTCTAAAATATTCAAAGGGATAAATATCTGTTATATGTTACATGTATATATTTCAGCAGAAATCTCTTTCAGGTGCCATAGATTTAATCTGCATCAGGAGGAAAAGGACCATAGAAAGCTGTTATCTTAGGGTCCTGTTCTATTAAGTGACTTCTATCAAGTTTCCTTTTCTTTCCCCATAGTATTGAGATTTAATTCTACCCCCACCCATATCAGCCAAGTGAGACTACAAGTTTGGGTAAACATTTAATAAAAAAACACTTCTTTTTATCTAGAGAAACTTTTTGTGTGCTATATTATCTAAGAAATTTTGCTTCTGAGTGGGGAAATTTGGTTTTAGCTGAACTGGCTATGGGCTTTTTTGCCTTTTTTCCTTAACAAGAACGTGTGGGTTGTTTGTGGTTTTTCATTTGTTTGTTTCCTGATTCTGAGGCAACTCTTGCATCCATATTGATCTTGGCCTTGGAGTGCTTGAATTTAGGGAGCCTACGAGACCCTTTATGGGTCCAAATTTCTAGTCCATTTCTCATTTAACCAGAAATCCTGGATGGACCAGGGCTTAGCGCAGCAAAAAACAAGAGAAGTTAATAGTCAGAAGAGGGGTATCCTTGGGTTATAAAATGTCACTCAGGAGTGTACAGGGTTTGTTTGCTTTTCTGTGAGAGGTTATAATTTTTAATAATGAAATCTTAGATCATTTACTTCCCTGTTAGAAACTGTTCCTTTCCAATTAAAAAAATCAGTATATCCCTTTGACCAATGCAAATTCTTATTTACTTTCTCGGGCTCCATGTACTGGGAAGAGTCTTTATGATATCTGCTTTTAAAATGACAAATAGGGCTTTATTCTCAGCAGATACCCATCAAATTTTAATTCACCTTCTGACAATTATGATGACGAGGAAGCTTACATCTGTGTTAACACTACTGTTGTCTGTGTCCTGGTGTTTTTTTTTTTGTTTGTTTGTTTTTTAAGAAATATTAAGATTTTATGTGGGCAGAACTAGACCTCAGAGTCAATTTTGTGCCACTGCTACTGCTCAAGCAAATGCATTCCTCCTTTTTCCCAGTTTATTCATCTGAATGCTGGGTGCAAGAAAACTCCATCTTGCTTTAATGTCTCTGAAGGTTTCTTTTTTTTTAAATAGTTCTATAAATACACACACACACACACAAGAAGTTTTAGTACCTGAATTACAGGCTAAGCAAGTGCTGTCGCATGTTCCTTAAGCTGTAACACCTTTCAGTTGACATGAGCTGTCAATACTGGAGCACTCAAAAAAGAAGTTGTTTGAAAGCCAATGTTTCATGCTTCATTCTTATTAGGAGAAAACTAGACTTTCAGTTTTTCTAAATTTTTGACATTACTTAATTAAAGATTGTTGCTGTTTGCAAATTGGGTCCAATTTATGGGGCTCTTAGACCAGTTATCTCTGTCACATCATTTTCTTCTTGTTACTGACATGAATAAATAGCTTTAAATTGTGCTGAATTGAAAATCAGCTTTAAATTAAGCCATCCAGGTTGAATAAATAACAATAAACTACAGACAAGCAACCAAACATGAGTCAGATATGATGTGATGAGACATTCAGTGTAGAACACATCAGTTTGAATTGTACAGAAATGTCAGTTTTTAAGCAGAACTTTATGTGAAAGCACATCAGGAGTTATCAGAATTATTAGGGTTTGGGTGTTTCTATATTTTTGATAAGTGCATGTAAACATGGTAAACATTAAGAATGATCACTATGCCTTTCTCTGAAAACGATTTTCGGGGTATTTGGAAAAAAAGTCATCTTCAAAGTATTTTGAGCTACATTTGCAAGAAAGTTGTTGCCATTTTTGTGCGTTGCTGTTTTGGCACCTCTGCACTAACACCAGCCTCTCCTGCAGCTGAGAACACCCAGCCATTGGAACTCACAGCGTGGTGTTGTTTTGGGTTTTTTTAATAGGGAAGAGTGAAATTATTTGGAAAGAATATGGGTTAGAATTTACTTCAGATTGTAATTGTGCAATTCGTTTTCAAATAAGAAATAAAGAAATTCAGGCTGCTGGCAGTCAGATAAGGTGTCACGCATATCCCTTTTTCTTGAAATTTTGGGGTTCATCACTGACTAGACATCATGAATCTCGCAAGTGATCTACTTTCTAAAGTTATTGGCTTGTAACTGTGCTCATGTGAAAAGGTGTGATTGAATATACTCCATGCCCTGGGGCAATCAAGAATATTCCTGGATGAAGGGAAAAAACAAACTAATGGTGAACAATCTCCTAGCAATTTCCTGGTGTGTTGCTTAAAAACAGACGTGATTTTATTTCCTTTCTGAATATCAGGATAATTGCACATTTCTGGAAGGTCTGATCTTCATAATGGAGAGTTAAATATGAGTTCAGAGCAGAATTTAAAAGAATCCATAGTTCAGTGGGAGATGCTGCAAGCTTTTAATTTGGCATCTTATAGAAAAAGGATGGAAACACAGATCGAGGTATTCCTAAGATTCATTATTGTGTTCTTCAGGATTAGTATTAGATCAAGGGGCTCTTTCTGAGCTTAGATTTATTCTGTTATCTATTAATTCTGTTAAGAGTAGCCAAAAATGTGTATTATTCCTTCTGGATTTTTAGAATGATATGCAGTTTAAAATATCAAATACATAAATATTATCACAATTAAAATCATTTCAATACAGACAAATATAATTTTAAACACTTGATTTACAAATGCTTTTCCAGCAAGAAATAGTGACCACAATAACCACAGAATCTGAGTCTCCAGAACCTACAAAAAACATAGAAGAGGCTTCATTTTAACTTGGATAATTATTTTAAAAGAAAAGTGGTATAAAAGCTAAATGTTGGCAGAGGGAGAATGTTCTCTGTGACTCACCTGGTCTTTATCAGAACAATCAGGCTCCTGACAGTGCCTGACCATGGCAGTGTTATTTTTGTGATTTACCTGGCTGCCTGCAATGTCTCTGTTTCCAGGAAAAACCATCTCAGAGGTAGTTTAAGAAAGCTAATCTGTTTTAATTATCAAACTTCTCATGTAAATTAACTGGATTCTGAATATCTGGGAGTATTTTAGGCATGGAGAGCTCATCTATCACTAGTCTACTCAGTTTAATTGTTGAGTAGACTATTCAACAATTGCTACTCACTTTTCGAATAATTATATTTTTGGTGTATTTTTTCGCTCTGTAGTGTTAGACAGTTTTTCCCAACTTTTCTGCTGATCATAGAGACTAATTTCCATTTTGTCATCATGTATGAGTTACAATTTTTAAACTAAATGTTGAAAATAAATATCCATTGCTTTGCCCTGGCAGAACAGCGTTCCACCCCTAAAAATATTTTTTCACACATATTTCATTCTCAGCCACGTCAATCCTTGTTCTCAAAAATGTATGTAATTTCCTCAGCCTGTCCATAGCACTGTGAATTCTTTACAATGTATTTCCTTCTACACCTGGAAAATAATATCTGTATCAATCTTTTCTTCCTTAACTCACAGTAATACACCATTCACTGTGAGGTGAATTGTTACTTTTTTCATAAAATGCATACTTTTAAATAAAATTTTTAGAAAATATTTAGTTAAAAGAATAGAAAGACTCATCTTGGATTTTTCTTCATCTATGTCCAAGAATATCATCGCCTGGTCTTAGATGTGGTGGTTGACTCCTGTGAAATCAGAAAATCAGTCATGTGTCTGTATTGTGCTGATTCCAAGGAAGCTGGTTTGGAGCCAGAAGGGAAATGTATGGAAATCTTTATTGCAGCATCATTCCCATAACAGACATCAAAATAGTGTCTTGTTTGATTTTGGGTGGGGATATTAGTATAGTAGAAAAAAGTAACAATAATTTGCTTTGATCAGCAAAACCTGTACAGTTTTTGTGGGTTTTTATTTTGGTTTCAGATTATTTTTTTGTGAAAACTGCAGCAGGTGAATGAGAAATAATGTGCAACAAAGAGGGTTTGCTTGAAATGAAGCGTTTATCAACAATTAGAGAAAGCACAGGACTTGCAAATAATTTGCCCTCTTTTTGTCCCTTCTCTTGATGGCCACATGCCCTCAGCCTGCTTTGTTACAGACAATCAACTTTGTGAGTCAACCTTTCCCGCACCTCATGTGTGTGTTTCTGAAGGTTTTTCCAACTTTTGAGCATCGTGGTTTTCTAATGCAGACAGATTTCTGCAAGTTCCTAATATGATGACTCTCAATTAGGAGTAGACAAGACCTAAATGAAGCAATGAAACTGTTAAGTTTGAGTTTATCGAATTTCAGACACGGGGCCTGTCAGGTCAGGGAAGTCCAGTAGCTCCTTGTACCCTGACTATCTGAAAGCAGCAATATCAGCTGATCAAGAAGCTCTGTAATACATAATTTAAAGTTCCTGGTAAAATGTGCATCTCATGTAGTGTGGGTGTGGTTCCATTGTCCATAAACTTTTGTTGTTCTTGTGATCCATACTTAACTGTTGGCATTAATTACGTCTTGTGCCAAAAAGCTACATCGCTACTTCTGAATGTAAATTTGGACTGCTTAGGGATGGGCAAAAGGTAAACTCCACTTTGTGGGGAAAAAGGCCTCTGAGTAGACTCCATCTGTCTCCAGACCCTGTGTCTATTTTAGCCAGTAATTACAGTTACCGCACTCCTTGTGGAGGACAGCTGTGTACGAACCATACGGAATTAAAGAAAAAAAATATTTTGCTGCATGCAAATAACAGAAGAAAGGAGTTTTCTGCAGCTGCTTCTGGACCTCTTTAGACCACAATGTCTGGGCCTATCGGCCATTTTTGTAGTTACAAGAGTCTTACACTGTGCGTAATAGCATATAAAATATGCCAAAGGCAGCTTTTTGAATAAAAAATGTACTTCACAATATTTAGCGGAAAAAATGGTAGATAGTCTTTATTCCATTGGCCTTCAAAAGGTCAATCTGGTATGAACCAAGGAAAAGCAATAGAAATCTTATGAGGCTGAAGAGTGGAGCTTTTCTGGGTTTTTTTTGTCAATTTTTTTTTTTAAAGAAGCAAATGTTAAACGCATAAGATGCCAGCTGCCACAAGTAACAATAAAGTTGAGGGGTTTGTGTGGGGATTTTGTGAATTTTTTAAGAAGTACCAAATTTGGACCAAAGCAGTTTCTGTGTGTGGCGTTAACTACTGTAATTAATGTTTGATATACAGAGTGATTAATGAAAGACTAGTTCCTTCTTTTTCCTACCACATTTTTGCTGTTTTCATGTGTTTAGGAACATTTTTGTAAAGTAATGATTTATAGACTGTGAGCTAGAGGAGACAAGTAATATTATGAACTAGATTCTCTTCCTGGGCATAGAAAATCACTTCCCAATTGTCCCAAATAATGAAATTGACGCTCATAGCTCTTGTCTCCAGTTAATCAATCTCTTTCCGACATTTTGAGGCCAGGCAGTAACCTCAGCTTCATTTTGACAGAAACGAGGCAGAGCTGTGGAGTGCCTGAAGCCACAAGGAGAAATGTCCTCACTGCAAGCTGAGGCTGACTGTGCTCTATGCTATGATATCGGCTGCAGTGTGATGCTGCCCATGCTCCAGTTTTAAAAAACCTTATTTTTAATATATTGATAGCTAACGCAGCATCCTAGAAATCTTCCTGCTTTTCCATCCAGCTAGTCTAAATCATCCATGACAGAGTTGTTTAAACTGCTCTTGAAGGAGAGTCCTCTTTTATTAAACTGGTGCCATGCTTCACTGTCCTTGTTGTTAAAAAGTTTTAATCTTGTGTCAACACTTTACTGTCCTTCCTGGCAATTTAAGCTCATTACTTCTTGCCCTGTTACAAAAGAAAAAAGAAAAAATTACTACTTTTTTTTTTTCTAGTTCTTTTTTTATGTATTTGGAGGCTGTAATTCTTCTCAAAGATCTCTCATATTCGAGTGCTTTGGTCACTTAACCTTTCCTCAGGGGCCACACTTGCATCTGCTGTCGTGATGGCAATGAAAGCCCCTTTCACCATTGTTGCTTGGTGCTTGTACGTGCTGCTGGCTCGCAGGTGCATGAAAGCAGTGTCAGGAAAGATTCAAGGCTGAATGGATGTGACGTGCTGACGTCAATGACCCAGGCTTCAAAACAACTTTATAACCTGGAGAAAACAGAACAAGCCTATAAAAGCTGTGGGAGTAAAATCTGTTGGTTTCTCAGCGCTGTGTAATCCTTCCTCAAACACAGGCACCCCCCAGCAGCCTCACACAGCTTGCTCAGCCCCCAGCTACTCACTACATGTTCGGGCTTGACTCTTCCCTCAAGGAAGCAGACAGAATAACTGTGCTCAAAGCACCTCTTATTCCTTGCTGGAAAACCTTTTGGATGTGTTTTCTTGCACTCCTTCAAGGCAGTGACAGGCTCATTCTCTCTGGCGTAAGACAAATGAACACACAGTCCAGTTGCTGCCTTCTTTTGGATGTCCTCTGGTGTCTTTACGTCCACCCCAATCTTGTGTGACTGAGAATTTGTGACCATCTTGCACATGGCAGCTAGCTGAGACCTGGGAAACAAAAGCTGTTGAGGAAGAGTTTTCCAGACCACCTAATTCTTACCAGCTGCCTTTGTTTTTCCTTGGAGTGTGCTGTTGTACATTCATTTTAAACCTGCATCCCTGGGGCCTGTCAATAAAAGGTGTGGGTTTCCTCCACCCCTAGCCACAGATCCTCCTTTGTGTTGATATATCATCTACGTGGTGAACAAGACCATTGGGCTGATCCAGATGAAAATGAATTCAGCAACAAAACTAACAATGAATTTTCTGCACAACATCTGCTTCGCAGCGGGATGGCACCAGCACCACTGGAGGAATAAAGAATAAATTGGGGCTGTAATAAGGCCAAGCATGCAGAGCAGCAGCCCAGGCTTAACTGAGGTCACTGACCGGCCTTGGAGGAAGCTGATCAATTTTTATCTCAGCCAGATCATTAAATCTCAATCTTGCCTCCTCAGCAGAGTTGTTCAGTGGTTTAGGCTTTCGCCTCCACCAGTATGTGGGACCTGTGCTCTGAATGCCACCACGCTGTCATATTATTAGGCAGGATGTCACTTTATTCTGCCTATCCCACCACCTGCATCACTGGGAGTGCTGTTTCAAATCTGCTGCTCCCCACAGCTCTGTATCCTCAAAACTTGGTTTTATGGGTTCGTTTTTTCCTAGCTTGTCCACGTCTTTGGAGCTCATAACTGAGGCAGGTCTTTAACATGAGCTACATAGGTTCAGGAACGACAAAAGCAGCAGCTTGAGAAGGGGACAATCCCACATTTGCAACCTTTTTGGGCACCAGCACATGCACCAAACCAGTTCTGCTGAAGTGCCACATTTCAGCATAAGCACAAGAAACACTGCACCCCTACACCAGTCTGGGTGCCTTGCACAGGGCTTGAAGCTTAGGCACAGAGGTTCATGCTTTGTTGGGGCTGGGCTTAACTGAGTGACCCTTCACAGGAGATGTGACCAAGCAAGCAGCTGAGGCCACAGGTGAATTTTCAGCACAGCACCCCGGTCGCAAGATGTTGGTTCCTTTTTGCATCTCTGTTTCTGCAGCTGTGTGCTCTGGATCCTATGGGACTGCTTTCCCAGGGCCAGGGAATTCAGTTAATGTTCCTGTGCTCCCTATCTAACACCATGTACTGTACAATAACACATGATATTTTTCATCCCTGCTTTCCAAATTGTTACATTTCACTAATCCCCTTCTGCTTGTACTGGTAACAAAACAAAACCACTCTCAAGTCTGTTGCTGCATAATTTTTCTTATCAAAGTCCTTTTCCCATAAAATCTTATGTTGAAATATTCAACAACCTTAGGAAAGCATGTGACTTCCCCTCCTCAATTACTGCCTGCCAGAAGCTGGCTTCTCTATTTAAAATGAGACCTTTAGACCATTTGGGGTTTATCTACAACAAGCCCACGGATGAGGTTCCTCCTTGACCCTGCAGCTGATTGTGAAACTGTCACAAGGAGAGAGTTATGCACTTCAAGAAGGCATAAATCACAGAGTTAATCATAATCAAACTGCGGAAGTTAGACAGGAATCAGTTAAAGGCACAAAACCAATCTAGCAGCCATTACAGCTGCCCATTTTGCAAATCCATCATTTGGAAAGAGATAAGCGTCCGAGGAAAAACAAATGCCTCTTGCTTGAATGCACACAATTTCCAATACAGAGGTGGTTGCCTTGAAATCCCAGCTCTAATTTAATTTGCTTTATTCAAAACATTAATTAGAGGTGAGGAGGGAGGAGGGAAGGGGCTGTTTTGAGTTTTGGGAGGCATTCTGTTGGGCTTTTCTGGTATGTCTTTGGTTTGGACTTTCTTTGGGAGTATTTTGAGGTTTGTTTGGGTTTTTTTGGTTGTTTTGTTTGTTTGTTTTTTGATAATACTTATAAAGTTCTCTGTCCTGCCTGACCCAACAAAGATTATCACAAGAGAAGCTTTTCCATTCTTCTAAAAATCAATTAGATATTGGATTGAATGAGCACAGACTCGGGCTCAGAGGCGATGTGCAAAATTCAAAACTGAGTTATCAGTCGTCAGCAGAAAGTCTAAACGTAAAACCTGCTTGACTCAGGTTACTGAGTCCCTTATAGGAATTTCTGTCGAAAGCTTTTCTGTGGCTGTTACTTAAGAGCAAGTGTAGTATTGCTCTAGACAAACAAAACTACAGGAAACAGGTCTTGGCACAAAAATTATTTGCTGCTTGATTGCAGTGGGGGCAGCTAAAGGGGTGGGAATCCAGTTTCACAGCGAGATAAAACAAAACCCATTACATTTATGTATTTATTTTATGTTAGGATTTTGTGGGCTTTGGTTGGTTAATTGGGATGGGGGGGTTTGGGGTTTGGGGTTTTCTTCTGGTGGGGTTTCTTTTTGTTTGGTTTGGTTTTTTAAGTGTAGAGAGGGACAAAAGGAGGCTGGAATAAAAACAAGAGACCAAGAATGAAGACTTCAGCCTGTCTGCCTTATCCATGGTGAATGCCAGGATCAGCTCTAGTATTGCCTTCTCTGGCATATTTTTAAAAACTATTTTTAAAATAGTTCAATTTTGGTGCGATGTAGCCTGGACAGGAGGGTTGGGACCCAATGTCCAAGGTGAGTGAGTATTCCATGGAAACTCGAGTGTGGGAGCATTTCACAGTGAGGCCCAGTGGGTGTTAGCTGTTCACACAGAATAAAAGGTCTGCAGCAGGAGACAGAGAGCAGCCCCCCAGTAAGACTGACGTAACCTCAGCCACGGGGTACACTGGCATTAAAGCAATTTCTGTGGATACACTGACTTTTGTGCAGAAAAGGGGGAAACTAAAACTTGCTCATGTTATGGAAGCGCCTTAAGCATTGAATATCTCTGCTATTATTTTTCTTCTCTGTGCCTCTCATCCTCTCTCTGTTTCATTTAATTTGTTTTTTTTACTGGAAATTCCATTTTTCTTGATGCATTTTTCTTGATGACTTCCATTTTTCTTCATGCTTTGTGCCTGGTACTGTTCCACGAAAAGTTTTGTTTTTCACACATCGAGAGTTTGTGACAAAAGAAATAATTCCATTAGAAACCCCCTGATCAAGCTATAAATGGCACACTGCATCCCAGAGCTCTTCTGTACAAGAGGAGAGAATGCACATTGCTGTGCTCTGCTCCTGATGGTCCTCAACTCTAATTAAAGATGCTTTGCCATCTGTGAAACAGCTCCAGCAAGAAACGTGAAGGCAGCTCCAATTGTATTATAATCACTTCTAACCCAAATATTCCTTTAATGCTGGCTCTTTTGTCTAATTTGGGAATAAAATCCTCTGTGCAAACAGTTTTGGGGCACGGCCCTTTCTGAAATGTCTGGGTTAGTGTTCTGTGTTGTTCAGGAAGTCAGATTAGATGACTACAGGGCTGCCTTCTGGTCGTAGGTCCTGGTCAAAATTGATGATTTAACCTTTCCCTTACCCTTTTCCCCTACCACTTTCAAAGTGTGAAATCCAGGTGTGACACTGTGCAGGGGCTCTGTCTGGAGCATCTTTGTCATCCCCCTTTTTTGGATATATTTTTCAGCTACCACTTCCCAGAAGTTCTCTGGGATAACAAGGTATGTAGTGGAGATTTACTGTCCAGGAGGCTATGCTCAGCTAAGGTGCTAGAGTTGTGTTTTATTTTGGTTTTGGTTTTTTTTTAATCTTAAAAAAAAACCAAAACCCAACAAAACAACCAAAAAATACCAAAACATTGCCTTCCCTCTTCCCCCAATCAAGAGACTCTACCTTCTGAGGGAGAACTGTCAAACAGAAAACATCTTCTTTCACTTCAGAGGATGGTTTAAAAACTTGCAGAAAAGCAGAGCTTTCCTGTGATGGCGTGCAGCAGATGGTGCTGAGGGAAGGAGAGGTTTCTTACAAAACCACGAGTGGATGTTGTTACTGGGTGCATTTCTCTCTCCCCATCATCCAGTGCAATCCTTACTGCATCTGCTGCATAGGTGCCAAATGGCAGGAGGGAACCTTCCTCAGCCATCACCCACTGGAGATGGAAAAATTACAGCTCTGTTTCCCAACCATGTATTTAATATTCCCCGGGGAAGGTTATGTTCTGCACTTGTTTTAACATCTTCATCTATTCCAAAACTGCAGATCCAGCTTAAGGCATTTTGAAAAGTGCATCCTATTGTCCTGTGGGGTAGGGGCTGGACTAGATAAACACAGCTATATCCCCAAAACCTTGATTTTGCCTCACACAGGTTTGCCAGAAAGGTTTCCACCTTTGACTTCCACTGACAATGATCTTATTTTCTGGCTGTACAGTACATTGCTGGCAGAACTGAACAAGTAGATTAAAAAATTTGAAAGCACTTGTGACATCAAGGGATAGATTAAATCACCAAGACAATTGAATCATATTTTCAGTAGAAGATAACATTGCAGAATGATTGAATCCATAGGCCATTTTAACTGCCTTATGTCCTCTGCTTCAAAATATTAAGGCCAAAGTACCCGAGGCCTCTGCTGCTCAAAATGTCATTCTGAATTGCTGTCTAGGGTTAGCAAGTCTCCCCTGCAAGTAGAACATAAAGAACCTTCAGTGGGAATCAAAGTTGAAGCATGGAGGGCTTACAGACCATTTTCCATAGAGGCTGATCCAAAGCACTTGGTGGAAAGGGGATGGGGGATAACCCCATGGCTGTTTATAAGAACTGCTATTTTATTTTAGCTCAGGCATTGTTAGTCCTGATGGTTATTTAACTTACTGGATTACCAGATATCTGGGTACCACTAATCCACTACCACAGAAGCCCCTTCCTGTACCTAAGGAAAAACAACCCAACACACACCAGAACTGGAGCTGCTGGGGAAAGATCAGGTCTAAGATGCTGCCATGGAGTCCCCAAGGAGGCAGTGGAGAAGGCAAAAGGAGGTGGCTACTGTGGGTAGGATCAACCCACCTGGAGATCTTTCAGCTGGGCTTGTGTCCCTGCCCTTTACTTGGCTGGAAAAAAATAAAAGATGGTGTCCCAGAGTCACCCCTGAGGCTACCGTGCTGATTTGGGTTAGGCCTTGTAAACGTGTGTTCAGTTCCCTGCTTCATGCAAATTCTTCCTGTGCCAACAAGCAAGCCATCCACCTTCCCTGTTTGTCGCTTCCCTGTCTAGAGCATGCAGATAAAACCTCCCCATTATCTCAGCATGGACTTAAATTAAAGAGTGGGAGGTTTTGTTCTAGGATATTTTTTTTTCCAAGTTTTTCTGCTGACATAATAGACACCGGGTACTCCTGGAAAGGGAGAAAAAGATTGTATTTTACAAAGTAAATGCAAGTAGAAAAGTCTGTAGAGGAAATTATCTGATGGGTATTTTCCTTCTTTGATTGCTCTTGATTCTCTGACAATTATTTCTTTCTGAATCAGCTGTTAACTGGGATAGTATTATTGTCTTACAGAAGGCTCACCAGACCTTATTTGTTGTTTGTTTTGCCATGACTCTAAGAGATAACATCGCATCTTGTGTTACTTTGGCTTGGAAAGAGATGTATTAGAGAGTTCCATTCTGTAATTTTCAGAACAAAATAAAGTACCCCTATCCCCACTGCACAATCAAAACCTTTAGCACCTTAATGCTAGCCTCAGCAAGAAAGAAAATTCCGTGAGGTGATTCTGGTTGGTTTCTGTAGGAATAATCCCATGCATCCAAGAAAACACTGTAAAGGGGGACTGAGGCTGGGATCTGATGTGACCTGGAAGTAGAGGAGGGAGAGGCAATGCACCCCAGATGTGGTGTGTGCTGCAGGGCAGGAGGCCTGGGCATTGCCGTCAGTACTGCAGCACCCATGGGCCCTGCCCGGCCCAGACAGCTGCAATGGGCATTTCTTCCAGAGTCCAGAATTATTGCTTTATCTGGCCAGAATCCACAGCTTAAATATAAAGCCTTTGTCTTCACCTTTATGGTCAGACCTGTACTTCGAATGCTCTGGTCACCTTTGGTTCAAAGGCTGTTGACACACAATGGGAGTATCTTCTTAGCCATAAAGGTGACCTTTCTGGGAACACTGGATATTCAGCAGTGCTTAACCATTTTCTTGGGGTGACTTTATGATGTGTATCCCCTATTGTTACTCTATGCCCACAAATTAATTTTGTGCCTTTTCCGTGCCTTTAAACTGAGCCTGAGAGGGGAGAGAGGAAAAAAACTGAGAGAACTTTTCAAAGCAGTTGTTTCAAGGACACGGATACACACTCCTCTGCTTCTGCGGCAGCAAGAGCGGAGGGAGTACCCTTCTTGCTCCTCAGCCTGTTTTTTTTCCGGCTCTTTTTTTTCCTCCAGAGAGAGAGATGGAGAGTTGAACTTTGTTTTCCTGGGACTTTGGTTTTTCTTTTTCTCTTCTGGACTGTTTCAACAACATCAGAACACCTTGGGAGGAATTTTTTTTTTCCCCCCGAGGCCCGGAGGTGGGCCCATGCCCTCGCTGACCCAGCTCCGAGGAGGAGAGAGGCCACACCTACAGAAGGACTCTGAAATCTTCCCAGGTTTCTCTCCACAGCAAGAGATTTCATTATTTAGCATTATTATCCTTTTCCTGTGTGTTTGTTAAATAAATAGTCTTTATCTCTTTCACTTTCCTTCGAGGAAAATTTCCTTTTTCCCGAACCTGGTGGGCAAGGGGTGCTTGTAACCTGCCTTCTATCAGAGGACATTTTCCTCCAAATTTGTCCAAACCAGCACAACCATGTATACACCCAGCTGCTTGTCTGTGCAATGACAAATTAGTTTAGTCTTTTGATAAGTGACAGAAGAGCCATCTATATATTTCAAACCAAAAAGACAAAATAACTTGGCATATTTTCTTAGCAGGATCACATGGTATTAAAAATGTTTTATGGAGGAAATATTTTAAGCTATAAAATTTTCTGTTTGTTTTTTTCTGCCTACTGAGATAACAGCAGAATGTTTTGTCTACACATAACCAGTCTTCATTAGCTGCTGAAAGATGTAATATTGATTCAAACTTCTTGGAACTTCAGCTGAAAAGAGTGATAATTTAAAATGCTTTGGATGGGAAGTTTCCGAGAAGGGAACTTCCTTTAATAATCGAGGGTTTATTGGTTTTCTTCTTTTTTATTTTTTTAAGGTTGTTGGTGCTTAGAATATACTTTACATTAGTATAGTATACAGTAGTTCGTGTGTTACTTTTCTTTGGATTTATTTCCATCTATATGCTTAGACCTCTTATTTAAACTGTTGGTACTATTAACCACCAGCAATATACCTAATTATCTTTATTATGGTAAGACCTGGATGCCATTTAAAAATCATGATTTTGTTTCACTAGATGCTATATAAAGAGGCTAAGGCAATCCATGGCTGAAGACTTCACAGTTTCAGTACCCCACAGAACAATATATTATATTAAACAGCTAGATAAACATTACATAAGGACAGCAGATTTTTTTTTATTTGGTTCATTTAATTTGATTTGGTTTATTTAATTTGTTTAAATATTAAGTAAGTGGTGCTCAGTAAAAAATGGAAGGAGATTATTTGATTAGGAAAACAAACAACAGGAGAGATGAGAAGAGAAGCACTGGAGTGAATTCTTCAGGGATATGAGAAAGGGAAATAAGGCAAGCAGGGCTAAGGGCTAAAGTGAAGTGCCAAAGAGAAAGCTGGGAGGAAATATATGGATTGAAAACTGTAGTAAAATTCCTGAAGACATCATAACACATGATATTACCAGTAGGTATTGCACTGGTTAGTCTCCAGATGACTGTGGGGTTTTCTATTAAATGCGAGGAACGAGACCGGCATAAAGAGATCTTGACAGCAGGGATCCAGAAGGAACTTAAATTCACTCCTCTGATCCTCATTTCAACTGAGGTCCTTGGTATCTGCAATTTGCCCTGGTAAGGGAAAGCAAGGGAAGCCGAGCTCAGCTGTTGGAGAATAGTTCTGTTTTCCATCGCATCTCATACTTCGATGGTCACTTTCCATGCCTCTTTAATTAAAACACTGGCCATAACCACGTGAAAACTAGATGTGTCCTTTGACATTGACAGTGGTTCAATTAGTAGCTAGTCCATGCCTATGTGACTATTTGGAAAAGTTTGTTGTTCCCCTATACTGCTTTTAGAGAGGAAATCCTAATCTGGAGTCTGGTCTTTCACATAGTTTTTTAATGAAGTTGAGCCTGTGCCATCTGCCAGCCTTCCGGATTACTTGGGGAACTTCCATGTTGCTGTTCACATAAGTTGATACATAATTTAGGTTTCATGCTAGATACTCACCTTGAGGCATTTCTTCACTGATTCCAATGAGGACATAAGTTATCTCTTGCTGTAGTCACTGCAACATCATTATTCTTTTAGAGCAAAAGGAAAAACAGTTAAATACATTTCCTGTCATAAACCTGAAATCTTGAGCCAGTACCTTAAAACGCAAGAACAAGCCATTAAAAACTGCGCACAAACATGAAACAACTGTTTTAATTTGTTGCCAAAACCAGTTTATCAGATTAAGATGGCTGACTGACTTTCCTTTTTCTGGTCTGTGGTTTGTTATGCGGGATGTCTTTGTGTCACTGGTTTAGGAGCCTGACCTTTAGTTATGAGAGATAATTTTTTGTTGTTCTTATGAACACAGCCCAAGGAAACTAGAGCTTCATTTTTACTCTGCTGCCTTTAATGCAAAAACTCCAGTATAGCCAATATCTACAGTCTACAGCAGAGTTATGGGATCTGCCCTTAACTCCAGGTAAGGATGTGGAGAATTGTCTCTCTTTACAGAGAGAGGACTTGGACAGGCTTGAGAGGTGGCCCCGTGTGAACCTCATGAAGTCCAACGAGGCCAAGTGCGAGGTTCTGCAGAGGGTTGGAGCAATACCAAACACAGAACGGGAGGAGAATGGGTTGAGACTTGCCCTGGGGAGAAGAATTTTGGGGTGTTAGCTGATGAGAAGCCCAACAGGAGCCAGCAATATGCACTGGCAGCCCAGAAATACAACCATGTCCTGGGCTGCATCCAAAGCAGCCTGGCCAGAAGGTCCAGGGAGGGGATTCTGCCCCTCTGCTCTGGTGAGAACCCACTTGCAGGTCTGCATCCAGCTCTGGGGTCCCAGCACAGGAAGGACATGGAGCTGTTGGAGCGAGTCTAGAAGATCAGAGGGATGGAGCACCTCTGCTGTGAGGAAAGGCTGATATAAATTGAGATTGTTCGGCCTGGAGAACGGAGGACTTCAGGGAAGCCCTAAAGGGGGCCTACGAGAGAGATGGAGAGGGACTTTCTATAAGGGCATGTAGTGACAGAACAAGGGGGAATGGCTTCAAACTGACAGAGAGTAGGTTTAGATTGGATATGAGGAAAAACTTCTTCCCCGTGAGGGTGGGGAGGCCCTGGCACAGGCTGCCCAGAGAAGCTGTGGGTGCCCCATTCCTGGAAGTGTCCAAGGCCAGGTTGGATGGGGCTCTGAGCAACCTGGGATAGTGGAAGGTGTCCCTGCCCATGGCAGCGGGTTGGAACAAGATGGTCTTTAATGTCCTTTCGACCCCAAACCATGCTATGATTCTGTGATTCTATGGTTTCTACCCCAGAGATCTGGCATCTTTAGTAATTGTTTAGCCACTCCTACAATGTTGTAAAAATGAATTTATGTTTGCAGAGGGCTCTGAGATGATGAGGTGAAAGGTTCTGAATAAGTACAAAGTATAATTATTAGCTAGTGTTTAACAAGGTTGTATGATTATCACACTGCCTGTGCAAACAGTATTCACATTAGAGTTAATACAGGCTGAGATCTGGGCATCCCACACTACCTTTTTCCACTTCCACTGAATCTCATCTAGGAACATTTGAGATCTTTGTCTTTAGTTTGTTGCAGCTCAGTCCAAAACTCTCAAATGAGGTTACTTCGTTGATAAAACATTGTTTACTTAAATCTTGGAAACAGTCAGGAAAGGACCACTTGATTTCAACAGCTGCTTTTACAAGGGTGTCTTGGCAAGAAGTAGTCATTTATTCAACCATCAACACAGAATTAACAAGTGAAGGTACTCTTAAATTAGGTTTTCTAAAGAAATGCGTATTTAAAAGGAAATCTCGAAGCTTGATGTATTCATGTGCACTGTAATACAGACTAAAGAAATCTACTTCTGGCTCAGGTCAGCAATTGTAGGGTTTCTGAGGAGTTCTGCAGTAACTGGGTGTTTGCTTTCTCCTCGCTGCTGGTATGTGACCACCCCAGGCACAGGCAACATGGCACATCACTGACAGCGGTCAAGTCATAATCACTTCGCTTGAGGATTTTTGTTGGTTGTTCCAACTATCATTGTGGTTGCAATTCGTGCACTTCCTATTTTAAAGGAGCTATTTAAGGCAATAAAATTCAGCAGGTAACAGAGGTACACTTTCAGTGACATGAATATTGTGATCACATGTGCACATTGACCTCTCTATTCCATCTCACACTGTAAGTTGTTGCTCACTGTGTTTATTTAGGATTCGTGTAGTAGTTTTGATGGCAATAAGAACTCAGAATACCTTTCTGCTCCTTGTCAGAATGGACACTCAGAAATTTCTGCTTAAATGTCTGTAAGTTCCTTTGAGCTTCTCTATAAACTACATAAACTGTTTTTTACATCATTACTTAAGGAGAAAAAGAGATCTGTTTTAACTCAGCTGCACAGAGGTTAGAGAGAAAAAAAATAATTGTAAAAAGAAAAATAGAAAGGGTGATTTAAAAGCTTGTAGTGTCAAAGAGAATTTGCTAGCTTTCAGTATTTCATAGTACTTACCATGAAGGTCAGCATGCATCTTCCTCCTTGAAACCTGTCCAATTTCCATTCAGATGCAGCTGCTTCAAATGCCTTAGTTCATATATAGGTTTGAGCAACTCCAGAATATTGTAGAGGAGAAGGGAGGGGATGAGAGGAACATCCTGACAAACCTGAAGGCCTTCTCAACAGCTTATCACAAAGAAAAAGGGGCATTCCTGTGAAGGTCGTCCCAAGGACGGGCAGAGCAGCAGCGTGGCCACTGGCTAGCACTGCCCAGAGGAGCTGTAAATAGAACCTTTTTCTCTCCCTGGTGCCAGCCAGATGCTAGGTTTGTGATCATGGCATTCACAGCTCAGCTCTGCCCAAACAGCCTCTGTGCCAAACAGTAGGCGAAAAAAGCAAGCAAGCAAGGAAGCTTCTCCAGATCTCAGCACGGGGGATGGAGAAAATCAGATGATGAATTCATTATTAGGCACAGAGTATTTGTGGCTGAAGTAAATATTTCTCCTGGGTCAGATCCCTTTCTATCTTCTCCGATAAATGAACTGGCATCAATGGACGTATTACGAAGGCTTTATGCTTTGGCTTTACTTTGTCCAGACTTATAGACAGAGGAAAGATATGTATTTTTCACTCAACCCAAGACCTATTAATCACAGCTTTGTCTGTGTAAGCTCTGAGGATCCAGGTCTAAAGCACTAATAATTAAAAATGGTGTTCTCCCTTTACCACTTTGCCTTACAATCTGCAATTCAACGCTCTGTCCAAGAGAAGCAAACTTCAGCAGATAACACTCAGAGCAAAGAATGCGCAGCACTGGACATAGGCAGCTGGCTTTCCAAGCACCTCTATCTTGCCTTTGCTGAGCTGGAGGCACTAAATTAAAAGTGTATTAAGGTGGAGGGGCTTTTCTGGGGGGGAAGGGTCAGGTCTTTTTTGTTTGGGTTTTTTTGCAGGGGTTATGTATACTGTAAGAAGTTTTCTGTCTTTCCTTGATTAAAAAAAAAAAGGGCAAACCAAAAACCAAAAATACCCCAACGTTTTTTATGCAGGTGTTCATCTGTGCATATGACTGATATTTTAGTGGCCACTGGAAGTGTTGCTTGTGAGATAATGATACCCTTGCAAGCTTTCAGTCTAAAGGACAGAGAGGGAACAGCAGGAAACATAACAAATAGAAGGGAAGCTCAAAGTAGGAGCAGAGCAAAAGAGTCAATAAACAGCACTTCCAAACCAGCAAACATCTGTCTGTTACCAAAGCTCTGTTGCAGTAGCATTTTCAGAGGAGAAAGCAAGAAGGCCAATCTAGAGATCTATTAGCTGTGTTTATCCAGCCTTTAAAGCATTAAAACCATTCCATTTACAAGCTCAAAACCAAGACAACCTTCTTCCCCGGCCTGTGCATTCAGCTAGTCTCAAGCAGTGCTCTTTCATGTGTGTATGGGTTATGATGCCTTGCCCTTGCTTTTGGATTTGCCCTTGGTTCCACCCGTGCTGCTTTATGGTTTTTAAATAGGCATCAAGTGATTGCACTTAGCTTTAAAATAAACTGAAAAATAGATCAACAAACAAAAATGAGAAAAGTTTATTTTTGTTTCAGTACGTTTTGGCTTTGTAGGACTAGCAAAAGAAAACGTGATGTATTCAAATCCATCCACGGGTGATGCAGAGTGTACATGAGAGATGTGCTAAATAAATTGATTCTGTCTTGTATAAAGCTGAGGTTACCTTCTGTTTTAGGTGTAAGTGGCTTGTTAACACCTCAGAGAGAGACATAGCCTGCATGCCCTGGAAGCAGGAGAGTTGCAATTGTGAACAAGCTGCTTTGCCTTCAGGAGAGGAAGGTAGGGGGAAGGAGCTATGGACAGTTACATTTTTATTAAGGTTTTTAATCACACATCAAAAACCAATCTGAATTCTTTCAGGGCAGTAATTTAGGACTTTGAGGGAAATATTCCTGCCTCTCTAGATACTGATTTTATATCACAAAACACAAAGTTGCAATCTTGTTTTGCTTCTGAAGTAATTTCCAGCCCTTTTGGATTCTGTCAAATCTTTCTGGCTTCTGCCTCTTGGCATGGCTGAGTTATTTGGAGGAACTACTATTATATCCTAAAATGTTTTGTAGGGTTTCTGTTTGGGGTTGGGAGAGGAGGCAGGGGTGAGATGCCATAACTATTTTGGTTTCTTTCTGTGCAGTGAAAGAGGCTCCTGTTTCCCATGGGTTGGAGAGCTGTACAAGGCTGGGAGACCCTGCTTTCAGGCTAATGTAGTAGCACTTACAGCCACAGTCCTTTAATGAAAGACAGGAGGTGATAATGGAGTGAGTCACCCAGCCCACAGGTGTGGAGTCTGGGTACAGCCTGTTCCTGAGGTTCCATAAAAGCCACTAATTCCTGCCCCCAGGGACACACTGTGGTGGATTGGACTGTTCTCAGCACCTTCTGAATTTTCCTTATGGTACCAGAGTGTCAGTCCTAAGCCATGTCTTGCTCAGAAAGTAGCACTAATCAGGTCTTCCAGTTTTTTGGGGGTTTTGTTTGTTGTTTTTTTCTGGGGGAGTTGTTTGCTGTTGTTTTTAAATTTCTCTGCACCTTAGGTGATTTTTAGAGTAGCTGCTTATGCCCCTGTTGAGGAGGAGCAGGATAGTGGTGAGTGGTCTGAGTTTAAAACTCTGCAGTGTGTTTTAAGAGCTTTAGAGTAAAAAGTGATATTGATAAAGATCTTTGAAAGAAACTTTAATAATAGAAATTTAGCCAGTTCCTGGCAAATTTAATGCTGCTGCAGTGTGCCTCTAAACTGGCAGGAGGTTTTCTTTAAGTAGGTGATTATTTGGCTTTGATTATTATTTGTTGTTTATTGGGAAGGGGAGAATTTTTCTTTGGGTTTTTTTTGGTGTGCTCTTTGATTGGGGATGTTGTATGCTTGGGTATTTTGTGTTGGGGGGGCAGCATTTTTGTTCAGTTTTTGTTTGGAGAAGTGGAAATACAAGCAAGCCAGCAGGTGAAGAGCAGTGCTTGGGTGTATCTTCTATTTCCATGCCCCTCATCCAGTTAAGGGACTTTTGGTTCTCTGTTTAAGGTCTTTCCTTGAGCTTAGGGGTTGGCTCCAAGATTTAAAAAAAAAATGCCACTAATTCATTTATCAAAAGGCTTCTTGGAGAGTCATGCTAAGAGAGTTTATGAGCAGCTTCTGGCTGACTCACTAGCAGAAGTTACTTATACTGAGAGGCAGTAAAGGGGGCAATTGATCAACATTTGTGCCCATTTTTCTAAGAAGTCATTTGTTGGGTGACAGAGATTGCTAGGCTTGACAAAAGAGAAATTTCTGTGCAAATAACTACAGGACCAGGTTCTGTAATAAAATAGGCTGGTATAAATCTCTGGAAAGGCTGCTGATGTCCAGCAGTGCCAACAAGCTACACTTCATGTGGCCTTACACACTGTCTACAATAGCAGACACCTTTGGGCAAATAATCTATGCTTCAACCTTAACACTTGTGTATGGCTCTCGTAAATTGTTTGTAAAAGATGCTGTATTAACTAAGAAACCTTATGTAAATTAAGCAAAGGCTTGCTCTGCAGTCATGTAGCCTTAACTGGCACAAAAGCTACTGAAAAACCAACACAACTACTAAACTATTGTCCAGATTATCAGTCTCCCCAAGAGAAAATTGTGTCAATAGAGCTGTCCTTAGATTTGTTAATTGCTTTTAAATTTTTTACAGGGAAGGCAGATATTTTTAAGCATGTCAAAGAAGTGGTTTGTTGAAATAATCGTTGTTCACATGCTTAGCTGAAGGATATAACGTAATTTGCTTAAGTAGGAGTATGTAACAAATAAAATGGGAAAATCTATCATTGGTGTTCAGTATGCCCAAACTAACTGTGAGAATCATTGATTTTAATTGTTTGATCTCTCAGCCTTAATTTTCTGCCAGATAGGTTTTCTGTGCTGTTGAAAGATGGGCTTACAGCCAGGTGGGACACAGAAAGCCACAATTATTTCTCCTTCATAAATGGGCATTTTCAAACATAATCCCACCCTATCAGTTTTGAAATACTTAGATCCCAGCTTTCATTTCTCAAAGAAAACTTGGCATTGTGTGTGAACCAGCATGGCAGAGCCGCAACCATGATTTCCATCTTGCTGTACTGTGTTGCTAATGGCAGCTCCCAGTGTGAGGCACCACATTCCTCTCTATCTGGTCTCTGTACTTTTAGTTACGGCAATGGATATTCATAATCCTCATTCAGCACTTTAACCTGGTCTTGGGAATAGGTGGAAAAATGTCAGCAGGTGGTGGGGGAAGACAGAGGCACCTGGCCCATCCTGACTGCACAATTAGGGCTTTGAGAGCAGATGTAAAACAAAGTTGTGTGTATGAAGTCACTCCATCAGCAAAGCAGTAGGAGATGCAGCAGACATGGAGGTTCTAGGGCATTCCATTAAATTTTCCACCCATCAAGATGCTCCTCTTCTACAGGAGGTGGCAGTGGGGAGAGGGTGGGCTCAAAAGCTTGGTTTTGAAAGAGTGTCCTGTCTTCCTCAAATTTAATAACACACCAAGGTCTTCAGACACAGCACAGTGCCTGAAACATCTGTGAGAAGAGGCATGCGTCAGGTTGGCTGAAATAATTTCTGTGCTTGGCACTGTATATCCTAAGTCTCCCAAATCTTCTTTAACTTCCCTAGAAAAAAATTGTCTGTTTTGTGTCCTAAAGAGCCTCCTGGTATCCCTTTTATCCCACATGTTTTTATACCTCCGTCAGACACCTTCCCTAAGCTTCCCCATGTTGGTGCCATCTCTCCAGTGCCATAAATGGCCACCCTGCCCATGGTATTTCTGGTTTTTAGCTCTGACAGCCTTCATACAGCCATCTGTGTGAGTGCACAGCCACCAACTGGTGTTTGGGATTTGAGAAGGGACTAGGAAGCAGCTCTGCATTTTCTTGGAAGAAATTTCCTTGTGGAAGGCTCTGCCTGCCAAGGCTTGAGTTCTGCAGCACAAGCTGCTCTTCGTGCTTGGCCCAGGGCAGACACAACATTCTGCCTGCAACCCTCTGAGTGGCCAAGGCCTAAATGCTTTGTTGTAAAGAGTGTGTTTACTTCATATTGATCTAAGACATTTGAAAAACTTTATTTTAATTAATAAGTTAAAGGTTAGCTAGATATTTAAGGGGATACAGGAATGGTTTACTTTATCCTACCTTTAAATGTTAAGGTTAGTTGGTAGAGCAAAGGCAGGGCAGAAATTAATGGAGTGTATATATAAAATGGGAATGGTGTCAGAGCCAATTTTCTTAAGCATTGTGAGTACTGCTGACGTAAAACAAAATAATATTTTTTCATTGTTGTGCTCTTATGAGTGCCTGTGAACTTGGAAAGTCAGAGATGAAGTTTAGGGTATTTTTTGGAGGGTATGTATAAAGAATAGGTGCAGATTGTCATTTTCATGTTTATAAATCACTTCAATAGTCTTGACTCGGAGAAGTTTATTGAATCTAGTGTTATCTTTCATGTAAAATAGCATGCCTGTAGTCTACAGCTTTTAAGGATCTATTTTTTTCCTCCACTGTATATTGTAGAATTCTATCCTTTCCTAATATGGTGTTTGAGAGATGTTTTAAAAATAAATCATATTGACATTTGGATTTAATTATAAATTTCAAAGATAGGAACACATAGTTTTTACAATATTTCGGCACAATGTTCATCTGAGCAGTACACAATGAAAACTTTTTATTAAATTTACATTATTCAAGAAGCCCAAACACTCAGGTTTTGGGGAGTTTGTGTATTGATATGGAGAGAGATCAAAACAGTTGTCTGCTGAAATCAACAGCAAACTCTGCCCTCTACAGAAATAAACCTCTGGGATCATCATGAGTTACTAAAGCCATGGAGTAAATGCAAATCAGCTTTTCTTCACCATTTAATAGAAGGTTTAGTGGGAGAAGAACGACAGAGAGCAGTTGTAGCACTGCTGAACTTCAAGACAGCCAAAAGCATGGGGGCTTTATTAGCAGTACAGTTGTGTTTCCTTCCCTTTATCTGGGGCTGCAAAGCCAAGTCTGCAGTGTCACGTCCAGTTTGGGGCTCCCCAGTACCAGCCTGACACGGATATACTGGAGTGAATCCAGTGAACGGCCCCAGGTTTGGATCTGAAGGCACAGAATGGAAGATGAGCAGCTGAGAGCTGGATTTGCCTGATGGGATAATAAAGAGAAGAGGAAGCCAGGCTCTTTTCAGGGGTCCGTGATGGAAGGGTAGAAGTAATGAGCCCAATAATGTGAGAACATTGGAAGCTCCAATTTGACATAAGAAGAAACTTTTCGGGGGTGGTTAGACACTGCTAGAGGGACCTGGAGAGGTTATGAATTATCCATTCTTGGCAATAGTCAAAACTTGACAGAACAAGGGACTGAGGAATCTGCTGCAACTTAGAGCAGCAGGTTGGATTAGGTAGCCTCCAGGCAGCCCTTCCCAGATGCATGATTTTCTGCTTTTCAGCAAGCAATGAAAGAAAAACAAAAAAGCAGCAGCTAATGCTAAGATCATGAAGAGTTTACAAAGACCAACTAGTGGGTGACATTCTAAGACTTTTAACAGCCATGTATTTCTGGTTTTGCACTGAAGAGTGCCTCCCAAAAACTGAGTGAGTGCTATTGTGAGCTGGTGCTTGTCCAGGGTGTCTTACAAGTACTGTACAATGCAGCATGGTCCTGATGCTCAAAATTCTTAATTCATGAAGTATATTTCCCTCACAAGCCATCAGTTAAAACATTTTTGTTTTATTGTAGATATTCCTCCCAAGTTTCTTTATACTTCAACTTTTTTCATCTCTTCACAGACTGGCACCCCCTTTTTATAATGTTGTACACAATACTATACACAAAAGATTGCAATAGATTCAATAAAACTTTTCTTAAAGTCTATCAAAATGATCTATAAGACCCTTGTGTCATATCTCCCAAAATACACTGAAAAATGGGAATCTTCCAATACTATAGTCTCCAGGGTAGCTTTAATGACTTCCTGGATGTAATCCAATGTCTTGCAGGACTCTGAAGGATATTTTGTCTTCCTAATGTTACTGATTCTAATATTTAGCAACAGTTCAGCTGTAGGAACTTAAAATACAGATGAATAAAAATGTTCAAAAGAGAGAAGAAAGATGGGAATGGTGAAATAAAACACTCCATCACCACTTTCTTGGAAGAAACTGATGAGGCTGAGGAAGCAAGAGATTGCTTGAGGCATTGAATCAGACAGCTGGAGGGGGTGGAGGTGGAACAGCTGGAAGTGCAGGTATGGAATTCCGTTCTCCCAGAGAGACAATTTGTCTGGTGAAATTAGGAAGAAGAAAAGACATGGGTAGGCAAAAACATGCAGAAAATGAAGAATACTAACCTGATCATGGAAGCTTGGTGAAGCTGGAGGAGGAGAAATTATGTTTGTTAGGCTAAGTTGGAGCAGGAGTTTAGCTAGAGTAGACCTAGAGATGAGGAACAGTAGCAAAAATTATTAATGAAGCCTAGAAGGCACAACATAATCATGCTGATGAAAATACCTTGCAAATTTTAAATACCATGTTCAATGAGGGTTGTTTTCCCCTCTTGTTTACATGTTGGTGAAAATACCAATTTTAGTAAAACCTTGACAGAAAGTCAATGTAAAGACATGAGAAAGAGTATAAATGATGATAACCCCTATCTCTGAGATTGCCCTCTGCAGAGGTGCAACAGGCACTTCCAGTGAAATATGAAACTCTTCTTACCATAATAGAGATCAACAGAGTGGACTAAATTATTTTCCATTGCATATTAAGTATGTGCATAATCTTTAAATGATATAAAGACACCGGACTAACTTTTATTATTCTGAAGAATTAGAATACAAATACGTTGGTTAACAGGTTCTGCATGATTTATCTGTAGGTCAGATAAATAGCTTGATCTGTTCTTATAGGATTGATTTATTTTAGAAACTTTAGGAAACTTGATTTTTGACTCTTCATTGGATCTCGCATTCAAGTTGATGAGAAGAGCAATGAGTTGGTTCCTTTCAGCCAGTCAAAATGACCAGCGAGTGACAGAGAAGTCTGGGCAGAGGGGGAAGGAAGAGATCTCAAGGGACAGTTCAGTGGGAACTCCAGTGCATAGGGAAGACTGCAGTGCTTGTTCCTTTCTTGATGTAAAAAAGATGACAAAACTCCAAGAAATGACAACGAAGCTCTATGGACCAAACTAATACAGGAATACATCCAAGCCGAGTTCTTTGCAGTTGCTCTGGGATGCATTGGTTGGACAACAAAGCCTCCTGAGATACTTTTAAACCTTTGAATACCAAAGTGTTCCTCAGGTTTCCAGTGACAGAATTGTTATTCTGCAAACTTATCAAAGCAAATCCTTCAAATGATAATTAAATTTGTTCTCCTACTTCCATGGGTTTTGTTGTTGTTGGTTTAAGAGTTTTTTGGGTTTTGTTGTATTCAAACATTTAATGAGAAGTTTATGAGATCTAGTAAGATCACAGCTCAAATTTCTTCAGCAATTGGATATGAACTGGAGAGCTGTCAGACAAGTCACTGTTTTAATTACAGCACCAAATCTGCACTTCTGAAATTTTAGTTTAGTTTTCTGACTGTATCTTCAGTGACAAAAAGAAGTTTGATTTTACCCAATAGCATTTGAAGGACAGCCTGCACTTGAGTTAATGTTTTTGTCCATTCAGAAAATAAAAATATTTCACTCAAGCTTAACCTATGCCTCTTTATATGCATGAAGATAACACATCGCAAAGTTTTAAATATTGGTTTCCATTAGGTTTCCCAGTATGCAAGATCCAAAAATGGTAGCTAAGATCTTTGGAAAAATACTTTCCTGTAGTTTATAACTCATTTAAAAAATTGAAATCTGACAAAAGACAAATCCCCATGACCATAAATATGACAGTTGCCTTTTTGTATTGCAGGAGTGCTACACCCATCAGCATCCTGGTAAACAGGAGCAAGTCTAAACCAGATAAACTTCAGTGGCTATTTCTTGTCCTGGCTTACAGTATTAAAATTGCAAGTTTCTAATTAAAGTACTTTTTAGAAATTGATTCAATATTGCTGTTTGATAAAGAGCCATCCTTATATTCAATAATATTGTAATATTCATTATACATATATATGTAATATATTCAATATTCATATATATGTAATTTTAACTTACTAGTAACACATTTGTAATTTTTTTTTAAATCAAAAACAATAAAATTATTTGGAGACTAATTTGAATCTCACCTATTTTTTGGCTGTTTCTGTTTGTACTGTGTAAATATTTTGAATTATCTTGTTTAGACTTTTGGAGGATATTTGGAGTTTTTACGTGATAGCAAAAACTTTACTGTAGAAATTGTAAAGGCTCGTGTGCATGTGAATTTTATGTCAGCTTTTACACACTTTGATTATACAAAATTATGAAAGGAAAAAAGCTGTTTTCCACTGAATTATAATTTCATAGTGATATTTTTGCTGTCAGGAGAGGTTTTTAGAATTATTATTTTGTTGCTGAAATGTTTGCAAAGTCTTGTTGAGGGTGTTTGGGGTGATAGAAGTGATAGAGTAAGAAACCATTTAATTCCCTCTCTAAAGCATCATTTTCATTAGTAAGCAAACTGCAACAAGAAGGTCTAATGTAGGTCATAATGCAGCATATGTGGACAAAATCCAATCTTTCTATTAGCTAGTGAAATTAAACTGGAAAATTGGTTTCTTTTTAGGGTTGTTTGTTTATGAGATTTTTTCAGTAATTTCTGTAATGATCACACTCCTTCAAAAACAAAAAAGAAGTAGAAACACCTACCAACGTACAAATAAGTTTCTTTCTATCTATTATCTTACAATCTGTTGAAAGATCTTAACCCAGCTAAAGCCTTTAATCCAAAATTTTCAGAAGAACGGCAGACAGCTGGGTATATGGTGTGATGGTTTCCACTCAGTGTGACTCTCCATTTTTTCTGTTTGCCTGGAAAGACAGATCAGTACAGGACAAGAGTGAAAATGAAACCACAGAACAGAAACCACTGTTAATATGAATATAGAGGATGAAGAGTGAGAGCAGGCTGAGTGTGCTTTGGGTGCTGTTCCAAGAAGGATGACAAATGGGTATGCCTCACCCTGGCCAGTTCTTTCAAAAATTAACTGTAGAACTTGACGGGGGAAAGTAAAGGGAAGTTTGCTTTAACTTTGGGTAGAAAAAAGAGCATGTCTTCTGGGTGCCAAACTGGTGTATGTTCTCAGGTCATACTTAGTGTGCAGGCCTTTGCAAGGTTTTAGCTGCCTCCTCTCTCATTGGTCCTTCGGAGGGAATACATTGCACTGCCAAGAGCCACTTCAAAATCCATTAAAACATAAGTAAAACTGTCAAGCCCATTTCTTCTGCTTCTGTCTCTTCCATAACAAGTGAGAAAAAACACATTTGTTTTTAAAATACTCACTTGCTTCCTTTGTTGCTAAGATGTTTTTGCTGTAGCTGAGCAGCTCTGCCGCTGTTATAGTCCTGTGCATTTCATTTTCCAGAGTGGAAAAAAAAGCCCTAAAAGAGTAATCAGGACGAACTAGTTTGGGTTGACTGCAGCAAGCTTGTAGTCCAGGTTTCAGACCCAAAAGCATTGTTTAAAGGACTCTGCATTTGTTCCATCTGGAAAGCTGCAATAACTTGAGCCTTCCTTTCACTCTCCTTTTTTTTTCCCTTTTTTCTTTTTTTCCCTTTTTTGCTGGTTTCCTACGCACACACTTCTTGATATAATTCCCATGTATAGGACTGCAAGATCTGTTGAAGCTGCACTCTTTTCTCTTGCAAAGCACAGCCTCTGCTCCACTCCCTGATGCTGCACACATTCACTGAGCATCCCTGGGATTTTGCAAGCACGAGAGAGCTGCGAGAGTAGCAGAGTTGAGACCAGGATCCTCTCCAGAACTTCCCTAGGATAGACATTCAGTCATGGCTTCTAAAACTGTGAATTACTGCAGTTCTTAAAATCATAATTGCTGAGTCACTTAACACAGCTGTTAATGAACTCAGCAACAGCAAATTTCAGTTTCTGCAGGGTTTTTGCCCCTCCATATCAGTGCAGTTAAGCTTCTATATTTTAGGAAACTCTCTTTTCCTTATTTTTTAAAAAACAGGCAAGGTTGTTTTTTTTTTCTTCAGGAAGTTGTTTGCAGATCTGCATTCTCAGGCTTTGGCTTGCATGGGATATCTGTTTGTTGCATGTAAATTACAGAGCAGCTGCTCAAATTCCCACTGGTTTGTTTCTCTTCACATCTGGTTAAGGACAGAGGAAGCACAAAATTCATTGTTAATCTAATTAAATTCTAAACAGTCTAACTAAATACTTATTAGACAAATTACAATGCTGCTAATACTTCTGGTTGCAATTATATGCAGCTAATGTACAAACAAACTCTGTGCTTTTTATCCTTTTCTGGGATGCTACCCCTTTCACTGCTCCCCTGGGTGGGTCCAAGGCTTTAAGGTTTCAGTTTGGCAAAGGTACAGGGCTTGGCAAGTGATCAGCATCCCAAGCCCTTTACCAGGAGGAAGAGGAGGATGTAAGTTGTTGTTTCTTCCTTTATTTCAGTTTCCATATGTGGTCATTTTGATGTTTGTCAGCATGATCTATACCTTGTTTTTTTACCTTACTGATCTGCAGGTTTTATGTTGCATTCAAATTCTATACGTATTGAGTACTTGTTCTTTTTTTAACCCCTAAAATAATGTTTGCCCAGTCCTTTAACTGTCTGTGGCAGAGTGGTTTATAGCCCTGGAATCATCCTGTACCCTTGCTCCTATTGCCCTGAAGTTGCTCGCTGTAACTGATTCAAGATCATTTCAGCCAAAGGACCAGAGGGTTTTCTCTGTATTTCCATCTAGGAAGGCTGGTACTCTGAGGGGAGACCACTTCATTTTAATATAATAGGCATGGCCATACACTTTAATGCAGTAGATTCTGTGTGCTTGGCATGCCTGCAGGGAGAGATGAAGGTGAAGGACATGCCCAAGTGGCATCTGTGAAGTAATACCTCATTCCTCCCTTCTGCATGGAGATGTGAAAGTAAGGCAGTAAGGCATCTTTATTTTTTCTCTTTTTTCCCCCACTTTTACTTTTTCTGTGATGCCACTATTCGTAACATCTGTGTTGTCCCAAAGTCTGTTAAGCGCTTTCTGATAGGACAGTGGACTTCAAAGAGGATTCCTGGGGGTTTGCAAAGGGAATATTCGGAACAGACTGTAGGTTTGGGACAGCCAGAGCAGCTATCAAAATTGCCACTACAATGGGAAGTAAGCTTCTTAAGGAAAAACCTTTTTAACAAAGTTACCTATTTATGATTATACAGCTTTCAATGTTGCAGGTAATAAACGAGGATTATTTTCAGTAGGACACAAGGTTAGTTTTCTCTCTGATGAAATTATTAATTATTATGATTAATATGATTAATTTTTAGTTATGAAAACAGTCAAAAGGGTATGTTGTGCCATGAGAAATGTGGATATGACCCTTCTTTTACTTAGCTTGACTGCTGCACCCTCCATATACAAGCAAGATCAAATTAACAAATCAGGCAGTGCTATTAAGGTGCTGCTATGCTGGGCCAGCCCAGCCCAAGCACTTGTGCCTTGCAATTGGAAATGTGCATTTTTACCCTGTTTCTACCTGGTTTGTTTTCAATGTTTTAAAATTTGGCTTTTAACACACATACTGTAGTAATGATCGCAACCTGGAGAGTAGCAGCATTTCACCTGCTTTGTTCCAGGTGCTGGAAAACTCAAGCAGTTTCCTTAGTCTACTGTGTTTATCGAGCCAATTTGAAATAAGAATGGGCTAAGAATGCCTCCAAGAATTGTTCTTTTTATGAAATATATTTATCAGGAGCCTGAAAATATCTTCTCTTGAGGTATAAGTCAACTAGCAGAGAGGCAATTGTGCGAAGAAGTGAAGAACAGATACCTGTCTGCAAATCTGAGGCCATGACTCAACAGAAAATCGAGTCTCTGCTGAGAAATTTCAGTGTAAAAAGTGATTTATAGGATTGAAGTAATAACATATTTCACGTTTTGAAACTAGAACGTCTAGACAAAGGATGGAAAATTTGGGAAATGGTAGGCACATTCAAATTTGTTTTTATTAGTAGTATAAGACTAGCATGTGACAGGTTATGAGGAAACAGAGAGCATTCAAAGACCTCGTGAATGGTAATTTCAGTCTCTTTTCTCTTTGGCTATCAGCCCATTTAGGTGTTTTATAAATAGCAAAGATAGATTGTCAGATACTTTCAATAGGAAAGAGCAGGGGCAGGACAGGGAAGTAATAAGTTATATGAGATACCAATTGTGTTTCCATCAACAGAAAATGACTCATGATTCATAAAAGCCTCCTTTATACTAGAATACATTGTTTAGAATTTTGTTTAAAAATTAAACAGAATGTCTAGCAGCTTTAACTTCCTGGCCTGATTTCTAATGGACATTCTATAAATAAAACATATATTTCAAAGCTTGAATTCTCCTCAGAAGAGCCTATGGGCAGTTTTGGTGGGATATTGTTTTTCAGTACAGCCTTATTAATTTGCCAGCTGAACAATGCTTTTGCAAGCAAAGCAATGGGTAAGAAGTGTGCTTTGAGCTGGCAAGTCAGAATAAGGCACCTTGTGAAAACAAACATGCAAAAGAAAAAGCTCCCTGCAAAATGCAAAGCAAAATTGATGCCAAGATTGCTGTTCTGAATAGCAGTGTACAGCAGCACAGGGAGATTTCAGTCAATTCACCACCTGTGAGTAATCCTCTAAATAAAGGTATAAATTTCACAGTAAATCCTTCTGCAGGGCTTTCTAAGCCCTGAGCATTAACAAGAAAATATACAGTGCACAATTCAATATGATCTATGGGGGAAAAGGAAGGTTAGAAGATAATTCCTCTGTCACTTTCTTGTCACACAGACTCCTTGCACATATTTACATAAAAGAACCAGTTTCTTTTCTGGTGCCTTTGCTGAGATGCCATTTTACTCCACAATCCAGAGTGCATCACAGGCACTGGAGGGCAGGCCTTAACTAGACACTAGAAATGAGGAAAGTTCTCTCTGGAAAAGACTTCCAACCCTTTATTACTAAATTCTGGTGTCAGGGATGGAGGCTCACAGTATTTTAGGAGCAGCAGAGCTTCCTTGGAGCCAAGAGAGGCAGAAGGTGGACACATCATGCAGTGATTGCTGACAGACTGTTTCAGCTAGGGATAGAAGACCACACCCTGGTGATATTTCTCTGTTTGACACATGTAGGGATATATCTGTGCTTTATTATTTGCTTTTTAAAATTTAATTTAGCCAGAACAAAGCGTAAGATTAGGTGTCACCCAGCGTTAGTAATGGCTGTACCTGTACCAAGCACTCCCTGGCCAAGTGGCTTATGTCTGTTCGCTTCAGCTCTCATCCTGCCTCATGTCCCATTCCCCAGACTCCCCCAGACAAGGTGGCTGCATGCAGGCTGCTGACCGTGAGCATGAGCTTTCCCCTGACCTGAGGCCAAGCCCTGACTGAGAGGGTAAGCCTTGGAAGGAGCCAGGACTGTGCCAGGGAACACGCCAAGAGCAAGGAGGTAGGGATGACTGTGGCCCAGCTCTCAGTCTGTGTCCTGGCCTTATTCTGTTTACTGGAATAGACAGAGCACACAGCCAAAGAGGTCAGGAAGAGAGCACAGCACTGAATGTTTTTAGCACACTGAGGACATTTGCCCTGCTGGCCTTGGCAATGTTTTCTCATGCACCACTTCTGTGCATATGCTCATTCCCTTCCCTGCCTTGCTTCCCTGCTTCCCCCCGCCTGGCTTTCCCTGCTTCCCCTGCCTGCATCCCACCTTTTCATGAATGTCTGAGTCAGGTGGTCCAGCAAAAAGCCTGCAAGTATTCTTCGTCGTTATTGGGTGCTGTAATGATTCAGATAATTTCTCGAGTTTTCATCTGCTTCATGAAGGCCGAGCACTTCTGGTCCAGGAGCCCCACTCAGACTTGGAAAGGAGGACTAAGACTCTACCACCCTTTAAAAAAACAAACATATTCCCAGGAATGTTCAGGACTGCAGAAGGCCGCTTGCTTCCCGGCCAAGGAGCCTGCAATAGTGTCTGTACTGCTGTGAACTTCTGCAGAAATCATGTAGCTTAATTTTTGAGTTGGTTTGATTCCAAAGGAATAGAGCTCTAATCCAGGCCACCCTGTGTTGCACACCCAGTGACTTTCCCACTCATGCTCCCTCTGGGGTACAAACACAAATTGTGGGCAAAAGTAGAGAACCTTGTTAAAGCGGAATAAATATTATCACAAGTAATATTACCAGAACTGAGTAGTTTCTCCAGTTAATGTGGCAGCAACGTGGGCAGTGATGTCGTCAGAGAAAAGGCAGTGGCAGAAAGGATGGGTCTACTTATACGGGTGACTGAGGTGAATTCTCTCTGGTTTATATAGGTGAGTTAATAAAGTGAAAACAAAATGCTCCCCGGTGATCTATGAGTTCATGCCCTGCTGCCTTCCAGCAAGGCAAGAGCTCCCTAGTGCCTGAAGCATTTTTTTAAATACAATATAGGCTGTATAATCACTGAAGTGTTTGAAAACTTGCCAAACACTAATTTTGTCTGTTTGTGATGGTGGAAACCTGGTGGAGCAGTGAGAATTGGTTTCAGGGTGTCCTGAGACAAACCTTAATAGCTGAGAATGCAGCTTGATTTGGGCCAGCAATCCTCTGGGCACAGATTGGTTAAGCCATGCAACCCGTGAGCACCAATTAGAGGAACTGTCAGTGAGGGGTGTGCATGCCTGGAGGTTATTTCAGTCCTTTTTACAGTTTGCAGGAGAATTAACCAAAAAGAAGTGTTCTTCTTAACAGAATGCAGTGATGACTTGTCTTCACCAGTCAAAATCCAGGACAGGGATCTGAAAAGCCAGAAAACATCCCCAGAAACGTGGATATAAAACTATGCAAGAGAGAGGAGGCATGCAACTCCAGACTCCAACACAGGAGAGCTGACTCTGCTTTTACACTGAGATCAAGGACAAATTGTCTACTGGCTTTGAATCAAACACTGGCTCAAAACTAAGATAATGGGAAAATTTCCTTTTTATTTGACTCTATTTTTTTAAAGTGTTTTTTATCTTGCTCATTTAAAAGTCCGTGCCTCTGTTCTAGGAAGGTTTTTTTTCCAGGATCAGAGATGTCTTGCATTCCTCAAGTGCAATTCATTCCCAATAAAATGCTCTATGTTCCATATCAACCATTAATGTTTCCAGATTGTAAACCTGACAGGTTTAACAGATTTATTCTTGTTTTCTATTAGTGTGAAGCTAAGACTGTGAGGTTAACATTTAGCATGCTGTGGAGACTGAGCAGCTCTTTCTGTGTCCGTGACTTTGCTCTGTGATAATACTAAACTGGTAAAATAAACCAGGAAAAGCAACTCTTTCCTGAAGTGGCTGAGGTCTCAACAGTTGTCGTTTTGACAATCAATGCAAGAAATAAAGATGCAAAATGTAAAATACATTAATACTTTCTTATTAAATTTGAGGTGGTTTTTTTTAAGGTGTCCTGTAACTAAATATAGTGCTGACTGGGGACAAATGAAATCCTTTTTATTTGCCTGATGAGAACCTCTGGTTGTATCTATTCAGGCATTATTTAAACCTCCCTTGAACAACAAGGGGAGTTTTTTGTTTGCCTGTTTAATTTCTGTTTAGTAACCAAGACTGTTTTAAGTATTTACAGTAAGCTGTGTTTGGATTCTCAGTGGATAAACGAGCTGGGTTTTTATACAAAGCTTATGCCTATAAAACAAACACAAAATCTGATTCATTGTTCCAGTGTGGGAAAAATACAACTTGCTATGAAAAATCACACCAAGGGATTGATCTACTTATTTATCTATTTTATTTAAATCATAGACATATAGAATGGTTTGGATTAGAAGGGACCTTAAAGATCGTCTGGTTCCAACACCCCTGTGATAGACAGGGACACCTTCCACTAGACCAAGCTGCTCAACAAACGTGCAAATGAACCTATAGCTAGAAATAAATTTCCTGTAACACTCCAAAAAAGTGATTGTCTGATACTGGGAGCATGTAGAAGAGCTTTTTAAAAAAGAACTTGACTTAACCTTCAATATTAATTTAATGCACTTAATTCCACCTCCCCAGGCATAACTAGAGATGTGGAAAAGAAATGGCAGTGTGAATAAACATGAATTAAGGAATTAAAATCACTTTGCAATAAAATTCTAATGCCAAACTGACCTTTGTTGATGGAAATCATTTGGTAGAGAGCTTAAAAACAGTAAGGTGGATCCAAATGGTCTCACATTTGGATCCCAAGATTGCAGTTGGCTGGCTTCACGTCTAACATCAGAGCCAGCAGGCACGTCCTGCACTCAACCAGAGGGCCACAGCAGGACCTCCTTGCACCACTCTAACTTAAATCTTTACTTGCATAAATGAAAGAATGATTCTTACTTAGAAATTATTGGCTTAGCCAGATAAGGTCAAACAAGACCATATTTATCTGTCTAAGAGCATATAGTGTTTGTCTTATGCTTTGAGGTGATCCTATGTCAGCAAAATATGATGATTTTATTTTCCCCCCAGAAAGTCTGTAGCATGTTTTTGTATTCATGTCAGCAGATTGTGTTTAACTGGGTTCAGCACTGCCATAAGCTGACAGTACAGATTTCTGGTCTGGTGCCAGTTAATGTTTACTGCAGATGTATCTCAGGACTCTTAGAGGCCATGGAGCTGCTACCCTACCAAGCAATATATTTGTGTTCCTGGTGGAATAAGTAAGCTGTAACTTTAGGTGTATTGGGTTACTTGACCTGGTTCAAAGGTCAATTCGTGGAAAAACATCAGTGAACATCTCCCAGCAGTGATTCTTCTTCTCTTTCTTTTCCACCAACTGGGAGAAAACAAAAAAAATGAGAGAGAGGAGAATTTCCTGGCAAGTGCACCATTCTATTTAGAGTAGGTTCTGGTTTACTTGTATTGAACAGTTCATTGTCCTCTCAGTTTCTGCTGTGTTTTTCTCATTTACATGGATTTCAGTAGTTTTTCTACTTTTGTAGCTAACTTACAGATCGTTCATCACAACTATTAGCTTTCATGGGGTATCTTTGTCCTCAATTTAATGTATACACATCTTTTTCTTTCATATAAACTGGCAGCATTTTTAAAACAGCTCTTTCACGTCAGCTCTGTACATAATTGTTCTGTTTTGGCTGGCGAGTATCATTTGCTGAAATACCACTTCTTATCTTCCATCTCTTTGCTGGATCTTGTCCACTTTTCAGCTACTCCTCTGCATCTTCTGACTTGTTGATTTCTTTGAGAGACAATTTATAGTGCTTTAGATTGTCTTGTATGCTGCCTGCTTTGGGGTTTTTTGGGGTTTTGGTTTGGTTTTTTGTTGGTTTTTTTTTGTAGTAGTAGATGTCCCACTGTTCTTTTAGCAAGGAGCATTCAGACTTTTTGTGAATAACTGTGAAGGTGGCTCTCAGCGTGTTGTAACTACGTGGCACTGAGGAAGGAATAAGATTATTTAGTTCAGAGACATAGTTCTTAAGACATTAATTAAGATTTTCTAACAGGAAAGTTTCCATGCTTACTTTTCAAACTCAATCCCTTACTGTTTTCATTGTCACCATTCTGTAATTGTACAATGACTCTAAGAACAAGAAATATTTCCTACTTTCTTTTGCAGGAAATAGTACAGAACACTGTCTCCGTGAGGAATTATAGAGGACAGTAAGGGATTGTAGTAATTTTTCTTCTTCATTTCAAAAAAGCTGGTTTTAATAACAACCTGGAATCACCCATGTATAGTCCATCAAGGCTTTTATGATCTTCAAAACAGGGAATGCTTTTTGTTCCAGTGGCTTTTGTGAAGTCACATACCAGAGTGATGAGCATAAGAAACCCTAGAGAGGCAGGAAGTCAGATGTCCTATAAGGTTAAATTCTTTTCTTCTCTGGGTTGACTTTTTCTGTAGAACATACCATGACGTGGCATTAGCTCCAACTAATCTTAACACTTTTAAGAGTTAGCTGAAATTATTATTTCAGGCCATATACTTCTTGTCCCTTGTTCTAATTTCAGGTTTTACATGTGTTGTAAAGCTCAACAAGACGATTTCTATTGAGAGACCTAAATACAACTTGATCGTGGAGTATTAAAAAACATGATGATGGTTATTTGGTTAGCCACCAATTTCCTTTCTCATGCTCTCAGTCTCAGATTACTGAACTTTCATCTGGCATTCTCAGACATGCTCACTAATTGTCCTGTAGCAGACAAATAAAGAGCACGTTTTACAAGTAATGTGTGGGACGTAGTAACTAATGTCAATTCATAGGTTGCCTGGATACAGATCTGATTTGTGTTTAGGATTATTTAATTAACTTCTTAATTGTTAAGAACAGAGAATTGAAGCATGCAGTCCAAAGTCTAGTCAATGCAGAAACTCAATAGAGCGTAATGAATTTTGGCTCGGACACCCGCTGCTCTGGTCGCCAACTATATCGTAGTTGTGACATAAGAGATGAGAATTAAAAGGGGCTTAGATGGAGTTGGAGGAGGCTGTGTGGAGGGGGAGGATGTTATTAGGAATACCAGAGTAATGGAAATGCATTTGTAGAGAGAGTTGTTCAACATGTGTCATGTAGGTTAAAGGAATGCTGAACAGCTGCTCCAGTGAATATTGTCAGTCTCTCTGACAGGCTAGGCACGAAGGGCCTCTGGAAGAAGAGCTATATGTGGTAATAGGATCTCTGGAGCCTTTTTATGGCTTTTTGGGATGCAAGTTGTGGGAAATATTAAATGTTTGATATTGATGTATACTGCTCAGTGCTCAGTGAAGAGACAGAAGGATGTACAGAAGCTGTAAAGGTAATGTTTAAAAGTGAGTCACGGCTCTCTCTCTGTAAACTTGTAGCAACACGTGGTGTAGAAATGTAGCTGATGTCTGAGTTAATTGAGGAAGGTGGCTGGGGCTGAGGCCTCTGCACTTAAAGGTATTGATCCGGGAAGAACTTCTCATTCATCTGCCATCACGTTATGGTGAATTTCCATCCAAGAGGAGAAATGGAAATACAAAAATACGACAAAACTGTCAGATTTAAGGGAACTCTTAACACCAACTGAAACCTGAGTGTATAATCAAGCTGCATTAGGCTGCCCGTGCAAGGTAAGATGCGGCCATCAGTTCTTTTTCAAACTCAGTTAGAGGTACAGAAAGTCCACAAAACCTTAAATGTGCTTTAATATTCTCTCAAACTAGGTGGAAATAACCATAATCATGTATCTTTTACTCTAGTTGTGCCTGCCAGACCTGGTTTGTGGTGAAATGAGATGGTTTAGTGTAAAATATCTAATTTTGGCATTGCCACGAGTAATAAGAAAGGATCAAAATACGAAAAGTAATTGATAAAATGAACAGCGAACTGATGACCCAGTTCAAGAATATGTTGGAAGACCATTTTAGTAGAGGTGAAGGAATCTGAAAAAGGACTTTTCACACACAATGATGTGGAAATAGCGGTCCAATTACTACATCATCATTTCCAAAGGACTGCTGCCCCTCAGCCATCCCTTGGGGAATCTAGGAAGCCAGGGTTCAGGGTTTTGTGACTCTTTTTCCCTTTGCATGCTGAATATTACATGAGACCAAGTACCCTGCTGATCATGTATAGCTTAACTGAGATATCAGATGGTAATTCATGGTATTACCTGGGTAGATTTACTTAATTTGCCCGAAAAGAAAAGAAAAGAAAAGAAAAGAAAAGAAAAGAAAAGAAAAGAAAAGAAAAGAAAAGAAAAGAAAAGAAAAGAAAAGAAAAGAAAAGAAAAGAAAAGAAAAGAAAAGAAAAGAATGGGGGATATTACATGAAAGGATCCATGTACTGCCTTGACAGCCTGGAGCCAAACATGATCCCATAATGACATGTAGACTGATGGAGGGTAATTCCCACCATTTTACTCCTGTGTGAGAACGGGAGAGATGGCGAAAGGTACTGAACCCATCCAAAAGCACTAAAAATTAGGAGAGTAATGAATGCCTGGTGCAGGTGATGAAGAAGATAGAGATGAGGGTCAGGCATCAATGGGCACAAAGCTGCATCCTTGGTTTCCTGGGACTGGAGGCAAAGGCAACCCAGAGCAAAGTGAGATTTTTCCTGCCCTCCTCTGGAGACCTGACTGACTGATGGCTTTGAGCCTTCTGTGCTCCTCCTGTAGGTGTGGGGCTTTCTTCTTGCTTGGTCTACTTGGAACACGCAGCATGAATCAAAGCACTGGCAGGGATAGATGAGCGTGAGCCTTGTCTGAAACTGAACCATCTCTGTGTTTGCCTTCCAAAGTGCTTTGTACAGAGGTGGTAGTTTACTGACTGCGAATACTTTCAAAGACCGGCTTCAACAGAAGCTGTGAACTTAAACCAGTCTGCATCATTTGAAGCCAAAGGTTTGCATTTGCTGTACTGCATGGAATTTTCTATTGCCATAAGCTGACCAAAATGGAAAAAGGATAAAAATTGGATATTTAAAGACTAAATGAAAAAATATCTTTTCTTTTTTTTCTTTTTTTTTTGAATCATCTGTGTGACACATATATATGTAGGCTGAACATCACCTCTTTCTACACCACTCCAGAATTTTCGTCTCACACTGAATCCCTTCTGAATTGTCACAAAAGGGAGGCTCAGATCCTCTGCAGTGATGATGTGGTGGACTTGATTCACAGCCTACCAGACTTAAGGTGCTTCATGCACCAGAGCTTAAGAAAAAATCCTCAGGATGTTTATTGAGTGTTATTTACCGGACTTGGTTTCTACCATTACTAAATCCATTTAATTAGTTGGATTTTTTTGAGATTATGTGCTATGGAAATACTAAGGTATTTCAGAAAGATGTCTTTTACTTCAGTACAATTTGTCCCTAACTCAGCTTTTACAGACTTTATGTGGTAGCTACCTTACAGCCCATTAGTCCTTCAGAAAAGCTGATCCAGGTTTTGTAATCTTTCTTTTTTGTTTTTTTTCCCCCCAGATGATTTTTCACAAGCCAGAAGTTTCACTAAAATCTCTTTCTTGACTCATTATTTCCTGGCAATTCTAAGCCAATTCTTTGTTTTCTATTCCAAGAGTCTGGAATGCCATAATATTTCTCATTCAGTTTTTGAGGAAGAGTTGTCTGGTTGTCGTGTAAAAGTTTCAGTGTCCAGTTCCAAAAAGTCATAATAATTTTATTTAATATTTTAGCACACCAGTGTTTCACTTATAACAATCTATCCAATATTTTTGTAACAGTGATGGTATGGAGATTTAAGGGAAGTAAGGTGTGTAAGGATATATTGCCTCTCCTTCTACAACTGGCTTCTCTTAAAAGAAAAATAAAAGAAAAGAGAATTTCTTCACACAGTGCTGCTTTGTGCAGTTATCCCACAGTAACTGGAAGAATATATTTTTAATAAAATGTTTTAGAAGAGTGCCAAGTCTTTCCTGAAAGCCAGTTCCTGTCAGAAGTTCTCTTTTCACCTGTTTGTTGCCCTTCTGAACTCACTGGGATATTGAATAACTTCTTTTCTATTTTGTTTAATCCTGTGTGAGGGGTGCCTAACATACTGAAAGTATTAACATCAGGACACAGGAACGAACCTGAAGCCCAGTATGTCCGAGACACACATTTTATTGAGAAAAAACATGTCCCTAAAACCCTTTCCATCGCCCAGTGGTTCAAGCAATTATGGCCATCAGATCACTGACCCATAACACACATCTTACTGTAAAATCTTAAGTGTGCAGGCACTGGACTCAGTGTCCAATAAATATCTAGATGAAATCAGGAAAACTGGCCTTGTTCACCATCAAATAAAATACAAAGTCCCGAATCCAAGATGTTTTACCGTGTTATTTTGCTGGTAAAATAAAACTGCAATTTTTTCTCATCAACACAATGGAATAGGTGTTAATCTTTGCTGTAAAGGATGTTTACAATCTGGAAATGCTCCACATGAATAACTTTGAGCTTCTTTTTTCCTGGCTTTGAGACTCCAAACTATAAGATATTGAAAAGAATAATGTAACTTTAAAAAAATCTCAAAGAAATGCGCTGTCTTAAAACCAAACCCAATACCAAATGTTCTGCCTCTCACAGTCTCTCCTTTAGAAAAAAGTCCTCTGGACAAATCAAAAAGAAAATACTTTCCTCTGCCCATTTCAGGCTACAAACTACACAACCCTTTTGCTTTTTATTTTGGTTAGCAGCTTGGACTCCCTTACTGCATAACTAACCTGAACAAATATTGTGCCTTAGATCATTTCAAGGGAACAAATTCCAAAACAAGCAAAGAGACAATAGACAACAATTTTTTTCTCAAGGAAAAAAAGTAGGTAATTAATTATCCTTCTGAGGAGGAGAACTAATAATTTACGGACATTTTTTTGATTAACCAAAGTACAACTTATATAGATTTTTAAGTCAGGAAGGAGAAAAGAAACCGTACACAGTAGTTTTGAGCTACCTTCAGCCCTACTGTGCTGTGTACACAGTGTAATAATATCCTTAGCAAAACAAGGAATCGCTTATGCAGCCCCATGCTGCATAGGAGCCCTGTAAATACAGGAATTTTACATAATGTACAAGTGTCACGCTTTATAGAGGGTATTACATGCTTTTGCTACCAGGAATGAAGCTTTGTGGTCAGTGAAAATATTCATCTATAGACCTGTTGCTGGTGTTGAGCAATATTGAATTTTAGAATGCTGGTTCGAGTCCAGGCCCTTTCCTATCTCCTGCTAAGCCAAGTGTACCGAGGGTGATGGCAGCACTTCCAAGAGTGTTGACCCTTTCTGATTCCTTCTGATGGTCCCCAGATATAAACACAGCAAATTCCTGTTGGTTTCATGCTTCCTTTGAAAGGGAAGGGAAATAAAGGGTCCTATTACAGCCCAAAATCTGATTAACTTTGGCTGTGGTGGGCAGCTTCCCTGGTAGCTCTGAAGCACAGCTCCTGCTGTCTCTTTGAAGGAGAAGAGAAAGGTGTCTGCCCTGGAGTACAGCTGCCTGCACATACTGCAGCTTTTGCACAGTGTTCCAGCCTGGGACTGGATATGCCCTAAGTTTTTCTCGCGTGTGGTGACTGTTTATAAGTATTTGTGTCACTTTTTACATTTTTGAGAGCTTTTCTGAGGAGTTCAGGTCTTGTTAAATGCAACAGGGGGAAAAAAACTCTGTGAGGATAAATAGGAAGGTTTGCTACTCAGACTTGGTGACTGGCAAAGAAGAAGTTCAGGACTTTGGCAGCTCTCTTGGGTCTGCAGTTCCCTTGTAATTTTTGAGCAGGAACTGTCTGTGGCTAAGAAACGAGGGTAGTGCTCTCTGTTAATCTGTCATATTGTCCCTTAAAAATCTAACTAGAAACCAGAGATTTACAGCCCTCTAGTACAAGGCATGGTTGTCTCTGAGGGAACATACCTAAGCAACCGATGGCCCGAGGAGAAGGATGGGATCCACTTTTTTGGGGGTTCAAGGTTCATGCATCCCAGGACATCCCATGGGAAAAGGTACCAGGCAGGAGATCTCCATAACACATCAAAGTACTTGGAGCCATATTCCCCTTGGATGCATGCAAGCAGTCCTGCATTCCCTTTACTCACAGCGTGAGCTATCCAGACACGGGCTCCCAGGGGGCATTCAGCTAAGCTGGTGTGTGCCTGTGCAGGCCAGAATGCTCATTAGCTGGTACCCACGACTGCGTTAACATCCCTGCCCTACTTTGGCATGGGGCTGGCTCGCCTCCAGCAGGTGCAGACCGTCAGTGTGGCAAAGACATGAATGTCTCGCAGCAGCAAGGATGATCAGCCCACAGGAGAGGGAACTGGAAATCCTGTTTAGTCCATGAACAGTAGGGAGGCACAAATGTCTGAAAATCCTATTACTTGTTCAGCTTTCTTACCATGGATCTCACTGCCTCATTTTGGGCTTCCTATCCCTGCTTATGTTGTCTCCATTTCTCACCTGGATATCTTCATAATTTTCACTGAGCAGCTGTTTCTTTTCATCTTTACTGGACTACTTTGACTGATACTTAAATGAAAGCAGCTCTGTTGTCGCAGCTGAAGAACAGAACACCACTGTTCCCAAGGGATTGTTCTCTTCCCATGAGTGCAACAAGATGCTTCTGAGTAAAACCTCCAAATAAGTGATGTCTTTTTAGTTTGACACAACTTTACATTATGCTTTCCTAACACCTTGCTTCATGCCAATCTTCCTCCTTCCCCTTCCTGACTCCAATGATCTACCTCCTGTGAATTTTTGTCATTTTCAGTATTCCTTATCCTGAATATCCTCTGTAGGAACAAGGTCACACAAAGCAGGAACACGGCAGGCAGACCAAGGAGTGTCAAAGTAAAGTATGGCAAAATGAGCATGCTCTGTTGGGTAGCTCAGCTGGGTTTTAAAAAACATAAACACCACAGAATTCTGACATAAAACTAAAGATTAACTGGGTCCATATGAACGCTTGGCTTCCACCCAGCATCCTACGGTGTGACAGCAGAATCGGGTCCAGTGCTGATATTGTTTTTTCAGGACTGGAATGTGAAGTTAACGATGTATTCAACAGTAGACTGAGACACCCACTCGAGCTGATGGTAGGTCTGTTATAGCCCCCACTTGCAGTACTACTTCGCAAATTAGTTTTCCCTTACTTTCATTTTTTTAAACTGCTGAATAAGAACAATATTCTCTCAGTGTAAAGTGCTTCGATAGCTTCCAAGTGGAATTTCTCTAAGTACACTGTGGGTTTTTTCATAATGCTAAACTTTTGATTTCACTCTAGGGAGACTGCACCAATTATGTAAAGCAGAACAAAATTTAGCAATGTTAATGTGCACTCAGACTATTAAAAAAATCTGAGAGGTGTCTTGGAACTTGGGACTGTTGCTCCTATACTTTTGAGCTGGAACAGAGGTGACGCAATAAATCTGTTGTGGTCTTCAAGCGCTGGGTTGAACATTGTGCTGTTGATAATTTTAGGGGTGGGTAAGAGGAGACAAACATTGTTACTCGCTGAAAAAGAGTAGAATGACAAGTCTGTGTCTTCTTTGGATGTGCCTGTGCTCACTTCTCTCCTTGGCCTTGCAAGCCACATGCAAAATATGCCCACAGATACGGGGCCAAGTGGCCTCCCTGGATCACTGCAGTTTTTAAAAGATGCTGACAGGGATGTCATTTGGACATGTAAGGAGGTAACACTAATTTGCTGTCTGCCATACAGCAGAAGGTTGCTGTAACTGATAGTTCAAAGCATACCTGGAGAACTGGACAAATCTCTCCAACAGTGCCTGCTGAATGTTCAGAAGGACCAAGAAGGATGACTGGAAATTTTGGGTACCCTATCCTTTTGCCATGAGATGAGAAGAGGAATGTGGGAAAGCACTCAGCATGAACAAGCTTGAATGTCAAGAGTTTCCCACTGGCATAGAATGAAGTGAAAATATTCACTGACTCCTGCAGCCTCAGGGCTGAGGCACAGCAACCAGGGCATTGTTTCCAAGTGAGGATCCTGCAAAGATCATGGGCTAAAATCCCCAGTCTGAATGCCCAGAACCTCTGACAAAACTTAGATCCTAAATCTGTGGCTCAAGTCTGTTCCTGAAACAATATCTACCTAAGCGAGCATTGAACTGTTTCTAGGTTTTTCTGCTTTGCTATTTTCTTACAATGTGGACAAAAGTGCAGAGCTCCCACAAGTAAGATCTTCATTAGCAAGTTGAGTTCCTAGAGCTGAAAGACAAGAGAAGGAATTACCATGGTTCTGAGGAAGGAAAGTGACCCACTTCCAAAACATAGTGATGCAGAGACAGAGCATTTGGCTTCATCAAACAAGATGGGTAAATTTTTGGCAGAAGCTTTAGAGATCAAACGAGTTAATTTTTATTTTTAGATCTAAAATATTTTGCTTAGAACTAATATCATAGAAATCCTAAGGCCAGAGTGTTTGTTCTCAAGCTCATATTCTGAGTCCTTTTATAGTAAAGGGAGAAGGAGAGGAAGACCCTTAGTGCTAGGACTGCCACAAGGATGGAATGAATCACACCTTAGGAAAAACCTTCCACTGAGAAGCCCAGGTGAGTGTCTCAAATCTAGATGTGTATTGGTACAGAGCACCCCACTGCAGTCTGTGATTGACACACACTTTGTGTAATGGTTTTTCCATAGTTCAGCTGTTTGGACAGAACTTTCTCTCTGTGCCTCTCTCTCTCAGCTGGAGAGTAGTTTTCTGATTGTTGACCATGACACAGAATATTGCCGGTAAAATCACTGGGAAAGAAAAGTAAATCAAAATCTATTCAAACAGCTCTCTAAAAGTCAAATTGAAATTGTGCCTTCACAAAATGTGATGCTTTAATGGAGGTTCTAAAATGGGAATGTTTCTTATTTAGGTTAAGCAAGTGGCTTCAAAGAAAATTCTTAGGACTCAATTAGCAAGAAACAAGGTAATATAATTCAGAAAATCTATAATACAGGTGTTAGAATGTTGTGTGTTCCACGTCTATGTTATAGGTAAATACAATATGAAAATTATTGAAATGTTTTCTTTTCCTCTTTTAATTTAAAATTATCTGAAAAATACTGTCCACCTGCGTAGCAGAGAACCACTCAAAACCACTCCAATTTATTGAAGCAACAGAAATGTTTAAGTGCAGCTTCCCACACAAGTATCCGTTTGTTTTCTTCATCAATGTTAATTGTTAATTCCACCTGAAAAACAGGACTTTTCCCCTCACACGCCTCAGATAACAAAGACAATGAACTATTGAGAAATAGTATGGGACTGTTTGTCCTTTGTTTTTCCTGATGCATCTTCTTTTAGATGTCTGTTTCTAGGACTACACCAGGACAAACTTGCTTCAAGGCACTCATGCAAACTCTGCTGTGTTTCCCAATACTTGAGTGTTTGACTTTGCATCTTTAACATTTTGTAATGTCAGTTCTGCACATGATGCACATCCTGCTGCATGTCTGAGTGCTTGCTGAATAGCTCTTACACACCAGCTCCTGGCCAGTGACAGAACGAGCCACTTTCTTACAGTGCTCCAAACGCCTTTAAGCTCCCACTCCTTTCCCGTCTCCCGAGGTGACGTAGCTGCCTGACAAGAGGTCTCGGCCTCCCTGCGGTGCTCTCACCAGATGAGGTTAAGTGTGAGCAGCAATCTACATTTTGTCAAAATCAGAGGAGTAGTTTTATGATGTTTTGACAGAAAGGTAAAAACGTGAAGTGGTTCAGCTTTTGTTACTCATGGAGCCAGGTTGAAAGCCCAGCTGTGTATGGCTCCAGTAAGCAGCTGGTTCGGACTGAGGAGCACCCATCACCCTCCCAGCACTGCGGATTCACCGTCCTCCCAGATGGGACTGATCACTACCACGGATTTTTGCACCTTGTCTACTCTGTGCTTTTTCACCTCACATTTATCCCCTGACTCAGCCTGCACCCTCTGTTGGAGTTTTCCCTCCTCCTCAAGTCTGGAAGTACTTGTTGATAGAGACCGGGGAAGAGAAGGCAAGGAGTGTATTTTATCTGTCCACTGTCACTGAATCACCCATTCCTTTCAGTAGTGTGCCCTTAGTTTCCTTGTTCAGCCTTTGATTTCGGCAAGAACATTCCCTAGAGGTTTCTCAAGAAAGCTCAGGGCTTTTTGAGCTAATTTCAACTAGTGAAGTCTCAATTTTTTTCCTCTCGGGAACTTTTTAAGCGCTTTCTTTCTTTCTTTCTTTTTTTTTTTTTTTAATCCAAATAATTCCTTTAACCTACTTCTCTATATCTGTACACAAAGGAATTGCTATGCTATCTTACAGCAGCACTCTGAATTGATTTAAAAGGATTTCAGAGCCTCAGCCATAAATATCACGGAAGTGTTTATATTGCAAGCATGTTCCTATAGCACACCTCTTCCAGAACAACGATCCAAACTCTGCCTTTCTGGAAAACCTGCTTGATGCCTTCCAGAAGGAAGCTGTTGGTAACTATACATTTCAATCTGTGTGTTCAAACAATATGAAATAAAAGATGTTTTCAAAACAAAAGGTGGGTTTGGAGTTGTTTGTAAAGATGGGGTGTATAATTCCCATGTATGCACTTGCTGAAACACATATTGTCCTTGTCTTCCTGTGTATTCACACAGAGCTTAGCCTGATAATCTGTCATTCCATTTAATGCCTTTATTCCTTCCATATGCCGGAATGATCTCATTATTGCGTACGTGGACACCTGTTCCAAATTATTTCTAATGGCCTTAATTAGGCTTATTTAAAATTTTAATTTTTATTTTGCAGCCCTTGTTTAGAATCAGATTCCTGCGAATTTGTCAGAAATTGCAGGGGTTGCAAACAAAGTTCCGTGCATTAACGAATGCTGTGGCAGCTGTAAACAATATGCACTACTCCCGTAACATTCTTCAAGTTGAAATAAATTTGTTTCTCTGCCTGCCTCAGTGATTTAAGTGCTTGAAGTTAAAATTTTAAAGCAACCACCTCTTATTAAATTATAGGCATAAATTGGTGTACTAACTACCTTCCTGATGGCCAAAGAGTGCAGCCAAAACCAACAAATCTGTTCACTAAAGGAAAACATGCACACATAAATATAAACTGTTAAAATGTATTATCAATTATTTTCTTAAATAGTTAGTTGGGAGTTTTTTTAGTTCCTTTTAAAATGCCAGGCAGAAAACCATCCTGCCTGCTTTTCATGGGTAGTCATGTGTATGGCAGTGGGAACGTCTTCAAAAACCTAGGAAATGCATATATGCTGGCAGGAAAGAGGAATATTTTAGCATTGGTCATTCTTTTAGTCAGCCTGGCCCTTGCTGGTTCCCTTCCTGTTGAGCACAGCTTCCTTCTCAGAGTTAAGAGCAAATTTGGAATGGAAATCATGGAGGTCATGTTTTGCTTATCCCTTCAGCTGAAAGGAGAGCCTGCAGTAAAGTATTGCCTCTCTTGCTGCCATGTATCTGCTGTTCCCTGTGCATCAGCCACTGCACAGACTGTGGAAACTCAGCTTTCAACACTTTAAAGGTTGGAGGCCTGCTGTGCCAGTAAAGGACACGACAACACCAGCAGGCCTTTATGGTCTTTCCATCCCTCTTTATGTCCTCCTGTTTCCTGTGTCCATCCCCACTGGTGAGGGAGAAAGAGAGGCTTGGATCACAGGGCCCTTACTTCAGGCATAAGGAATGTGGCTTTCAAAGTTCAGCCAAGTATGAGCTACCAAGATACAACACCCTTTTAAACTGTAAACGTTCAGCCAGCAGCACCTTATTCCACACGTCTGCAGTGCTCAACACAGCACAGACCTGCTCTCTCCTGATAAAAAGAGTCAATACCACTCAACTACTGAGTCTGTGTCACAGTGATAGAGCCAGCAGTATTTTTAACTGCACCCTGACCAAATCCCCATTATTTTAGTAAATGTTTCTCCCTGTTTACACCAATTCATAACCTTCCTCAGATAAGTGTCAGAGTGCCTCAATATTTCTCTTAAGCTCACTGACCAGGAGGAATGCTAGGGAGTGAAGTAGGGTGACCATGCCAGCTTTCGTGTGTTGAAGGTCCCTAATACAGTACTTTCATTTGATTATCACTATTTAGCACTCAATAATAGGTTGCAGATATTTCAAATCCAAATGACTACTTGGTAACTGAGTTATTCTACTGGACTCTGAGTCCATTTCACTTAGACATGGTTGCCAAATTCTGAGAGTACAACTTGCAACCAAGATTTTTTTTTGTTTGTTTGTTTGGTTTTTTTGGGTTTTTTTGGGTTTTTTTTGGTTTTTTTTTGTTTTTTTTTTATTTAAGGATGTGGAATTACAGTAACTGTTCAAAATACTGCAGAAAAGTTACTACTGAGAAATTTGCTTGGGAGTTAAAAATACACTGTGATTATATACATTTGGTGTGAGACATGGTCAGCATCAGCTTGGGGGCAGCAGTAATCACCAGTGGAGTACTGAGCGTGGTTGTATTTTGCTTCGCCTTCTGGTTTTTAGGACCTTTAAAATGAATCCCTACAGGAAGCTTTCCAGGGAAGAGCACTTTCTCTGTAGCATTTGCTACACTTTGCATATATTTATTCTTATTTCAGTCAAGAAGGACATATTAAACAGCCTTTTGTTCATAGTATATGGTGATTTAAACCTCTGTATTCCAGGACTTCTCATCTTTCCTACTATCTGATACCAGTAGTGCACAGTGTGCCTTTAGTTTATAAATTAGAAATACCTTTCCATTTTTATGTGATATCTGTCGCTTTGGGGTTTTGATCTTTAAAGAATATATTTTATGTGTAGGATTTTTATAACCATGGTATTTTTAACCTTAGATTACAGAGAATTCTTAAAAACAAATGTTTCCTCTGTGCATTACAGCTAAAAATGCCTAGATGACAACTCCTGCCAGTAAACTATTCCATCTTTAACAAAGGTTTTACCTAATGTTGACAGCAATTACAGCGTTGCTGTTAGGTATGTGCCAAGACTTGGAACTCTCCGATGAATTTCAGCTACGCTGTCACTCGGGATATTTAATTTCAGATTTTTTTTTTTGTTTGTTTCACTTAGGGTGATATGCCTGGCCATGTATTTTTCGTGGTAATTGGACTAAGTAAGTATGAGATCAAAGGATTTTGTTGCTGTCTCGAGACGTTGGTAATTTGCAACAGAATCACGGTGTGGAACAGATGGGTGTTCTCACTTGTTTGGCAGGTGAGTGATTTCCCGGCCAATGGAAGCCTTCCAGCTCAGCTTTGTGGCTCTGCAGCATAGTAGAGCGTAAAGGGCAGAGGATGGATATCTACCAGCCTAGCTTCCTGGGAAAACAATGTAGAGGAATAACCAGCTCATGCTCAAGAAAATAAAGTGAGCCACTAGAGAGGGAAGGAAGTCAGGAAAAATATCTAAAGGTAGCAGAGTTGGTGAGAAACGGTGTGATGGACTATTTCTAGTAAGATTTTCACTGAGGGATATTTAACTATGCTGTGTTGAATTATTAGCTTGCAAAATTGATATTATTTCCAGATAATAATGTTTCACAGAAAATTCATCCTGTTTGGAGGAGAAAAAGTAAGATTTCTTGCAACTTTACTGGTTTTACGAACAGTATTTTCATTTTAAGTTCTCTCTGGTTTTATTTTAAATTTTATGGAGTAACAACAAATCTCTGTGTGGGTTTGTTTCCCACAAGTCTTGTTACAAAAGTGATTAAACACAGGGGCACTGCAGTTCAGTTCCCACCTGTTAAAGTTTAATCTTTAGCCACTTAGTTGTTTTGTGACATGCTTTGGACTACTAATGCCATAAAGCCACATGGCATCTCTTAAAATTAATTTGTAACGAGCTAATAGAATATATCTGAAACACCAGGTAGAGTTAAGACCTAGAAGCTGTTAATGTGACTAATTACTGCCTCGGGCTCAGCTCAGTTGAAGGCCTGAAGAACTTGTGGTTAGACCTAGCTGGTTCACAGGCTGCTCTTGGGAACTGCTGTACTTCTCTGAGAGCTTCAGATAAGGCTGCTTTCTATGGCATTTCTTATCAAAACAACCAAACCAAAACTCAACAAATCTATTAACAACTTGCAATACAAAAAATCAGTAGGGTCCAAAATCCCAAGAAAGGAATTCCAGTACAAAACCAAGCTGCTAGATCAGGACACATTCCAAAGGGCCCTGGATAAGTATTCGAAGATGTGTCGTTCTATACAAGAAGAGACACTCAAAGTGAATTCCAGAGAAGATTATGATAATAGTTACTGGACTACAATGATAATCAGAGTTTTAGAATAAGTCATTAAACCAATATACCAAGCAAATTTTGATGGCACCTTTATGGCTTTAGCAGAAGCAAAGATGTTGGGTAAGGCATAGAAGGTATAGGACAGTATTAAGTCCAGTGAGTTGATGTGTGGTGAACGGAATGCTCAGAGATGCTATGCAACGTGGACCATTTAAAAATGTACATCCTTTTCTTGTGCTAAAAATACTATTTATTTTGGGACTTGAGAATACAATTTAGTGTTCTGTTTTTAAAGCCTGGAGATATTGGGATGGAAGTTCTGCCTTCCAGAGAACTCCAAATGAAAGCAAATTTTAATGATTTTTTTTTTCCCTATTAGAAGGCTATAACATGGAAACTTATTTTAATGGGACTATACTGATATGTTCTCCCAAAGTATCAAGTCTTGGGACTGCATCACGTAGCAGAGCCCCTGCATGGCACGGATGCCAACACGGAGCAGATACCACGTGTAGGCAGCTGGAATGTTTGCTTTAGTTGCATTTCCAAAACTCGGTCAAGAATAACTGCAAATGTGCACACATATGTGCCAAATCTACAGGAGACTGGAAGAACACCCTCGCAGCCTGACTGCTTTTGTAGCAGGGTTATTTTGTGGCTTTTTTTGGCTGGTTCCTCTAAATAACTTTTTTCTGCAAACTGCTCCAACAAGATAATCCTAGTGTCAAAATCCTAGCATTTGAGTATTTGTGAATTTACCAGGAGCCTGGTACCCAAAGAGGCGCCACTGAGAGTAGCTTGTTTGACGGTGCCTGCAACAGGGTGAATGGCTTCCTTTAAAGATGTGTCCAAATATCCGAGCCCCCTTGGGAACGAAAGAGCACACATTGCTGGAGACAAATATAGAACTTCTTATCAGAACTCTGAATCACACTCAGGCCCCAAAGGAGTAGAAAAAGACTAATGGTCTAGCTCCAAGAGAGAGATTTTTTGGGTAAGGGCTGTACTAAGATGAGTTCTTTGCAGCTGGAGGTTTTCCTTCTAAATAGAACTGAGAGGTTCTATTGCCTAACACCAGGGAAACCGGACAGGAAGGTTGTTCAGTGGGACAAGTTTCTCTCTCCTTTTGTTTGTTTTCTGCAGTAAAGCTTGATTACTCAATTCCAGTCCATCCTGTGCAGTTATTAGACATAATGGGAAATAAACAGAGACGTGAAAACCGAGCCGCAAGGACAGAATATGGGAAAGGACACGGTCTAAAGTTCAGACATGAAGGAAGCAGTGATAACATGCACCCCAAGATGCCAGTGCAGAACTCTGCTTGGTGGAGAAGACAGAAGTAGAGCTCTACAGTGAGTCAGGTACAGCAGCCAGCCAGGTCAGCTGAGCATGCATTGCCAAATGCAGTCATCACCCACAGGACAGAGCATTATTATTGTTGCTAAACAGCTTAAATAAATTGAAAGCAAGGTGGCAAGAGTGCTGTGAAATTGCCTATGCAATAATTCTGATACGCTCTACCACTTTTACGAGCCTTGTGCATATTAAGCAATCCAAACCAAACACAGATAATTACACAGTAAAACCATTAAGCATAAGGAATGGCTGCTGATTCCATCTGAGCTGCGTGCTACAGACTCAGGACACCAGCATCCTCATGTCAAAAGGAGAGCTAGCTAATCGCTGAGCAGGACATTGCTGGATAAGAAACCACAGAATATGTGACCTAGAAAAGACACTGTTTTTCCACCCAGCCTTGGAAAACATAAAAGCAGAGTTCCTATGGCAAAGGATAGCAACTGGCGCTTCCAGAAGAAGTGAGGAATATTGAAATTGACTTTTTTATGCTTCAGCTCAGTTTGAGAAAGGATCTTGCTGTGCTCTTTTTGCTGTTTTATGGGGTTTTTTGAGTTTTGGTTTGTGGTTGGGATTTTTTTGAAGACACACCCCAAGACTGTTATTAGTGGAAATACAGGGCTCAGTTTCTAAGAGAAACAGAGACCCTGCTAAACGCTCAATAAACTGGAGTCTTGTGCTGTTGTCTGCTGCCATGCTTTACTATTTGCACAGTCATGGCGAAATTTTGAGAAATACAAATTATATTACTGACAGATGGAATTGTTTCTGTTTAAGGACAGATGCTTTTTATACAGCTTTTATTTAAAACTATGGATTTTTTGAATGCTTGTTTACGGAAATTTAGAACAGCAAATTACCACTTTCCTCATAAAAATGTGTTTTTCTCAGTCGAATCTAGTTTTCAAGAACTTCATACACTTATGCAACATACCCTGTTACTAAATTAATTAAATAGCCAGCTTTTTTATGATATTCATTTGGGGAAAATAAATACTTCCTGAAATAACTCCAAAAATCCTTGGACATACTTTCCTTACAGATGTGTAAGTCTCCTCCTCCCTTCTAACAACAAAGGTATCACAGAAAAACTTTTGATGAAGATGCATTCTTTTGTAGTTGCTATAATAAGACAGCAACAAGGTGTGAAGGAAACTCACTCTATCCTGCCAAAGATTGAGTTATGAACAGTGGGAGGATAAATAAGATAACAATATGGATTTATCATAGTTGCTGCCTGGGCTTCATCTCCCAGTCTGGTGACTGTGCCTTGGAGCTTGGTCCCCAGCATGTAAATGGAATTCTGGTGGATGTCAGCTCTCAGCACCACAGCAGAAGGTAGCCAGATGCAAATGTCAACTTTGAAAATGCTGTGCTGCATCAGAAAGGAAAAATAAATGAAGAAAACATTTCAGATAAACTGAAAAAACCAATGTTATTAATTTATTTTTTTAAATAAGTTTCCTTTTGGTTTTCCTGAAAATTTATTTTTTAAAAATTACTTTCACTGCATGGAAATTTTCAGTTTTCGGGATACAACACTTTTTCATTACAGGGGCTACTCAGGAAAGCATTTCTCTCTGGCTCTTAAAATGATGTTCATCTCAAAAATGTAATTCTGTCTCTGGTACCTGAGAGCTCCAGTAACATGTCTCAGGCAGCACAATTATTTGCTACCATCCCTGTAGCAGAAGAAAGATGCTTTTATGGATTTTAGGTGACAAGAACTTTATGCATGAGAAGCCCAAGATCAGACTGAAAAAGTGCTGGCATATTTCATTTGAATGGGAAGGTAGCTAGGTGTTCTACTACCTTTCTTGATCTTGTACGATAAGTGTGGGTTTATATTACTGGCTTTTTTTTTTTAATATCAACTACAAGCTTTGCCTGGCTAAGATTAATTTCAGTGAGATCAGCCACCTCTGTCTTGCAGTAAAAACCCAAACTAATACCACTCTCTAGATCTAACTCGGAGGACCCAGTCAAGGGCTAATATTAAATGAGAATTTCCACCACGAGGCAAGCAAAAACCAGCACAGCTGGGCCATAAAGAACACCTCAGGTGTGAAGCCCAAGTACACATCTGCTGTAGACAGTAACTCATCTTCCTGTGACTGTCATAGGTTTCAGCAGAACGTGTGGCTGAAGCCAAGCTGCAAGATGCATCATCAGGGTAATTTGTAATATGCGTGTAGTGTTTACCAGAACATAAATATAGGAAAGATAAAGCATGCATACAAAAGGTAAAACCCAGAGAGGCTAAGGTCAGCTGGGCTGCCTGAAAGCTAAACATTTGCAAAGAGATGCATTGTGAGGCCAGTAATTTCAGAACACAGGAAACGACAATTGGATTTATAGTTTTTTATAGTTGGATTTATAGTTAGAATTGCCATCTCTCACCCCATCGTATTCACCTCCATGGGTCTAAGGAGCAGGTACTGGCGCTGATGCAACCTCAGCAGCTAATTGGTAAAGATGAAAAAACACAGGTGACATGGGAAGGAATTACAACAATTGCAAGAGGGAAAGGTGAGAGAGCTGCATAGGTGATCATTTGAGGTGTTTTCTGGGGAGGAGTGGTTTTACTTTCCCTTTCACCCTTTGCCTTCCAATTCTCTACTGCCTTATTCTTTTTAGGAAGGTGGAAGAAGACATACTGAATTTTTTAAAAATAAATTTTGACCAACAAGCCATGCTTAGTACGCGATAGAGAAAGGTGGCCTTGGTTACCCAGTGCACCTTTGGCCTTGATCCAGGCTCTGGCTCCGCAGGTGAGCACCCTCTGCGAACAGCAGAAGAGGGGAAACCTGATGTCCTGATCAGCTGCCACCACTTTCTCCTTTTAGGAAACTCAGCTTTTCTTCAGGGAGCACAGGTTCAGCTGTTGCTCGTGAAGTGTTTGCAGGATGTTGACAGTGAAGTCTGGGGCCATTTTATGCCAGTATTCCCCTATTGTTCAAGCTCATGAGCAAGTTCCAGTTGAGTTATTTGCACTTCTTGGGCCAGGTAGTCTGTGTAGCAGTCCAGGTGCCTTACAGATGGTGAGTTTGATCTTTTAATATGAGCTTTTACAACCCTGATGGTATTTTTAGAGTTGTTGTCTTACCTCTGACCTCAAGAGGATGTTATTTTAGCTCTTCTCAGGACTGGGAAAAATGCAAAGTCAACGTGAAGTGCTTTCATTCTTGTGCCTTGTGAGTGAGATTCTAGAGAACAGTTTTCAAGAGGGCTTTGGTTTCTTTAGCTCTTACTCCTTGTGTGTACTCTACGCAGGTTCTTTATAGAGGATACATTTTATTTTCCTTTGCATTTACACATTGGCACAGCTCCAAGGCCAGTAAGAATGTTTTTAATTCCAGAGTGATTGAGGTATTTTTCATCTATGTTGGATACTGTGTCTTTTGTCTGAGAATCTGACTGATGTAGTCCTTTCTGCTTGGGAATATTAAATATACTTGGAAGCAGACAGGTAGTTATTAGCTGAAACTTCTCCTCATCATTGTCATTAGATTTGCTAAGTCTGAGATGTTGGTCTTGCTCTTAAAGCTCTTAGATAATTTGATAATTGACTAATCGTCTTCATACCAGTTTTATTCAGAAACACCAAAGCTGAAATTTCTTAAATTTGAGAGGGCCTATGAGCATCACTGGACTTCAGAAAATTGCTTCTGGTCTCATGGAATCGTTTGCACTTAAGATACTATCAGTGTATTTGAGGGGGATATTTTCTGCTGTCTGTTTACAGGAACATCAAATGCGCCCAGAGCACAGGATAAATGCTTGCAAGATTTTTATTGAACGTGAATAAGAGAAAGAAATAATTGTCAATGAAAACGTGCAAAACAAATTATGCCTCTCAGTGCAATTGGAACCATGTTTAACATTCAGCTGTGCAGCAGTCTCTTCCTTGTTATGGAGCATAATCAATATATACAACACAAAGTACATGTCTAGAAGCAGTGAATTCAGTAATATAGGATGAGGGATCCCGTGAGTAGCTTTTTCTTTTCAAAGAACAGCTCTATGTCACTTTTGACAGACAGTCTTTGCTTTATAAAGAACAAATTGGAAAAATCTGTGTGGAACAAAGTGTCTTTGAAGTCCACAGCTCCAGTTTACATTTTTTTTTCTTTTTGTTTGCAAGCTCAAAAACAAAATTCTAAATCATGCCATAATTTCCTTTTTCTCTTATATAGAAAAAAAAAAAAGAACTAATGGCTATGAACTTTTGTGCTGTTAATGAAAGTAAACAGACAGATACTCTCTGAGACAGAAACCCTAGAAGTTCTGAGTTGACCTACATGGCTGTTTACAAGTTTGTAGTTGGTCTCCACCTATGAAATGGCATGGCAAAGAACCCTAAAAGGAGCCACCACCCCCAGGCTTTGTAGATGATTGGATCAGGCTCTGACCTACACAGAACTGTAAATATAAAGCCTGGTAAGTATGAAGGCCTGCAATTGGATCCAGGAAAAAAGTTGCATGCAAAATTTGGTGGAGCCTAATTGTCAGCTTTGATCGTGGGATAGAGGCTACATTCTTTTTCTTTGTGTCTTACGTAAGTGCACTTTCAGAAACCTCACTGTCTGTGTTTTGGAAGTGAGTAGGGCCTATTTTATTCTGCAGCTGGAGTGGAATTGTTTCAGGAGGACCTCTGTTCTGGTTTTTGGTTTAGCTCAAGAGGCCACAGACTCAACCCAATGGCATTTCTCTGTAGGTCTGCAAAGCAGCAACTTCTGAACATCACACCCGAACACGTTCGAAACTTTAGGGAAAGTTACAGGTTTTGATAGCCAAGACCTTGATTTCATAGAAAAGTAATAAAAGAAAATGGGAGACACATGGAGCTTCTGCTTTCTCTCAAATACAGCCACAGTTAGAGTGCTTTTGGATCAGAGATCTGGTTAATGGTTCCTGCACAGCAGAGTAGAAATGCCACCTTCTTCTCACAGTTGTTCAAGGTGGTGTTTGTACTAGTTTGAAAACAAACCAGCAGGAGGCACCAAGTCAGAATAAAAATTTAATAGGGAAATTAAAAAATAAAAAAGGTAAAGGCAGAAAACAGTGGGTTAAACTGACAGAGTCAGGATACAACCTGACACCCTGTTGATCAGGGTGGCAATAGCAGTCCAGTAAGATGGTGGCTGCAGTCCTCCTGAAGTGGTGGATGTGGCTCTGTCGAAGCAGTGGTCCAGCAGAAGGGTCTGCTCTTCCTCAGAAGGTCCAGTGGTGGCTACATAGCTCCTGTCCTCTGGGAATCCAGTGGAAAGGTGTCTGTGGTGTCTGGGATCTCAGATTATATGCAGGATGGAATGCTTGGTTCCTCCCCCTGGGCGGAGCATCCCACAATGGGATGATGAGTCATGAGGCCAGGTGTTGATGGGCTCATTAACAGAAGATAATCCGGGGGGGAGTTATCTCTGAGTCATGGCAGGGCATTGATGGGCCATGAACAGAAAGATAGTCCAGAGGGAGGAGGCCAGGAGAGACTGCCCCACCTGGTTTCAACAGCTCATGAGGATGGTAATGGAATACACTGCAACTCAGGACAGTGTTATTCTGATGGACTGCCTTCTACAAAAATGTTGGTGTTAGGAAATGGAGGGAGAAATGGGAGATGTCAGAAAGTGTGGAGGAGTAGTTTGTGTAGTGAGAATATCTCAGGAAAGGGAGACAACAGCTCAAACATCAGAAGGGACAGAAAGAGCAAACAGGAGCACGTACAGCCAAGGAAAGAGGCCTCTGTTACTGGGGACAAATGGGTTGCAAAAACCAAAATCTCTCTGGACCAGAAAAAGAAAGTGGAGATTCAGCTGCCAGGAAAGAAGGAACACTGGGGCAAATTCAAGGCCGTTAAGGAGGGGCGGGGTGGGGTGGGGTGGATCTGCAACATCAGGGGTTTCTGTAAGATAGACCTGCAGGACACTGCTATGCCAGAGACCAGGAGGTGCTGCCCGGGTGGGACACTGCTGTGGGATGGGACAGGGCAAGTGAAGGGGGAGAAATTTTGCAAATTAACTGGGAGAGTAGAAGAGACAAAGATGTGGAAGACACAGCACCTCTGGGAAGGGGGAAGGAGGATTTATAATGAAGGTCGGTTTGGACAGATGGGGAGTGCGGAGGAGAGACCCGGGAGGAAGGCAAGAAACCTCTCTGGCATGCTGCAAGCTCAGCCTACAGAAGCTACAGAGTGTGTGACCCTCTTGTTAACTTCATTTCACAATGTTCCCTGCATGCTTTGTGCGGCTTCCAAGCAATGCATGACATCAGAAATCTTAATAAAAACCACCTGCTTGGTACACTTTATGTTCAACTCTGTTAAGCTTTCCTGGTTCAAAATATCCAGTGCTATCTAGAACAGGGGGGTAATTATTTTTCCCTAAATTTGCTGAGCTTTTTTAAATGAGTTCTTTCCTTAAGGAGTAAAAATGTGAATTTATATGCTTTAACTCCACATTTTTGAAAATCACCTTTCAGCTGTTTGTAGGCTGATAAAAACATCTGTCAAAATTAACTTTGGATCCTCTTCTTGAACCTATTCTAGCCGTATTCTTGACCTGTGTTTCAGGAATGAGTAACTGACTCCTGTGCACCAGGGAATTATGGGGTGTAAATGGCCATAGGTCTAGTGGGAGGTATGCTCAACACACCCCAGCAGGGCTCTTTAAGCCTCAGATTGCCTGGAGTCTTTCAAGTCAGACAAGAAGCGATGTTTATGCATCCCTCAGCACAAGGAAAGAGCTGACGTGGGCCAGAGGTAATTAATATCAGTAGTTAAACTAGCTGTTCACTAAAAAAAAAAAAAATTAGCATTAGAAATAATTGCTTAGCTTTCCACTTTTGTGATCCAAAAATTCTCAGGCTGTGGTGATCCTATCTGTTAAATATTAGATAAGTGTCTCTCAAGACAAAACAAAAGAAGAACCAATCTTCTTCCCTGGGCTGCTTTGCAAAGTTTATTCCAGGTTTTGTTTACCTGTGACAGAGGTTCACAACATTCTCAGTACTAAACAAATAGGTGTAGTGGCCTGTCTCTTTTTGAGGAGTCTGAGCTTTCATTACAGAGTCACAGCCAGAAGTCAGAGCTCCTTCCTGCGGCTCCCTTGCTCTCCAGTTAATCTGTCATTAGTGGCACTGAAGAACGCTTCCCTTGAGGTAGATATTTTGTTTCAAGCGAACGTAGCCATTTGAAGGGGTTTTTGAACCTCTTTTTGTTTTATCAAAAAAATTCAGGCACAAGGGCAGCTTCTGAAAACTTATTTTAGGACAAGGAAAGGGGTCATGACCCCGAGGCTCTGCTGTTTAAATCAGCAGAACTTTGGAGTGGACGGAGGATTAAGGAAAGGGCACAGGCTCTGCTGGTTGTGTCGCAGATTTTCCAGAGTGCTTTTTCTGAACAAGCCAGAAAAAGATTTGCCTGAAGGGACACATGAATACGGGGTACACGAATAACTTTTTGACATAAAAGTCCTGGGGTTTTTAAGAGACAAAAGTAAAAGGACTAAAAAGTGGGTACCATAAGAGGCTGGTGGAGAGAAGGCATGAGGTTGACCTCAGTGCACCCTCAGTAGGATGTGCAGGGTGGGGGGGAAACTCGGGGGGGTCTTCTGAGACCACTGGGCCCTCCTTGCAATCTGCTGCCAGAGCCCAAAGTCTCAGGCAGAGAATTCCCTGTGCCAAGCTGGAAACGTGGGACTCAGTCTGGAAGTAAGAAGTGGATGAGGTCAAGTTTCATATGGTTTCCTTTGAATCGCCTGAAGTGAGGAGACAGAGAATGTCTCTCTCCCTGATTGAGGATTTCTCATTCAAGTCTTTAGGAAAGAAATGGAGTAAATTCATCTTTATTTACACTAAACAGTCTGTAATCGATACTGTTCTCCTTTGCTGCCTTCATGCAAATGTTCAAGTCTGACTCTTTTGAGGATGGACTGTGAGGGCATTACTAGATCTAGTAAAAAAAATAAATAAAAAAAAGACTGTAAATAAATCTCCACACATAAAAGCCCCAGGCCTCTCTAGGCACATACTTTTAAATCTATTTATTCACCTTTTCCCCTCTGTTTTCATATTTAGATAGGGATATCTGTGGTGTAAAACAGAGATATATATTTTTGTCTGTTAGGACATGAGAAAGGGCACAGTGCTCTCTGTTTCAGCAGCTGTTCCGAGGCCTGTGTGCTAACTGTATTTATTTATTAGTGTGTTGTTTTGGTTAGACTATTTTTTCCCCTGGTGTATGTGCTGCTGCAATTGGTGCACATGCTTTTCCTTTCTTACATCAACAAAGAAATTGGCCCAAGAGAATTTCATGGATTATTCCCTTTTGGCCTGTGAATTCTCCAGGTAAAGATTTTTTCCTACGTGTTTCTTCCATTATCATCTAGCTCTGAATGCATTCTCATGGCCTGTGCTATAGCAGAAATATGTCATGTGTTTTCTGAGGACATGAGCCATAACCCTCAAAAATAATTTGCTTCTTCTCCAACCCAGAAGCCATTGAAGAAATTATATCTGGATGAATGATGAAAATATATTGCAGTCAAAGAACTGCTGTACATTCTTTTTGACAGCAACTGTGGTTTCTAATGCTTCCTTAATTTTCACTTACACATATCTGAGGTTATGATTAATCCAATGAAATATTCAAAATTGCCCATGCAAATTTGACTTTCGTAAACAGGAATTATCTTAAAGCCTCATAAAGCATTCTGACATTCAGATCTAAACTTTGTTTTGTGATGAAAATAAGCATTACGTGCGTAATCTTCACACCTCCCATTTCCAGGAGCTCTGGAGGAAGAATTTTCATCCACTGGAAAACAGCATCTTTCTCTGCAGGGGTTTATTCATACCAAGAGCAACTGTATTTCTTTCAGACAGTAACAAAAATGTGTTTCTTGCCTGTGGATTGAGAAAAATCTCAAAGATGAAGACCGACTTCCCTGCCCCCTTCCTGTTCAGATTGTGAAACTGGCCTGAAAAATAGGGTTTTTTCTTTCCTTTTTCTGAGCCCTTCTGATGCTCCGTGGTGTGACGGGCTTTCCTTAAAAAACTGAAGCTGTGAAATGCTGGTTCTCTCGATTGTTCAGGCCTTAAGATAAAACAAATGTCATGACTATCACAATAAATCCTGAAAGCTAGTAAAACAATGGGAGGGGAAAAGTGATCAGAAGCTGTGCAGCAATGCACAGATGGAATAAATACCTTGGGGGCTCATACAGCTTTTGGTGACTTTTCTTTTGGAGCTTGTCCTCTGACAGCTGCTGGCACTGGGTGGAGGGAGCAGGAAATTCATCCTACAGCCACAGGGCCCTGGATATTACCTGCTTTGCCCTGCTTTTAGGTCTTCAAAGGTAAAGCTGGGATAAAAACACCAATTAGTGTATTAATATATACCAGATACTAGGGGATACCCTTAAAATTACTAAATTATGCTAATTTTTCAAGAATGGGCATAATAGGTCCTAAACTTTCTCATGAATCTTGCAGCCATGTCTTTGTTCTGGGTTTAAATTTGCCACAGCAAGTGATCTTCCATTTGCCATGGATTTTTAGTAATTTTACCCATTGGGGCTCTGCCACCCCTGTACTTGTTCAGAACAGGTTTGTTGCATAAAGACTTCTATTTTTAAAAAGGACAAGCATCCACATAAACATTTCAGAGACAATAGAATCTGAGGTTATAAATACATTCTTGTGACCTTATTAAGATGAAGAGAATTTTGGTTTGAGAAGAGGAAAAGCTTGTGATCAAGCAACTGCAGTCACAATAATAACAAAAGAAAACGTAAAAACCCTGTCAGCTTGATTATTTTTGGTAGTCTTTGTCCTGCCCGATGGTGCCTTTTTATGACAACCCTTGTTTCAGGACAGGAAACATAGTTCAACCTAACTAAAATATAGGAATGCCATAACTAAGGGAAGTTTGTGTTAAATTTTTACTTACTGTATTATTCAAAGGATCAAGACTGCAAAAAATTAATTTAGCAATGCAGCAATTGAACTAAGTGCAAGCACTTCCAGCTATTATCAAAATGGCTGTTTCATGAAGGATTGCAAATATCATTTGTGTAACTTAGTTCCCATCTACCTAAAAGATGCATTAAAAGTTTGATGAGGTTTTAGTAACTCGGGGTTGTTCCTGTCACTGATTAACCCTACAAGCAGCACCAAAGATGACTGCAAAAGTCATTTAATGCCTCCAACTTTGTAATTATGTGTAACTGTTTGATTGTTTGTTTCCTGGCCTTACGTCGTTATCAGAACTGTGTTTCTTTCCCTCGTGCTACCTGTGATGAAGATAGAATGTGTAAATAAATCTGAGAAGAGATGGAGCCGGGGACAGCTTGGATGTGTCAGCGTTCATTTAAGTTAGTCACCCAGCTGGTCTTTCATCCCAGCTCCTTATCCTGCCCTCTCTTCTCCCCAGAGCAAGAGCGAGATGCATGCTTCCTGACTGACTGCATGAAGAGGGTAGATTATGTCATTCTAGCGGCCAGATGGCCTGACCACAAAATCCACTCTGTCAGCCTTGACAGGCTCCGAAGGGAAGCTCCCGGCCGCAGGGCTGGCCCTGCACAGCCAGTGAGGAAGCACAGAGCTGCAGACGCTTCCAGAAGCTGACCTGAATCTTTGTAGGCAGCACTGGCTTTACAGAGAGGGCTGTTCTGACATCTCCAGTGCATGGCTTCTCCCTGATATTCCAGCCCAAAGATGCAGGGACACACACACACGACATTGTGCTACAGCCTAAAGCACATGCACGTGCATCCCTCCCCTGCTTGGGCTGATTTTGGCTGCAATGCTTGTTTTGGCATGTCATCGTACCAGAGCTAGGTGTTGGTGTACAGGGGTTTTATCCTGCCCTAACCCTTGTAATTCTTTTGTATACATAGGGCAAGCAGACCCCATTAAGAAACAAAATTGAATGCAGGAAGTTAATTCAGGAAGAGACCCTGATGGAGAAGAAGGCAAATTGAAATAAAGCACAGAGAGATATGGGGAACTATTCTTACTATTCGTGTCCACGCCATTGTAGCTTGTTTTCCCTAGATGCTGAATTACATCTTCATTCACTGTATTTTAGCTCTGTTTCACTGACATCAGCCTCGGTTTGTTGCCCTAACTTAGGAAAGCTTAGGGTTTGGCTAACTGTTTCATCCCAGCCCTCAGTTTAACAGAGGCTTTTTCGCTTCTAAAATTTACTTGAGTGTTGGTGTGAAGATGCTTTTGAAAAAAAGGGCTTCTGACAGATCTTGAGTCTGCTGCCAAATTAGTTCTCTTTTTAAGGGAGCTTTAGAAATTTTAATTACAGTATTTCCGCAAAGTCCTTGAAGTACTAGTTTCATGCATTTTCTTACTTTTCAAGAGGAAGGAGTAGCTGTGGCTCAACCACAAAACCAAAGATGTTTTTTTAAAAAATATATAATAGATTTTCTGCAATCCATATCCACATTCCATGAGTGTACAATGTGTTTTCTAGTCTGTTTGCATGGCTGGTGACGTGTGATGGAAAGTTTAGCTGTAAATGAAATTCATTCCCAGAAGAATAGGTGACAAGGCAGTGTGAGATTGAATTCCCATTGCATGAATCACTTCATTTGCACATGTCTCTTTACACTTGATTGGACATACTGATACTTTAAATGCATTACAAATTTAATCAAAAGCACTCAATAAGACACACAACATTGAAATTACATCCAGGAAAACATCTGGGACTAAGGAGGGGGGGATTATTCTTGCATATAAAAAATAAACATTCTATACTTTCATAAATTAATTGAATAAACAAAGGCATATTGAAACTCCTCAGGAGTTCATGTAGAAGGTCAACTCATGGCATTTCCCAGATTGCAAATCAATGCATTGATCTGAATAGACTTTTGTATTTAAATAGTTTCTAGGATGACTCCGTCGGACTTTTTCCTCTGCAGTCTGTTTAATAGTGCTGAAATGAGATCAAGAGGACTGTTCCCATGTGCAAAGTCATCCAGAGTTGTGTTATCAAGTTTGGGGGGGCTGAAGGTTCAGTCTTGCAAAGTTCATTCACGCAGATATGTCCATTACCCTTTGAAGAACTGTGGCTTAGGAAGGAAAAAGGTCTTGAAGTGAAACCTCAAACAATGAAATGATTGTTTTACTACCCAGATAAAATCCCCTGAAGGTATCTGGAGATTTTCTTTAGCTTCCTGCACAGTACAGAATCTTGCCCACATTTATAAAATATATTCTCTCCTCTTGAAATCAAACTCCAAACCACTTTTTTTTTTCCCTCTCCAGGTTTGCTTCATACAGAAAACATGATAGAGTAGGATAATAGCAAGAAAGATTAGAAGATACAAAAGTTGAGAATTCTACTCAGGTGACTAGGTAATTTCAAATATTTCAGAAAGGGCCTTCTCCACCACCCACTTTATATTATGGATACTTTTCTACTGATTTTTTTTCACTCAACAATTTTAAGTAGATATTGAAAAGATTAAAATCAATCAGGGTAGCATAATGAATATATATAATTTTCTTTCTTACTGTGTGTGGAATCTGCAGTTACATTTACGTGTTAGAATATCATTAGAACAAAATTTGTGAGGTGAAAACATCAAAAAATCTCCGTCTTTGACGTTGTTTAATGAAATCCCAGGTGTGCAGTGCATGTTGAAAGAAATAATTTGACAGTTTATATGAAAAATAAAGTGGTGAAATTACTTGCCGCAGACCTGATAAAAATTTTCATTCATTGCTTATGAAACAGGTTATCATACTGTAAGGGAGTTATATGAAACTTAAATATTGCTGAGTAACTTCTTGAACTCTACAAAAAAAAACATAAAACCCAAGATGCTCTGTCTGCCAATATTTCTGACCAAATTTGTCTTAACTTCTTGTGCTAGAGGCCTTTTCTTGATCTTTTTCACTATTTTCTCAGCTCAGGTGTCAATACTTATGTATAAATAAGGACGCAAATAATAAGCACTGAACTGGTCTAAATCAGTACTAAGATGTTTCTTCTCTTATAGGCTCTTACTGTAGTCGAATTTGTTGTTGCAATTTTCACCCTGGGTAGACTCAGGGAATGCCAGTGCTGTGCCCTGCTCACAGACTGTGCCAGAGATACTCTGGGGTACAACAAACTGAAATGCCCAGGACTTAAGATGACATGCATGTAATGTTTGCTGCTCAGGAACTGATAGCCTGGAGATCCCATTTACCCTTTCTTTTATTATTAGGATCAGGTTCATGGAAAGTGAAAGAATTTAAAATATTGTAAATGGGAGGTTATTTCCACAGAACAAACAGGTGAGCAATGACATTCTCCCCCATAACGTGCTATTGAAGGCAAATTACTGTAAATGAAACCAATTATGAAGCCCAGGATGAAGAAATATTGTAATTTACAGGATAGTAATTCTGTAGATGAATTTTTTTCTTTGCCATAATTTACGTTGCAGAAAAGGCCTTGGCTTTGTGCAAGCCCTGCTCAGCAATAGCAAAAATAGCTCTATATAGCAACATTGTTCTGAGCACAAATCCAAAACATAGTCCAATACCAACTACTGTGAAAGAAATGAACTCTGTCCCATTCAAAACAGGCACAAAGATACGTTTTGAAACAGGTCAATCCTTCATTTATTTTGATGAAGCAATATTCAAACCTGTTGCATTCAGCTCTGGTGATATACAAGGCTTAACTTTAGAAGTTGTTTATTATTTTAGCTTGGTTTGTCTTGCACGGAAGAGCAAAGAGAAAAAAAATCCCAGGTTCAGTTTCCATTGGGTGTGGAGTACCCCGTCTTTTATTGGTCTTTTATTTTTTAAATTTGGACACGAATGAGAGACTTCTATCAGTATCTGAACAAAACGTCCAAAATCTGAATAGGATTTGAAGGACTTATAGACAAGGTCCTCTTCCTGCTGCTCTGATCTGACACGTGACTGAGGGACAATATTCTGCCTGTCTTCCTCTTACATTAAGAAAAAACCACTGAAAACTACGTTCTTCAGAAATAAAGCTGGAAGGGAATTGGCCTGAATGGATGAATTGAACAGACGTCTCACCTTCCATTATGCAGACAAAATGCTGTGTTTTGTGAAAAAACTACCAAATTACCAGCTACACAATGCAAAAACACTCCTGTATAAATGAGCGAGTGGCAAGCTTGGTGGCTGCAAATCTGATTCTATCTATGGCTGTGTGCTGACTTCATGCTCCTTTGATACTGAACAGCTTGAGCTCCATCTCTGCTTGGGTTAGAAACATCTTCCAAATCTTGAGATATTTATTTAAATTTACTCTCTAATAATCTTATTGAAATGAGACAATGTAAAGAAAGCTGCTGTTCTCATTGTACAAAGACAGTGACTATCATCAGATTTATTTGTTCAGGTTTCTGTTTATTTTCCTGTTTGTAGAGGATTTTTTGGTGGAGGAAGTTTGCTTTCAAAGCAGGAGAAGTCAGGAGCCATCCTTATCTCTAAGTTTAGAGAGATGGACAATGAAAAATGGATTCATTGAAGTCTGGTTAAGGACCTAGTTAAAATTCTGGCTTTCTCTAACAGTAGGTAATGTGTTCTATTACTCACTTTCTTGGATTTAATCTAACAAATCTGTCAAAGCAAATATACAAGTTATTTCCTTTTGCATTTGTAAGAGAGGCTGTTCTAAACCTCATCCTGAATTTTTGCCACAGAAAACTTTCTTGCTAGAGTTGCAGTGTTAAGGGTGATAGGAAAACCCTAAAATCCTGTCTGTTTCTGGAAATATAAGCATCTCATTACATTTTTTTAGTTTTGTTTTAGTTTAGTTTAGGTGTGTCAGTCTTGGGGTACAGGGGAAATTCCATCTTGGTTAACTGTGCTCTGTCTTTCCAATCATCTGCAGTTAGACACAGTCATTTCCTTCTCTTCCATCCCTGTCTCTCACTGTGATGTTTATAAAAAGTGTCAAACAGATCCAGAGGCAGATATATTTGCAACACAGGTAAAGCAATTCCTGAATGCTTTGTGAATGCTCTGTACTCTAGAAGGCTCTTGTTTTTTGGTGGTTTTTTTTTTTTGTTTTTTTTTAAATCCTGAAAACCTTACAGTAGTCCATAAGCAGTTTTAACAAAATTTGACATCCTTTAGGGGTAGATGTAAACATCTTTCAGTCAGTCATGTTTTTAAACCCTGAAAAAAAAAAAAAAAAGGCTGTCAAGAGAGGTGGAAAGGCTCATTGAATAAACAGAAATTCCATTGACATCTTTAGTTAAAAAATCCAGTGGAAGTTAAGAGCCGTTGCTGTATTCTGTGCCTTTTCAAGATGGGAGGACTGTGGACCTTGTTAAAGTATCAGTGTAGAGCCGGGCATTTTGGAGAGATCTATAATAGATGTAAGCAGTTGTACACAACTGGGAATATGCACTCTCTGCAAATCTGTGCTCATTATTACAGCAGGTCCTGGATTTGACTCTGCACAGTCAATTAAAAGAAGGGCTAAGTCAGGTGAGAAAGACTGTATCCAGTGCATTAAACCATCCATTTCTTCACTGCAGATTGTAAAATACTAACAGTGAGATATTAAAAAAAATCAACCCTTTAAGCCTGCAAAATGAAGAACCCATGGAGTAATTCCTGCCGGCACACGCCTGCCTACGCAGCTTAAATTCAATTCTTTTGCCTGTTTTAATTATGATCCTACAGTATTTTTCAGACAGGATCCCTGCTTGATTTGGTGAACAAGATAGATGGCACTCAATTAAAAACCTTCATTTAATAATTTGATAATCATCATTGCTTGGCATGAGGCCTTTTGCAGCCCATTACTAAACCTCTGAAGAAAGAATTAATTACTTCTCCCCTGGCTTTTTTTGGCGGTGCCTGTCACTGAATCTTGAAGCACTGCAAAGGCTTTCTTCTAGCTTCACACCAAACCCATGAGGTGAGGGGATGATGCAGTCCCCATTTTACATCAAAAAAATAAAATTAAGCCCATGGCTTCATTAAGTTGAAATTACACACTTGTTTTTAATGTGTGAAGCCTGCATTTTTTCAGGCTCCTGGCTGTTGGATCAGGACTTTATCATTTCAGGGCCTAGGTCCTCATGTGAGTTGCAGCAAGGCTTTCTGCAGAAACACACGTTTTACATCCATAAAACCAAAGCACACTATTCATGACTACTGTAAAAATTTATATTTTTAATGATCGTTCAGCTGTTGATGGACATAGACTTAAAATCCAGGTTTTGGTCAACTTTCACTTGTGGTTTTTTTCTGTACAACTCTGTTTTAACTTGGACTCAACCAAGAAACATTTTTTCCAAATATATGAGTATTTTATTGAGCTTCAGGAATTTTTTCATTCAAATCCAAGCTGACACATCTTCTCTCCACCTTTTTCTCTAGCACCTAAAACCTGCATTGGTCACCCATCCAAAACTCAACAATGTTTCATTTCAGAAAGCAGATGCTCTTTCCACAGCACAAACTGTTCAGTATTTCAGAAGCACAGTTTTTTCCCTGGCTCTCAGACTGAGGGATTATTGAAACATCAGAAATTCTTTCTCCTCAGTGGTCTACTCAGCCCTATGGAAAGCATGGTCTCCTTGACCAGCCCTGGTGCCTTTTCTCCCCTTTGCCCCATCCTTCTCTACCAAACTTCTCTTTTCCTGCCCTGAAATGTTTGGTCTTTTTTGATTTTGCACTACATTGCACTCATTTGCAATTTTTACTTCCTCACAGGACTGGAAGGTGGGGGAATGGAGAACACTGGTGAGTTATCTCTCCCTGTCCTTATCTCGACCCATGGGCCTTTCGTTGTATTTTCTCTCCCCTGTCCAGCTGAGGAGAGCAGTGATAGAACAGCTTTGGTGGGCACCTGGCATCCAGCCAGGACCAACCCACCCCAGGTGCCCATCCTCCAGCAGCTGGAAATGCTGGAAATGCCACGTGCTCAGTGTCAACATCTTTGAAGGAGTTTTCACTGCAAAACTGAAGGAAATTTTGCTGAGGGTGTACAAACTGGTTTTTCAAGTGGTTTTAAGGCGGTTTGAGTCAGAGCGCAGTTCAAGGAGATGACACGCTGTGCCTACCTAACATGGGAAGACCTTTCCCATTGTCAGTCTCAGTGTTTCAAAATGTTGTGAATGCTTCAAAACACTGAAGTGACCTGAGAGTGTCACCTTTTTTTATTTAAGCAGGTGGGGAGTGGAGGGAGTCAAGTAACAGGATATATTTTACTGACTTTGTGCTTAGGGGTGACCAAATCATTTTGGCTGAAAATGTCCAAACAAATTCAGCCTGAGGCATACCCTGAGCATGGAGAACTTGAGTCTTAGTGGCTTCAGCTTTTTATGAGTTTCCTGGACTTCAAAGAAGAACATATAAATCGGAAGTATTAATAATAGGCTGTGTTACCAATTTGCTCACAACAAACCAGTCAGCATAACTGAAATTCCTTGGTGTACTGTGGTTATTAAAAATGAGTGTTCTGTGACTTGCTGCTGGCCTTCCAGCATAAATATATTGGAAAAAAGAAAAAAAAAGGTAATTCCTTTGCTCTTTAAACTTGATTTTCTTCAATTTTCTCCAAGTCACAATGGACCATATATTGCAAAAAAAGTTTTAGCTGTACTTGGCTTCTTATTCCATCCCTGTAAGTGATCACTTTCTTTTAAGTGATGGTTTCTGTAAAATTGACACAGAATCATAGATTCATGGAATGACTTGGGATGGGAAGGGACCTTAAAGATCTCATTTCAACTCCCCTGCCACGGACAGGGACAGCTTCCACTAGACCAGGTTGCTCAGGGGCCCATCCTACCTGGTCTTGAACACTTCCAGGGATTAGCCAAGACGAAACCAATCAACAGAGACTGTTTTTTCACCCAGATTAGACAACATTGCTCTGGTTGTATGAAAGGTGCGGAAAAATGGCCCTGGTAGCTAGTGTGAATAATACAGGGATATAATCTATAGATTTTACTATCTACAGGTGCCAGTCTCTAGTACCCTTTTTTTCTGAGGATGCAGATGGAATTCCCCAATAAATCAGCCACTGAGATGAAGTTTTTCCTCTGAAACAAGCTTCTGAATTAGCCAAAACAGGCCTCAGGCACAGACGTTATAAACAAACTAGAAAACTGAAATAATGGCTGCTCCAGCAGTAACAGGGCCTGGTTTTACCTTGATGCTCTTGCACCTAAATCAAAACGGTCCCAAGTTGGTCTCATGGGCTTACACTGAGGTACCAAATGACTGCTTACTGTTCTTTATATCAGTGGTGTATTTGTCCCACAGCTAAATTAAGGATAGTTAACCTGGATTAAAAGAGCACTGAGAGAAGTTTATTGGGTTTTTACCGATGTAAACAGATGAATTCAAGCTCAGATTCTCCCACAGGCTTGGATTTCTACTGAGAGCTCAGTTTAAATGACAGATTTCACTGCTGTAAGTGGAGGTAACCAACCCAGGTTAAGCACGCCCAAAGAAAGGCGTTCCCCCCGCAAAGACAGGTATGAAGCATATTCCTGTACAGTGTGACCGAAGTCTTGGGAAGCTATTCTTTTGGAGAATTGATGAAGCAGCCACAACTCAGAGGCTACTCTGAAGCTGTCAGAAAAATATGGTTTTAGCCCTGAGCATTGTAGGCTGTTGATTTGTCTCAGCTGCTGTACTTTGTTTTCTTGTTTTCTATATTCCCATGGACTACCACAGTTTTTCTTTTTCCTTTCATCTTCTGTTGAGTAGGGATATTCTGGGTGTTTTCTTAAGCTTACCTGCTGTAAGAACAGTGTTCAAGGCAACTTTGGAGAGCTTTGATATGGCCATTTTTCAAGAAATTAATAATGTTAAACATGCTAAGCTTTCTAAATTCATTTTCAAGAATCTTATTTTCCCAAAGTGTCAAATTCAGTGAGGCATCTCTGAAAATCAAGAGATCTGAAATAATTTTCAGGTTCTGCTACTGCTCTGCTGCGAGACACTGAGGCAGGTGTCTGCTGTCACAGCTCTCTCCCTTGTAAAACGTGGATAACAGCTGTTATTCAAGTACCTGGAAATCTAGATGAGAAGCATCTTACTCAGGGCAGAATGTTGCATAGCAAAGAAGAACATGTTGCAACGTTTTATAAACAATTCTGAAATGTCTGAATGGTAGTGTTTGTAGCACTGGGAATATGTTTTTACTACAAACTTACTCTGGGTTTTTTCTTTTGTTTTGTAGACCTTATTTTACTCTGAGTTTTGCTGACATCTCCCGTGTGTTGGAAGAGAGTTGGGGCATGTCTCGCTTTTTACAGTCACAGCCTGGTTATGAATCAAAATAAAGAAATGAAGCTACTGTCGCAAATCCCCAGCATTTATGTCAGAGGTTGATGAAATTCTCAACCAACATACGGTAACATTTTTTTAAAATCACTTCCCTCTAGGTGATGACGGGTTCAAGGACTAAAAGTTAATACAAGTTGTAGAATCCCATTTTCCAGTCTTGCAATTTCTCCGATAACAATAATAGAATGATTATTCTTTTAATTTTAAGCTTCTTGGCCTGTTTCTGAGTGGTTCTGAATATCCACTGCTTCCAAAGAGGTCAGAGTTGCGCATGCCCATTGCCTTTCTGCACCAAATGTCTGGAGCACCAAGCTTCGTGTTGCAGTCGTGCATTATTTAAAAATTACAACAGCAATGATGAGTCGGTCTATGTGTTTTGTTTTATTCCAACTAGGATAATTTGAATAATTTTTTCGATTTTTTTATTTAATGCAGACTTCTCCGTTAAGTAGCTGAACCACCTATCACAGTCTATACAACTGGGCAGAATAACAGTGACTGTATTTTATTCTGCTCCTGGCTGTTTTCAGAGTTGACATAAGCAGATGCAGTCTATAGAATTAGGCCTGAATTCACAGAATCATACAACAGCCTGGGTTGGAAGGGACTCTAAAGATCATCTTGTTCCGACCCCCTGCCATGGGCAGGGACACCTTCCACTGTCCCAGGTTGCTCCAAGCCGCATCCAGCCTGGCCTGAACACTTCCAGGGGTGGGGCAGCCACATCTTTTCTGAATAACATGTTCCAGTGCCTCATCACCCTCACAGTAAAGAATTTCTTCCTAATATCCAATCTAAACCCACTCTCTGTCAGTTTGAAGTCATTCCCCTTGTCCTGTCACTCCAGGCCCTTGTGAAAACTCCCTCTCCATCTTTCTTGTAGGCTCCCTTCAGGTACTGAAAGGCCACAATCGAGTTCTTTCTTAATTGTGGTACTTCTGGGTGAATCTTTGTAGAAAGGAACAAATTTTTTATGTTCTTTCCTTAAATTGCACCCTGTGTGTAGTATTGTGAGAGTTTGGCTGTAAATTACTGATAAAAATGAGATTTTATAGTAATGGATAGCAAACTACTGTCATGCAGGGCAGTTTGGTTTACTGAGAGTGACTACGATTTCACATCCAAAGGCTTGACTTTATCCCTTCCAGAACTGGTGTTTGAATTGCAAAGTTTTTAACTTTGGAGCTGAACTTTCACTTAGAATACAGCATACCTGGGTTCCACATGTGTTATGCATACCCACTTTGTTTAAATCTGGTCTAAGTTTGGGGATTTTTAGAAGCAGATAAAAATCAATCAAGTTCTGCACAGATTTAGTTTTCATAGCTCAGGCAGATTCTCTGTATATATTATTGCTGCTGGGCTATATTGCTGTGGGAGTTTTAGAAAACCTCTAAGTAGAGTCAACTGAACTCATCACTGTATTTCTTTGTAGGTAGCACTGATTTATGTGTTAATTCACAGTTTACTATCCACATTAGAAAGTAAAATATTTTCCAGTTTGTACATAGAAAAAATCTTTCTTGCATGTGCAGGTTGAAAGTTTAGTTAAAATAATGAAAAATCAGTTCTGTGAAGGGAAATAAGATTATCCATTCAAAAATGTGGCTGGAGGAAATGCTCCACACAGAAGTGTCATATGTTATTTGATGACAGAGCTAACAACATTTTTAAGGTTTTGGGTTTGGGGTTTTTTTAGTAATCTCCTAAGATCTTTGATATTTTTCCTATAATTGAATCAATTTCTGCACAGGGAGTAAGTGTTGGAGTCTGAAAGGCAGGACTGCCGGGAATTTGGGTAAGCAAGGCACAAGTGAAGGACTCTAAATTTGCTGAGTCTTTAAGCAGAAAAAATATACAGCCAGTCACAAACTGGAGCTGCTGAGAAACAGCGGAGAGATTATGAAAATTATAACCTCAAGTGCCTTGTGCCATTTAGAATTAATTTTACTGAACAACCTGGTGCCCTTTCAGTTGAACTAGAGCCCTGGCCAAATTTCAAATCTGTGTCCTATCCTACAGGTTTGTTTGAGTCTGTAACCAAGACTGAACCTGTGACTCACCTGTAACTTTCAAGAGATCCCACTGTGGCTCTTTTGTGTTAACAGAAGGAGATCCTGACACTGCACCATGGCTGGGTTCGTTTGTTGATTGAGGGAAGCTCTGTGGAGGTGCTTTGAAAATTTGAGTTCAGTTGGAAAGGCCAGGAATTCTCACTTTTTTCCAAGTTTGGCCAAATTATTTTCCAGGGTGGAGAAAAGAGTATATTTCATTGTAGCAAGGAGTGGTAGTATTCCCTAGATTAATACCTTTGCTTCCTTCATGCAGTTAGAGTAGCAGAGCTGCAGTGAAGACTCCTGGTGGTTCATACCCAGGAAGGAGCCTCCCTCTAGCTGAGTCTGTGGGAGCTGCACTAGCCTCTTGTCTGCTGAAGACAGCTATTTGCACATCTGACATGCCATTAAAATGCCAATGAACACATTTTACGTTCTCTTTAGCTTCTTAATGTTCTCATAAGTTCACACAGAATGAATGAGCATAGTTGTTATTCTGGCTGGAGTTGATCTCATTCAGCTGAAGGAGCACAACCTGCAGCTCTCATTGTTTCCAGCTTTGGAAACTCAGAACCGTCCATTTTGCAGTCAAAACCAGAGGACACCTCTTGGAGCGCTACTTGCGTGGGCTGCTGGCTGCACTGTGTCAGCTTGTGTTCTGCTCTTCCACGCATCTGCACTCGTGGGACCACAGTACTGGCACCGTGATGCTGCAAACCAGCTCAGGCACCAGCTGCGCACAGAGGCGTTGGTCCTCTCGCCGCAATGCCTTCACGGGATCCACAGCTGTGGTTAACGGTGAACGAGGTGACGGGAGAAGCACAGGTTCGGTCTCCACAGCATCTGCTGGACAGTGACAGCCCAGATGACAACGTGCAGCAGCTCACGGGTGACATTCGCTATCCGCTGTTGTGTCAGGGTGCATATTTGCAAAATAACAGGGAAATCTCCTGCTGTGGACTAATATGCTGAATCAACGGTGGCTATTGAACTTTCACTGAATATTAACTTCTACTGCACTTGGCAAACACACTTAGCAAAAGGTGACCGTGCCAGCCCGAGCTATTGATTGCAACGTAGATCTGCTACGGCTTGCCACTGCCAGTTCTGCCTATAGGCGATGCCAGGTGAATGCCCTGATAAGGCTTTTCAGTGTCATGGTGATGAGGACTTGTGAACTGTTCTTTGTCTGATGTCAGGTGGTTCCATTTGCCTTTTGAGATAAAGCCATCTTTTCCTGCTCTGGTGATAATTGTTAGCAGCTTACTATTGAATCTGGTTTATGTTGTGCCTTTTTTTTTTTTTTTTTGTTTGAACTATTCTACAATGCTGATTAGATTAAAGGTCAAGTTTAGCAGTCTCTCTCCATAAACTCTAGAGTAAGCCTTTCTGATATCAATGGGATTGTTTGGATGTAACTAGTGGGAGAATTGGCTCCTGTACTCTTGCTCAAGAGAAGTTAAAAGGTCAAAGTGCACCTAAAGATTCACGTTATCAAAAGAAATGGAAATAAAGGAGATGGGAGTCACGAGGCTGGATGAAGGACGATGGGTCAGCATCTTGGGCACTCCCAGATGATGGCATGTGGAAATCCTGAAGGGAACTTTGAGGCACTGGATCCAGGGTTATCGTCAATTTAGTTAATTCAGTGGACTGTCTGCAGTGAATGGGACGACAGCAACATGAATTTTATTGAGATACTTCTTGTCCTCCAGGCTGGAGAGGGCAGGTGAGACATCCTGTGTTTGTACCCAAATGTGCTATGCAAATTTTGCACTCTTTTCCCATGAATTCCTTTGGCTGTGGTCCGCTAATTTACATTTAAGCATCACTGAGCATCCAGTGTCCCCTTTCATGGCATTATTTTGTTGAAGAGTATTAACTCTGCAATATCAGAGGTGCAATTAAATAATTAATGAGACTTCACCTACATAATGCAATAATAATAGGCATCACATATTCCCTGATTATCTGTCTTCCCAAAAAAGCTGTGGCTCGAAACGAGTAGATCTGCGCTTTATGAAGTTTGCAGAGGTTTATTTTTAAATGGCAGGGCACTTCAGAGTTCTGATTTGCATTACTCTGCTTTCCTCTGATCATGACTTCGAGGAGCAGCGAAGCAACCTTTGAAAGCTGGTTCACTCGGACAGCTGGCAATAAAAGGCTGTGTGTCACTCAGCATTACAGACCTGATAAGGGCCTGTGACTTGAACTATATGCAAAAGTGAAATGAACTCGTGTCCCTACTGATGACGATGTGCAAGGTCAGTGCAAACTACCAAAATACTGGATTGCAAATACGCTCTTGGCAGTAAAAGTCCAGACTCAGTACAGCTTGATCATTATAGGGAAGCATAGAGCTGTGCAATAAAACCCACACGGTGTGTGAAATTAGTTCCTAAGAAAGGGTTATAAAATCTGAAGTTTAAAAGTGATTTTTTTCATTAATGTTTTTTCTTAGTGTTCTGTAATTCTCATTCCTGTGCCTTTTTAATTGTGCACTTCACCTCAGCTACAGTCACAGCTGAGGAAGGGAGTCCAGCTGAAGCCCAAAAGATCAATGAAAGGGAGGGAGAGGTAATTCCCTTTTCTTCTGTGTGCGTTTGTTGATGTCTTTTTTCAATAGTAGTGATGAATGTGAAAGCAATAAAGACAAGGAGATAAAAAGCTGGGATTTGAGAGAAAGAACTACTTCCCATAAGGACATTAAACCCACACATGTACTGTCAGTGAAACTGCTGGAAGCAAAGAATAGAGTAGAGGCTTAAAAATCTCTCTTTTTTTTCTTATTTTTGGTGAAGCTGCAGGATGATAAAAGCAGGAGAGTGGACTTTAAAATTGGGAAAAGGAAATGAAAGCAAGCCAGGGGCTACATCCTGCCCATAAATTTCATGTGCTCTTACAGCCATTTTTAAGTGCTTTTAACTCCAGTAAAACAATGGTCCAAAGGACTGAAGACTTTTTCCACATTACTGGAAACTTCACTGAAGTTAAAAGAGCTTCGGTATGAATTCTTACTGAGTGACTCATCATATTTGATCATTTCATGAGACTCCAAGGGGAAGCAAAAACGGTGAGTCTGTTTGTTCTCTCATCTACGAAAGATGGTGGCCTTCAATGGACAACCTAAAACTGATTTATGCTCTCAGTTATCTGAATGAAAGGCACTGTTCCTCTAGTTCCTGGGTGCTTGCTGCTTTCCTACTGGCTCCCAAAAGTGGAAAACTTGATTAGTAGTGACTGTACAGATAGCTGAAGAAATTGCAATTTAAAAAAAGAGAGAGTGACAGGTCTAGCCAGGCTTGGGACACACAGCAGCAGAGCTCCATGGATTTAGGAGCAAAAATTCCAGGGTGGAATTTGTTCTTTTTTACCCCACAACGTTACATACCAAAAAGACATAAAAAAAGGAAATAAAGCAGAGGAAAACCAAATAAACTTAATTCCCAACTCTCTTTAGGCACAGTTGCAGTGATCCTGGTGCACTAATGTTAACTGGTTTCCATGTGCCTGCAGGCACTTTACATCTCACATTTGCTCTTTAAGAATGAGAATTTGAGATGACTTTGCCAAGACATGGACTCCCAGCTCTGGGAAGGAGGCTTGATGTTCTCCCAGCCCAAAGGTTCAGCCTCTAATCCATCCCCTGGAGCTAAAACAAGGTGCTGCTAAACCTTTCCCACTCCTTACAGAACATAATTGTTGTCAGGATATTTTGAAATGAATAAAGGTTAAAAGCTTCCATTCACACATCTTCCCTACTGGCTTGGTAGCTGCCATTTTTCTGATCTAGAGATCACAAAGATTCTGTAAAATCATCTTATTTGTCATGACACTAAATTACTGCTATTCACAGCTTGGGGAAACACCATCCTCCTCCTCCTCCTCTTTGGCATGGTTATAGCAATTACTGAGCTTGAACTCACTGTCAATCCTTCACCAAGATCCATCCAGGGTGCTAAATTGCCTTGTCTACCAACAAAGGGCGAACTCTGCATGAATATCTGTATACGTAAATGTTCCCCTTGGGTTCCCTATTACTGTCATTCCCTGTTACTTTGACTGAAAACCAGATTTATGGGGTTAATCGAAAGAAATTACGGAAGGAATTGCTTTCTTCTCACGTCATCACGCTGAGCACCTCTGAGCATTTCTGAGCACCGCTGAAATACCTTCATGTAAGTGCTTTTCTTTCTTGTTGATCTATTCAGGTTTGCTGTCTGTTAATGCCACAGCATAAAGGATACCAAGAAAGCTCTTGATTCACTGAACTGAATCAAAATCAAGTGTGGTTTGGCCACCTTCACTCTAGGTCTCCATTGTCATAATGTGCCTGGCCTTTTTACTTAGCTAAATTGCTCTGTGGTTTGAGTGGTGAGGAAAGAGTCCTGATGTGTTTGTGCTGTCCAGCTTTTCAACACCACCCTGTACATTTCTCATAAGAGCACACTTGGAAAGGAAAATCCCTTCTTGGCCACGTGGATAGATTTTAGGCAATTTTTTCCAAGAGCAGGCACCTTAGCACAGCAGGAGCTGAAGCTTTTTGTCTTCTTGAAGAACTGATAGCAGCTTCAAAGTATAATTTTACCGAATATTTAATGTAACCCTATACGGCCGTTAGTTGTTCACACAAGAAGATAGAACTATGTAGTGTAAGTCAAAATGTGCAAAGCTGAGCTAAAATATGCCCATAACTTGCAGCTCTAAAGCTTCTTGTCTCAAGGCTATCTTCAAGCAAAAGCCATGAAGTTCAGTCCTGTAATTTTTACTGATTATATAGCTCATGGATTTTCCAGCCTGATAACTACTGAATTCGATGGGCTTATCAAGTTCTTATGGCCTGCTTAATCCACAGGTAATATTAACAGGTTTTTAATTAGCTGGACGGAACTTCTAAGGACGTTTTCCATCCTGTGGAATAAAGCTTGTGAGCTAACCCTACTAGCCAGTGAAGTCATTGATGTGTATGGGATTTCAAATCCACCTTTGAGCCCCAACTCCTGGGTCTGGGAAGGAAGGTGAAATCCACAGCAAGGCTGCAAAGGGGTGTCAAAGCTCCTGCATTCTCAGGCCTAACCTGCTCATTGAGGAGGCAGTACTAGGAGATAGTAATCAGCCAGGTAGTTTAATTAGTAGCTCAGCAGTCCCCAAATCCCACAGCTTTGTGTATCAAACCCAAAATCACAGTTTGGCAGAAGACTTGCTCCTAACAAGCCAAAACTTCTGTTGCACTTCTTCCATGCACCCATCCTGCCTTTTGATAGATTTATTAGAAGATGGATTGTAATTCTAGACAGAAAAAAAGTGGGTTAAAGGCTTGGAAAAGAGGTTGAGTTCTAGTCTGCAGTTCTGACAAAGAAAAATCAGACCTTAATTTCTCTTGGATTTTAGTGGGGGGCTTTGCTAGCTGGGAAACACACTGATACAGAAATAGCCATGAGTCTCTGTATAAAATTGCCTTTTAGGCATAATTCACCACTGTTTTTTTAAAGATATGTTTTAAATACTCCGAGGTTTAGTCAAAATAATGGAAAATTTGAATATATGTATCCTTATTGGTCCAAGAACAAGAAATTTCAGTCTAAGAGAGTACAGATAACATGATATCTTTTATTGAAACAAGAGTATTAATCTAATATTTATATAGTAATACATCCAGAAGCGGAACTTCTGGGCCCTCAAGCTTGAACTTTATAAAATATCCTCGTTCCAATAAGAAGTATCACATTATCTACCTTGTCTACTTAAATGCATGTTTAAAGTGATGGATTAGTGGCTATTTTGAGTGCATTTTTACTGTGTTATTATCTTGAGTCTCACTTAACTTACGCAACTGTTTTCAAAGTTATAAACGTGTACTCTTTATATGCCAGACTCAACCATGACCTCTTCTTTCTCTATGCTTTAGTCACACTTTCAAAAGAAGTATAATTTACACAGTCCCAGAGTGTTGTATTGATGTATTCTTGATAGATTTTTATTATCTTTGACTTTATTTTTGTCAGCAAGAGAAAATACTTTCAAGAAAAGAGGACAGCTTTTAATGAATTTTATGCAGAAAGACCATTTAAAAATAGCTAAAATCCTTCCACAAAATGATTATTTCTGGAAGTGTGATATCTGTGGAGACACTACAGCCATTTCAGTGTAGAGGAAAGATTGTGCTAACAATCAGTGCCACTATCAAACACTGCATGATTGATAACATTTGTGGAGCCTGATCTTTTAATTGCAGTGATTGTTTGCATCGCTGGTTAGGTGGATCTGTAGAGATACACACCAATAAATGCAGCCCATGGAGCTGACTGTGGTTGTACATGATCCACAGGCCTGGCCCACATCAAACAGCAGCTTAGGGCCTGAGAAAAGTAGAGAGGTAGGAGTAAAACAGGAGTAACTGTACAGGAGTAACATGGTAGTATTCCCAGGGACCAGGCCTTGAAGGGCACTTAGAGGCTTAAATGCAGTTCCAGAGCTGTCTTTTATCCCCACTGAAGTAAGAGGATTGCCTACTGCACAGAAATGTACTAAAAATAGCAGGTTTTCTGACCTGTCTGAGAAGTGTGTGATGTGCAGGTCAACACTAAATTTTGCCATTTGATAGGGGAATGGAAAGTTAAACAGAGAACTTTTTCAACTGCACCAGTTTGGGTTCAGAAAGAGCTTGGACAAAGGATGCAAACCAGTCCCCGTTGCACTAAGAAAGGAAATCCTAAGCAGAACTACCTTTGTAATTTTTCCCAAGGTTTCACCGGGGGAGTGTTCCGGAACTGCAGCCAGGCCTCCCTTGAAGCACTAAGAGATGGGGGCTGTCCAAGAGATGTGCTGCAGCAGAGCATCTCCCCTGCCAAGCTTGACCACTTTGTGGGCTGTGGCATCTGGCTCTGGGCTTTCTGGGAAAATGGAGCTCGAAATGAGCTTTCGTCACTTCATGACCACAAAAGACATAACCCTGCTAAGGGAATCATAGGAGGCTGCAAGATTCACTGGGGCCTTTATAAGGTGCTTTGGTTTTTTCTCGGAGGTTTTCAGAGTGGTTCAGAAATCCAAAGTCTCCTCTGGAAAATACTGATAGGTTTTAAGAGCTGGTTTCCTGATGGAGAAATAAAACATTACGAAGTCTGAGTATATACTGTGTTGACTAGGCTACTGATAGGTGGTTAGAGAAAGATAATATGCACATAGATTTCCTCCCTTTCCCCACCTTTTTCCCAAATTTCAATTAAAATAGTAGCCCACTCTCTGGAAGCACCCCTTTTCCAAGAGCCTTGTATGCCTGGAGAGTTCAGAGCACAGTGCACTCCTTTGCTTTTTGATAACGGAGTCTTGAAGTATTTCTTTTTAAAAAAATGTTTAAAAAGGTTGAAAAGGTTTTAAAATGTTTGAACAGCAAGAGATGTGTACATCTATAACAGTACTTCCTGGTAAATTCTGAAATAGAAATTAGTGTTTGACACCTTCAGGAGGTGCTTTGACTTTGTGATACATCACAGAGTAAGCTCTGTAGCTTATCTGCACAGAACCTGTGCAGGAGCCAGTGCCAGGAAGCAAAGAACAACTTGCAGAAACTGGCAGGAGTACAGGTTTCCAACAGCAAAGATGAAACTACAGGGGAAAAAAAAATTAGGAACAATCCTAATGCTGCCATGTGCCATAGATTTGTTGAGGACTGTGTGCGAGCTTGAACTGGAGCTTGGACCAACCCGAAATGAATCAGAGATCAGCTATGGCATAAGTGGGATGTCAGTGATCAGCTACAGCACCCCTTTTCAGCTGTCAAATGCTGAAGGAGTGGGAGCTCAACAGATGAGCAAGAAGCCAAGTCCGGGAGGCGTAAGGAAAAACAGCAGCTGCCACAGAACTGCTAGCTTTGTGGTTATCATCTCTACTGCTCACTTCTGAGCTTTAGATGAGGAACGGTTTGGGGCACCCCTACATCTGTGGGAAGGGAGCAGACCCTGCAGCTGGACTTCTGTTTGGCAGCCTGAATGTGCACATCTTCTGTGAGACTGGGGAAGGGAGCCTGTAGAAGAAGCTACTTCCACCCACATTAATCCTGGCTCCTTTCAGCTATCCATTCCTAGATAAATTCTCTCAAACGTGGTGCCAAAACTGCAAGCTGCTGGTCAACTTTTGCAAGGCTGCCTGAATGACTCACCTCATTTCTCAGGTTACTGATAAAACAGAGGGAAAATAAAAAAAAGTCTAGTGGGATTGAAAGCTCTTGGCAAGCCTGAACTCTCTGTTTGTAGGCACAATTACTTCTGGCTGAGGTGGGTCTATGAAAGATGCAGCTGAACTCAGGCTGGAAGAGCCTTGGGTTGAATTGGAGGGATTCAGTTTGAGGACCAAAGTCCTGCCTGTAGACATGAATGAAAAACCTGGCCTCAAGCTCCCCTATTCCTGACTGCAGTAGTTCTTTCCTGGGAATGTGTGCAGTGGAGGGTACTAAAATGTCAATTTGCTGGAAAGCAGAACAAAGGGCAAAAGGCTACTCCATTCTTCCAGTAAGTGTGCAAAATTTAGTGGTTATCAAGGATAAAAAAATGGAGCTCATTCATCAGTTTGTGGCTTGTTGATATAATGAGTTATCCTAACAGAAGTCCCAAAGCAGCAAATACTTCAGTCACAGTGCTTAGAAATCGTGTCAGAAAGGGAATTAGGAATAAGATACAAAGTAATGAAGAGTGTGGAAGTGGTGGAACCTAGAATTGTTCAATATGTAAATGTGGCACCTGGGAACAAGGTTTTATGGTGAACTCGATGGTCTTGGAGGTCTTTTCCAACCCAAACAATTCTATGATTCTCTGATTCTGTGATACAAATCAGTGGTTCACATCCAGCCCAGTTCTTTTGGAGCTGGACTTTTAATTTTCTCATGATGGCTCCGGATCTTTCTGAAAGAGGTTTTCTAACCTTCTTCTGTTGTAAATCTGTCCAGGTCTCAACAATTCTGCAATAAGCAGCATTTCCTACAGAGAAGGCAATGAGGAAATAGACTAATTAAATTTCTTAATTAAAGCCTCTGCAAGAGCAGCATTGAAAAGAATTCAGGAACTTATCTCTTAAACAGATCCTTCTTGGCCACAATTGTAATACAGTGCTGATCTAGGATTGGAAAACTCTGTCCCTGGGTATTGTTCATTTGTAAGAATTAAACAATAAATGATCTTTAAAAACAGCACATATTAAGCTGGCACCTTTCTCAGGCATTGGAGTCAACTTAGTAAAGCTGGAGGAAAAATTTGAGGTTGTCACTTGTTAAATTTATATGCAAATAAATTATAAAGGGGACATCCTCCCAGCTGGATTTTTCCAAACTGTCATCAGTTTTTGTTGCTTTGTTTATCGAACATTTCAATATCTTTCTTTTTCTTCATAAATCTGTTATATGCATTGAAGACAATTACAAGCACAGTGGCGTGGTTTTGGCAGAGATTACGCTCAGAATTGGGAAACATTGTTCATTTTGCTTGTCTGCATCATGGTATAATATAATAGAGTACTTTGTTTCCCTTTTGTAGCAATGTTTGTCATGTAAAGAGGCACTAGTTTAAATTTTGGGGGGAGAGGTCATTGCTTCAGCAAGGGATGATGAAGTTCTTAGCTTCAGCACCCACAATTCCTCTCTCAAATGTGTGCCTTTAGAGTTTCCTACATCAGTGTGTGTGTCTTGACAGATATGCTCTCCTTTGCTCCGTAACAGCCAGCCAAGAGAACACTCTAATAATTCAGACTGAAAGAGGAATGATGAAAATTGATGGTCCAGATATAGATGAGAAGAGACAAGGAATTTTCTTTCACACCACAACCAAGAAAGAGAAGACTGGCTCTTAACTTTGATTCAAATCCCTTAAATTCAGCAGACCACGTTTAAAAACAATTTCAGGAAAAATGCTCACTGGGCAAGAATTTTGTGTCAATTTTCCCTCACATTCTAACAGATTCAGCACAAAGGCTTTGTGTCTGTTTCCTCAGAAGGTGTCATCGCAGGCAGCAGCTCAGACACGATCTGCAGCTGAACAGCAGGAGTGGTACCAGAATGCCTCTTGGGCAGGAGGGGAAGGAGAACCCGAGTGAGGACCATGTTTTGGGCTGAGGCAGTGTGAAGGAGGAAAGTGGATGTGTTCCAGTGGAAGGAATGACGAAAGGCCTGTCTTGCCCAGCTAGAGGGTCATTTGGGGCCATTTTTTCCGGGCATTTTGAAAGAAAAGACCATGGTTGAGAGACTTCAAAATCCACTTTGAGGGTGTGTTTAAAAAGAAGGTTGTTTTTGGAACCAAAGCTAAACTTTAGGAATCCAGAATTAAAGGAATAGAGGTGGAGTGCAGGGAGAAGTTAGAGAAACGTTCAGCCCTTGTCCTAGGGTCAGGTTGACTTTGTCAACACCTTGTTTTCACCACAACTGCTAGTAATTTGAGTCATTTATACAATTAGTTCTTGATAGGTGCATATTTTGGAAGAGAAGAGCATTTCTGGTGGTTAAACTATTTGGTTAACTGCTATTAGCTAATAATTTTTTCCTAGTATGGCCTGGTTCATTTCTTTTTTCTGTCTTAGCTACAAACATCCCCTTAAAATTTAAGTACAAAACCCCAATAGAGATCACAGTAAGCACTGCACTGTGTCATTAGCTCTTAAAGCACCAAAGACCCCAATGAAATAGAGGCAGTAAAGAAAGGGAACAGCATAATAATTTTGATCTGTGCTTCTTGTTTTTATGCCTGACCAGCAGGACCACAAGAAAATCCTTTAACCTTTCTTGCTGCAGTAACAAGACAATCTTAATACTTCTACTGAGCTTCATGTGGCTTCATAAATTTTTATAAAGTGCTTTGATCAGTTTATTTAAACACAAGGCATGACTGAAGTAAGGCCTGCTCTTAATGCTGAATTTTCTAGTGCTGAGATAAACGCTGATAGAAAAAAAAAAAAAAAGAGGACTACAGAAGAAACCTGGAAAAATGTTTTGCACATTCCCTGTATGCTTCATCTTCCTTATTTTTCCCCAAGGAAAGAAAAGCAAAGTGTAATGGCAAAAAGTAGGATATTTAGCCAAGTTTTTACCGAGGAGAAAAGCAAAATTCCTTACTGAAAAGTAGGACGATTCTACCAAAAGTAGGGCAGCTTACTGCACGTTAAGTACCTTTGGATTATGTGTATTGTACCACGCTTGCTTTGCACACACAATTAGTTCAGAGCGGGACTTCCCACATGAGCTAACTGAGGAAGATTTATCTCACCAGATAAAGCCACAGCACCACATCAAACGGGGTCAGAACACACCCGTCAAGGAAATAATCTGGAGAACAGCTACAACTGGCTGAGCTCATGTGAAAAGTGAAAATGTCACTGGCACTTAGGCTAGAGATCAAATCAGAATGGGAAAAACGGAGGAGATCAGTGATGCCGGAGCAGGTTACAGAGATCAAAATTCTAGACCCGAGCAGCTAAATTTGTGCTTAGAATAACTGCACAACCTGTGAAGTTGGTGTGCTTTTAAGGATGAGATCGTTTCAATGTTGGCAAAGGGTGGAAAAGACAACACAATGGAGAATTTTTTAACAGATGTTTTTCATAAAGAGTTGATGGATAAATGAATTTTTGGCATTCGGGTGGCACTTTGAGGACAGTACTTCCAGGAGCCCTTGTCCAGAAGCAATGGGTCTACAAGTATATCATGTGTGGATTGATCATTTGCATTCCATAAGAGAGGATGTGGGAATTGTTGGGCTGTGTCCTCTCAAAGGCTGTAAGTACACAACAATAAGGTAAAACATTCCTGGCTAGACCTAGAAAGGAGCTCTGCTCCAGAGGACAACCTAGAGCTTTGAGTTAGGCTGCTCAGCTTCTTACCCTGCACGTGGAGAGTTAGCAGGACCTCCTGAGGCTTGAAGCAGAGATAGAAAGCCAGCATGATCTGAAGACTGCTTTTCTGACACAACTTCTCACACATTTTATCCTGTTCCACTGGAAAATTAACTTACACAGACATATCTGTGAATTTTTTTTAGGTGCTATGCTGAAATATGATCTGGCAGTGCAAAAGGTATGTGGGAGAGAGAAGGTGAGGGCATATAAGTATGCAGAAACTTAGTATAACTGCAGTGCACTACTCCTTTCCTTCAAAATAAATAGGTATGTTTGCAAGCAGGGCCTGCTTGGCCTGTCTGTCTGAACCAGTGACCTTCCAGCTTTGTTTGTGTACAGTCAAAATGATGCTTCTATTGGCAAGAGGGAAGGGCCAGTGCTCCTTTACAAGGTTATTTACAGACATAATTTTAAAGGGGAAATTTCCCTCCATCTGTGTCAGAAAAAAATGTCAGCACCCAAGGTACAGAAACCATTTTTTTCCTGGTTTTAAATTTGAAAGACTTCATAAAATGAGTTAATAAAGGCTGAAGAGATGTCTCAGAGCACGGAGGTGGAAGTCAGTAAGATCTGAAACGTAATTTACATTTGAGAAGTGGTGCAGCCAGAAATTAGGTTTCCCTTAGAGTTTCTAAGAGATTGACAAGAAGTGTGGGTGTTCTCTCTCAAATAAATCTGTGTCTGACCCACAAAGTGTCTAGCTGGGATTTAAGTAAAATAGGCAGAGCTTCAAACACCAGAACTCCCATGTTTCTAAGCTATGGAAGGATTTGCTGTGGGGAGTGCCAATGTGCAGCTGAATAACAAAAATTGTAAACTTGAATATCTCTTCAGTGCATGAAGACTGATCCCAGGCTCCCCATTGCCAGAGAGCCATTAATAAGATAGCTCAAGGACTGAAAATACCCAGCTACAGATATCTCCAGTGACACTGAAGTAGGAAATGACACCTCTTGACAATCTCCTGTGCACTGAGCGAAAACATCTTTGCCCAAGATGTAGGAAAATGGGGAGACCACATACAAAGTCCTGAAACTTCAGAGAGAAGCTAAATCAGACTCATGATTTTCAGTGACTGCGTTCAAACTACACCCAACTGCACAAAAAATGAGATAAAAGAGAACTGACGTTTGCCTTAAAGACAACTCATGGGCAAAGTACATTTAGTAGCTCAGCTGGAGGGATGATCAAGTGCTCTTAGCAGGACAAAAATGTGCTGAGGGGATGGATTGATAACCAAAACCATTAGTCCAGAGCTTTATGGGCTGCCCCACTGTAAACAAAGAGCCCAGCCTGTTGAAAGTAGAAAGCCAGGAGAAAAAGTTGGGTGCATTTTGACAAGAATATGGTAATAAATATCAAGAATCACTGAGAGCTGTGAATTTTAACTAGTGTCTCAGAGATACTACTCTCTACATGTTTGTAGTTCCTAGGGTTTACAGGGGAATACATGACACCTCTCCACTGGCTTAGATGAAATTGAGAAGCAGCATTATATGTCCTTTGTTCTGTTTTCATTCATTTATGTCGGAGTTCTTCATTTTTCAGTCCTTAATATTGCATTATTCTATACAGCTACAATGCTAAAGCTTAGAGAGATGCTACTTTGAGAACAGGCACAATGGTTTGTAAGATGGAAACGAACGGCCCTCTAGACCTCCTGGATGAATAAATCAAAAATTTTACCTTGAGAAAACGATTAAGGAAGATTAGGGAAGTGATTTTTTTGTTGTTGTTGGTTTTGTTTGTTTGTTTGCGTTTTTGTTTGTGGTGGCAGGGAGTTTTTGTTTGTTTGTTTGTTTGTTGTTGTTATGTAAACTATCTTCTAAAAAGACAAAGTTAGAAATTTTCATAGGCTTCAAAGGATACGTGGGAGAATTGGAATCTCTCCAGAAAAGAGGGAAATACTGTAGGTGATAAAAAGCTAGAAGCCGAGAAATTCTTCAGCCTTTTCTCAATATTCTGGGAGCAGACTGTCTTTCCTATGTAAACTATTTTAAACAAGGTCACAGTTTCATAAACTTCTTGCACCCACAAGCTGTTTTGCGAGATTGTTGTGGCTTTGACTTTGAAAATATTTTGGAATAGGTATCTTAGAACTTGGCCAATCCCCTCAAGGGGTGGATGGCCGAGGAACCAATTACCTATTGCCATTCAACACACTTCTGCGATCTATCCTATAAAAGTAGTCAGAAAATTATTAAAGTGCTTCCACTTCCACTTGTTCATGAGCCTGGACTCTGTGTCGTTTTCTTTATGCGTCTCGGATGCGACAGCGACAAAATACTTGTTACCTATCAGGACTAATCTGTTTGAGAAAATGTGATCAAGATTATTCTTCTTCCTGCCAGCTTTGTCTTTTTATCTGATGGAAAGGCTGCAAGGAGGTTATCCCACACAAGGGAGAAGACTTGTTGGTCCAAATATTTAAAGGTCACCAAAAAAGCCAACATTAACTTAAATGTAATGCATCTTTCTCCTGGTCCAAATACTGTGACTTCTGAGATGCTGGAGCAGCTTCATGAGGATGAGGATTCCAACAACTCTAGGAACATGTTTGTGAACTCCGAAGTGCTGTGATGACACTGAAAATACTTCTCCAGAACCAAGTTATGATAGATAAAATTGCTGGAGTTTCTTATGTGGATGTAGTTTTTTACTTACAATTCTTTTTTAACAAAAGTTTTGATTCTGCAGATTCTCACTCGAATTTAATTAAAATTGAAAAATGGTTGTATTATATAATGCCTATCTGCATCCTTCTGCAAGTGAAAAATTATCACTATGTTATTTTGGTTTTTTAAATTAACTTGTCCTAACCCTTATCCTGTTACTTTAAGGTTGATTTCTACTCACAGTACCTCCCTTGTGCAATAAGTAACTTCCACTTCTGGTGATTTTGCAGACATGAATGCATTCATTATGCCTTGATTAGATACCAGAAGGTCCAGCCACAACTATTTAGTAAGGCAGAATAAACAACTCCATTTCTGTATCTGTGCAATTTCATCAGTGCTAAGTAGTTTCACAAATGCATTGAAATCATCTCTGATTTGAGTCAAGGTTACATAAATTACAGCTTATTTAAAAATAAGGAGTGTTCTTCCTGGCCAGCCCAAATCTCCCAGCCTACAATGATATAAACTATCATACATACAATATTTCTTCTGCTGAGCACGATATAAATTATTACTTATCATATTCCCCTCTGAGTGATTCTTGCCTAACTACATTTAGTGCAGTGAGCGGAGATTCAGTTTTAAGGGAAGTTAGTGGTGTGAGGAAATTAAAGAACCATGGACCACAGCTCTGGCAAAGATTTGGGCTACAGTTACTAAAATATTCAGAGGTGTAGGTAAATTTCTGCAAGCTGAAGTGTCAGATATATGTAAATAAATAAATACTTTAGACTAGGACACCTCAGATTTCAAATCAAACAGCATGCCTGTTTGATTGTCTTTGTCTGTTTTGACCTTTGTATGAGGAGGATTTTCAGGGAAAAGAAAGTAGTTCATCAAGCATTTGCTGAGTAAAGAACTTCCAGCCATCATTTCAGCAATCCCAGTACCTGTTTAGAACCTTTAAAGTAAACATTAAAGCCATGTTTTCTGTGCACACTAATTGTGCTGACCATGACTGAAGTTGTCTCCCCTAACTGAGAAGTTCCTGAGGCACTGAATGGGCACAGACATTTCTCTGCAACCTCCAGAAATCTTTTTCTCAGCAAGTGCTCCCCACTCCTTCATGAGTGTCCATCCATTCACCTTGTAGTTCTCTCCTTCCATGTTTTTGATCTCAGAGGGATTCCTTCCTTCAGTTCATAGGAGAGGTTTGCATATTCCCATCCCCAGAAGTGCTCAAGGCCAGGCTGGGTGGGGCTCTGAGCAACCTGGGATAGCGGAAGGTGTCCTTGGCCACAGCAGGGACCGGAATTGGACGAACCTTAAGGTCCCTTTCAACCCAGACCATTCCATGATTCTATGATATGTCTAAGAACAAAAACCACTCCCAAACGTGAACATTTCTAACAGGTGCAAGGACGCCTTGCTTTTTCTCAGCATATGGCAGAGGTTCCCAGCCCAGTGAGGAAAGTTCATTATACAGAATAAAAGTGGGATCTGTTGACAGGAACTATAGTTTGCGTGCCATCAAACATACCTTTACTCCCTTTTCCTCCCAGTCTCTTTGCCCTCACATGACTGCATGACTGCTGTCCAGGATTTCACTTTCAAATAAATATTTGGCACTTGTATCCAAAAAGACAAACAAATACGCAGAGAAAAATTTGCCTAAGTGAACACTCCTATTCAAAATTCTGTGGCTAGATGAACGGATAAGTGACAACAGCGATGAATAAATAGTGCCTGGGCCTGCCAAAACCCAGCATTAGAAAGTATAAACAAAGCAGTACAGAAAACAGATGGATTCATTTTAAGTTTTACCCTTTTTCAGTCGAGAGATGCTAATGAGGCAACTTCACTTTGCACCGTGACCCCGACACAGCGAGTGCCAACACCAGCGAGGGGATGGACTGGCGCAGGGTCTGAGTGCCAGCACGCAGCTGCCTTCCCCCAGGGCCAGGTCGTCATTACCAAAACTACAAAAAAAATCAGAGTGGATCTTCCTGCTGAATAACAGCTAAAGAGAACTGCAAGCCCCACCACAGAGATGTCCCTCCAGTAATTAGGTATTTGCCAGTGTTTGCGCTGGATTCAACTCAGAAAGCAGGAACGTGGGGATTCGCTTGCTGGGGTTGGCGGGGAGAGGAGGAGGGTTGGTGCTGAGATGAACTGAAATCTGGTGGGGTTTTACAGGCATGGGAACTGCTCCATCAAATCAGCCCCGTTGCCTGTTTACTTTGAGGGCGGCCAAATCTCGGTGGGTATCGGAGGCAGGTGCAGTCTGTTCGGCAACTGGCACCAATGCCATATGGCAACTTTTTCCTGAGGAAATCAGCCTTTTATCTGCTCCTCTTGGAACCCAAGGAACAAAGGTTGCTATGAAAAATACAGCTTATGGGGGTTTCAATTTCGAATTGGTTAAAACAAATTTTAAACATAATGAAGTTTTGCTTGAAATAAAACTCTGAATTTGAAAATTGTGCATGTTTGGCAAGCTCTGGTCCAAATACCCAAAACATAATATGTCTGGACAAAAAGCCAAGAAAAAACATGTCTTTGCACATGTGGATTTGGATACTGTTTCTAGAAGGAAATTGTAAGAGAAATAACATCTCCCAATGAAAATTGCCTATTCTTAAAGTTCTCAGGGGAAATTTCTAGCAGTGGGTCTCAGCTTTCCTGTGGTCTCATCCCCCCAGAGCCTGCTGCTGCCTGCTGCTCTTCTGCAGAGTCTCCTCCCTGTGCTGCACCTCTCTGTCTCTGTCTCTGTCTCTGTCTCTGTCTCTGTCTCTGTCTCTGTCTCTGTCTCTGTCTCCTTCTTCCCTGTGCCTTTGACACTGTTTCCTTTCAGAAGGAGAGTTGCTCCCCTGTTTTGCCCGACAGCTTTCTCCTTGCATCATTGGCAGCTCCCCATTATATAGCAGTGATGTATCCAGCCTGTGCTGCTAACAGATGAAATGCCTTTTGCTAGGACTATGTAAAGTCACTTGTCACACATATTTTCCTTCCAGGCATTGTGAAAACTGCTTCTGGTCTTTGATCCTGCTCTTCTGGGAAGCTCACATGTGACCCGGGTGTAATTATGGCCTTCACAGCCAGCACTGGTGGGATCTGTGTTGGGACACCTGCGAGCTGGAATGTGTCTCACCTGTTGGCATGAGTATCTTACAGCTACATGAAAGGTAGAGGAAATATATAGCTGTAAGATTATTTTAAAGAGAAGCCAAGAAAAACCAAGGCTGTGACTTCTCAGCAAGCAGGGAATTTAATTCATGAAACAAATGTGTTTGAAAACAAAAAAAACCATGATCCTCCCTGCTTTCTCTTCCATTTTTCATGTCATAAAACTCACCTCCAGTACACCCAGTTATCTGACAAAGGTTTTCATAAAGTAAGGTATTCATATGTATACACACAACCAAATATATATTTCAAGTATAATTTCCCTAAAATAACTTTGTAGTCCTACATGAAGCTGAATGAAGAATTGACCCTAATTCTTTGGCAGCACAAGAGCAAGAGGCCTAATGGCTCTTCTGTGCTTAGATATATTTGCTGAAAGGAGTTTAATAACATAGTAATGTTGCTGCCTTCCGCTGTCATTTCTTAGGTTATCTATCATCTGGCGGATTGGAACAAATTCCCCAAAGAGTTCTGGCATTCTAGATAATTTCCTCATCAAATAGGGTCATTACTTATGTAATTTTCCTTCTCCTGTGGGGGAAGGACATGTATATTGTTGCTCATTCCATGCAGATTTTGAAATCAAAATCATATCATAGTCCCATTTCCCATCCTCCCCTATCCTTGATTCCCTTTTATCCAGTCACTTGGAGGATGCCATCATGCTTGTACTTTCTTACCAAGGAAGTTGTGTTATCAAATAGATTAATTTTCTGATGAACAGTGGGAGCTTTATGAGATTGCAGAAGAGCCATGTACCATATTCACCACCCCGGCTGCTGAGTTCTCTTGACTGCTGTCATAATTTTGTTGCACTAATCAGCCACAAGATGATAATAGTCATGTAAGGCGAGCAATTACTAGGCTTCCTGGGATAGTCCAACCACAGGGACTATTCCTAATTTAAAGAAGCTTTAACTGCCAGTGTATATGTATATATTTTTCTTAAACATTTCTAGTTATAGTTATCAAGTGAAATAATAAATCGTATTCCCTCTTGCTGTCGTGCAGGGACTGTGCCTAATCCTGAAATCACTGACATCTGTATATCATTTCAGTGGTAAATTACAGCTGGGACGTGCTAACCCCAAAGTGTGAGTAAGAGCTGTTCCTAAATGACTGGAAACTTCTTGGCAATTTATAGTTGAATTATAATAATTAGCTTAGTCTTCATTCTCTTTCGGTAGTTGTGTAAAATTTGTGCTATTTTCTTAGCACCAGAGTTGATTGTTTAATCAGCAAGAAGAATGGCCTTTCTGGTGAAGATTAGATTTCTACTAAGCCTCATTTTGTGTTAATTGTCTCATTGACAACTTCCTCTCCTTCTCCCCTTCCCCCGTATAAGCAGAGGAATGATGGAAACCTGGAATTAATATTTCCATGGAGATGATGTAATTTCCTGAGTTACTCCAAAATAATCTGAATTTCAAAACTCTTTTAACTACTAATTTGAGGAAAAGGATCACAAATAATACAAATACATTAATGGTTAAACATTATCTCATTTCAGATAGTTTATGCCCAGTTCTCAAATAATACATTCTGTGCTTGCCTTAACAAGAGACTAAGCACAAGAAATACAACACTGAAACTCAGAATTTGGGCTATTTATCTCTGTTTCCAGTAAATAAGATTAGAGTAATTGTTTATACATCTGTTAAAAGCTACTCTCCTTGAAAACAATAATGAATAACTAGTTATTAATTTGTGAGAAGGTGGGGAAACTGTAAGGAGGTTAGAAATAAAGTTAATTTCTCAAAATGAATGGGTTCTAGCCCTTGTACCCATGTCATGACTATCCAAGGAAAAGTAAAATTAAAGTTTTTTAGACAACAGCTGAAATTTAGATAACAATCCAAGATTCACACACAGCAGTGAATTTGGCCTTTGACTGCCATACTTTGTATTGTTCAGCTGGTGTAATAGTAATTATGGGATAGCTTTGTTCACCATGAAAAACACATGTTTTAATAATTCTGTTCTGCTTAGCAGAAGCAAGATGAAATAAATGGGCCTTGGGGCAGATGAATGTGACTTTTACTGGCTTCATTAAGACTATCAAATGCTTAATTGAGAAACCATAATGAAATTCAAAAAAAACTTTTCCAAATCATAATCCTCCTTGGAGATGCCTGAATTATGAAAGTTTGGAAAATTTCTGAAACTTCTCAGCAAATGATATTTTGTAAGTGTGAACTAGAATTTGAGGTATGACAGAAACAGAAATGAGAAGCTATTTTTAGGAGATGATCCTTGTTGTATCTTTCTGTATAAAAGAGGTACCATTCTATATGTGCAAGCACAGTGCTCAGGGACATGGTTCAGCGGTGGACTTGGTGGTTTAAGGTTTATGGTTGGACTTGATGGTCTTAAGGGACTTTTCCAGTCTAAAAGATTCTGATTCTCTAAAGTAAGTCTTGCTGAAATTTGGATATATTTCCAAAATGTGCTGGGAGGTTAAGCAGACAGTATCTGGCTCTATCTCCAGTGGTTTAAGATTCTTTTATATGCAGGTCAAAAACATTGTTTCTTCTCATGCTACTTATTCCATTGAGTGTTTATGTTCTACTTTACTCACATTTAACTATCTCTAAGTGGTTTTCAATAAGTTACATTGCAAGTGTCAGCTTCAAATAGCCTTTGACGCCTAACTGACAAATCTGTACCCTTTTTAGAGCAGAAGAAATAATGTTCTAAAAATGGGAAGTATCATTATTATTTCACTAGCTCTGTAAATTTGGTTCATAGTTCCTCTTTCCCTTTGCTCAGTCCTTTTGTTGAGGGTTTTTTTTTTCCTACGCTTCCAAATATTTTTTTGCAAGCTCCCAATTACATGTAACACTTCAGCACATGTGTCAGTTTAAGGACACTAATGGTGTTGTCTCTGTGCAGAAAAATCAACTTCACGTGTGCTTAATTCTCATATTAATTTTTTCTTATTCTGTGCATGCCTGTAGAGAAGAGAGAAAATTTAAGTTAATTCAGTAGGTCTGAGAACACTGATGGAGTCTTGATTTTAGTATAGATTTCTAGCTACATTATAATTGTAATTGTATAATTGCAGGTGTTTTATCGTTGTAAAACACACCAGAAACACTGTCCTAGCACTGGTAATTATTCTGTGCTTACTGGCTTTTAATTTCACCATTTGTTCACTCTCTGGGAATAATCACAAACACCAGAATTGTACAAGATTTCTATAATTAAGAGTCCCCTCCCTTCTATATCATAAGTTTAAATATTAATGAGAAACTGTTTCAAAATCAACTTCTGGTTGTTTGTAAGAAGATCCCCTAGTGACATGTGGAGCTGTTATGAATGGTGGGCATAGGAAAAGAATTTAATTCATGGTCTTTGAGGCCTTCCCAGAAATTAAATTTTCATAGTGAGTATTGAACTTGGATTTCCCCTTAGAGAAAACATTAAAGGAACTAGTGAACTTAAAATGCAAATAAACTGACATAGAGCTTGAGAGATTAGCACGAGAATTCTGCCGTAATTTAGAAGAAAACAACAATCCAATGTCTTCGTCCTCTTGAAGCAGCAATAAAATTCTAAATCTATTAATATTCTCAGATACTCAGAAACTTTCATGAAAGTTACACTAATCATTAAGTCAAATAGCACCAGTTGTGAACGGAAGCCTGAATAATGTGAAAGATGTGGCATAACCAGACCTGATCACGAGTCATGCATTTATTGGCTCATTCAGCCTAAAAAACCCCTGGGTTTAAAATCAAAAATACGGATGCTGCAAACCTTCAGTGTGGTTTGCTTTGCTTCGTGGAAGTCTTACAGTCCTTGCTGCTCCATTTCCAATGAGGGAAATGGTTTGCTCTTACTGAAATTGTGGCTGGAATGAGTTTCCACCCATAATCTCTCAAGACAAATATATATACACACGTTTCTGTATGTGTGTGTACATACATCTCTCTATCTACCCATCTATAGGTATGTAAATATTTGCATCTTAATCACTCCAGCATGCAGTTCAGTCAGCCTGCCCATGCACTGAACTGCTGTATTTGCAAGACAGGGAACTAAATATTGAGAGAATATTTTAAAAATTAAATGGCCTATATAAGGCTTGTTTTATGCTAGACTGGATCTGAAAAAATATCTGTTTCATATAAAATATTAAGAGGCAAAATGGCAACAGTGGCCCTGTCACTGAATAGCTTGTTTTATTTCAAATACCCAGGAGCAGTATCTTTTTCTCCCACTTCTACCCATTCTTTCATTTTTCAAAACTGATCCTAAAAATAGGTAGTGTCAGTGTTCAAAGTGTTGTACAGTGAAGATATTTTTATACCACTGTTTTGTGCAAGATCATTTTTATTATTACCTTAACATGAATTTATATGTGCATATTTTTAGTCAGTTATCAAATGAGAAAAAAAAATAATGCTATAATGCTACAATATTCTCTTTAAGTGGGAATATATCCCAATTTTTCATGATCAGTGAATGATACTATAAGTAAACAGATCATTTATGATTTGCTGCTGTGTCCAACATTTTCAGAATCATAACTATTATCTTAATTGGAGAGGAAAAAAATTAAACACTGCATGAAAATTCCTTCACTTTTATTAAGAAGTTAAGGTTTATAAGTAGTCTGACGAAAAAATCTTTTGGGCATGTATGCTCCAGATATTGTGCTTAGAAACCTTTTCTTCATGAAAAGTGCAGGACGAGCAGGTGGGTTTGTTCAGCTATAATTATATTATCTAAAGCTTTTTCTGAAAGAGAGTAATTGACTTCATATCTTCAGATGATTTATCTTAACTTAGAGTATTCCTTTGCAGTCATAGTCCAAGAGCAGAAATGTGTATGCAAGTAGTAACTGTACCTGTGACCACAAATGCAGGATGCAGCAAAATCTTATTTTCCCTTTGTGCTGCTGCAGTCTGGCATAACGAGGAAACTCAGAAATATTTCATGATATGCTGTGATGTAAGAACTATTTTTATATCCTGAATGGATTTTAAAGGCTTTGGAAGAAAAGTGCTCCTTCTCTCTCTCTTTTGTACAAAAAACTTGTGGATATTGCCAGGCTGAGACAGGAATCCTTGTGAATATTTAATGAGGATGTGCTACTGACAACTTTAAAAAAAAGCAAAAGAGGCTACCCAGGACTATTTTACTGTCTTTCTCCATCCTGTTTGGTATTTCAGCTTACAAGAGAACTTGTTCTCTAAAGTTTTTTGATAGCCTTCCTTGTTTTAAAGTGGGCTGAACATGATTTCAGTGATGTTGGCCTTAAATGCATAGTTGGGTTTTTTGTGGGATTTTTTTTATTGTTTTGTTTTTGTTTTGGGGTTTTGTTTTGTTTGGGTTTTTTTCAATCTTGAAAAGCAAGTTTCACTCTGACAGTAAATTCCATTCTGGTGGTTAAGTGAGGGTGAGTTCTTCCACTATTCAAGACAGAGTTCGTTGGGTTTTTTTGGCTTGGTTGGTGGTTGTTGTTGTTTTGGTCGGTTGGGTTTGGGTTTCTTGGGGTTTTTTGTTGTTTGAGTTTGGTTGCTCGGGCTTTGTTGTTTTTTTTTCATTTTCTTTGGCAATGATACTTCCATATTTTCTGAAAGTAGTGCTGCTTAGTAGCCTGGATCTCTAGATGATAATTCTTATTTTCACAGAGTTTCCTTTTCTTCTTTTGCATTTGAAAGAAAATAGACCCCAGATACCATCAAAGCTGTTTCATGTCTCCAGGAATATCTCTATTTCAGTCTCAGATGTGATGATATCCAAGAAGCACTGGCTGGGAACCTCTGTTCTAATCAGTATACGCCATCAGGTGAATATTATTTTTTTTTCTTTTGGGGGAAAGTTGTTTGTTTGTTCCTCCCCCCCCCTCCCCCCCCTTTTTTCCCCTTCCTGGGTCTTCAACTACAGTTAATGAAGTGCTGTAAATCCCACTTTGTGTTTTAAAGCACTAAGCCAGACAAATAATTTTAACAAGATGAACCAAGCCTGTCACAACGAAATGAAGGAAAAAGGAAAAAAAAAGAAGGCACTTGAGAAGTTTTGCACTTTCTTTCCTGATCCTGACATCAGCAACAGAGGTCCTGTTAGAGCACCATAAAGCATTCTCTAAGCTAGAACTCATCCTCTTTTTTAATTAAAAATCTTTGACCCCATATTTTTCCTACAACAACAGTCTTCTATTCTATTCCCCTTACATTTCCAAAGTTTGTGTTCTGAAAGACAGAGTGAAGCATAAATTAGATGCAAACAAAGAAAGCCCGGCTGAAAAGCCATCTCTGAAAGAAGTTAACGTTTCTGGATGTTTAAGATGACAAACAAGTGCTCTTCGTAAAGGAAGGCAGCAGCATCTGTCTCATGAAGGGTAATGAGACTTAGCTGGCATCCTAGACATTTGTGCATCTTCTTGGCTGAATCTCCTTCTAAAAAGTTAATAGTGAGGGGAGTGTTCCTGTGCTTAGAGCCCCTCTTGAGACAAGCATAACCCTTAGCCTTGATTTGAGAAACCCTACTGCAAGAGTGGCCTGCCACAACTCCTGTGTGCTCTGCTGCACCACGGCTGTACCCAACACCATCTACCAGCTCAAATAACATGGGCCACATCAGCTTCAGGTGGGGAGGAGGGAGAGGGGAATAGTGATTTGGCATGCAAACTGTAGCCTAGCTTTTATTACACTGCAGGCTTTTAAAGGGCCATTCAGAACCGGGTCTGAGCTAGTCACTAAATTGCAGCCTAGAGGAACATTGTCTCCTCTTCCCCGAGCTGGTTGGAGGATTCACTGGAGAGCAATCCCCCAGGATAAAGGTATCCTTGGAGACTGTCCCTTGACACGTCACCAGTGAGATGCACCCTCTCCTTCCATGCCATAGGATGCTTCCAAGCTGCAGGAGACTCCGTGCACCCCCTTGGTCCCCAACCCACTGTGGGACTGTGTTCGTGTGACAGAGCCATATACAGCAACATGCTGTGTCTGTGTTTGATGAATGTTCCAAATCTGGGTCGAACAATATTTGCTCGGGCACAGAGAAAGTCTGGGAATTTGATCTTGGCATGCGCCTGGAGCCAAAAATACAGAGCAGCAAATGGGCATAGGAAAGACCTGGCTGAAATTCACCCCTGTTATCCCAAATGTCACTCTGAACGTTCTCAGAGACTTTTAGGCTCCCAGTAGACTCAGTTGTGCCAGTGGTATCTGAATGTAATGAGCTGGACCTGCCAGAAGCTAGTCCCAGACAGCACATTAATTCACTAGCCTTGCAAATGTGATTCTTCAAAAGATCTTTCTAATATAGATTTTTGTGATTTGAACTTTGAATTATCACGGACTGCAGTACCAGTCTCACAGTTCGTGTCCCATCAAACATACCTGCAACATGCTTAGGGGTGTAATTATATTGCTGCTACTGGAGGGATATTTTATTGTCACTCAGGAAAACGTATTCACAAGTGGGAAACAGTGCCTGATTTCTCAGCACTTCAGCAAATTCCCGTCAGTTGTTCTGTAAGACAATGCAAAAAAGGTATCCAGAGAATGGGTGTAAACTCACATTTTGTTTGTTCAAGGAACAAATTGCACTTAGGCTGGCCCTCAAACCACAGTTATCTCTTCAAAGTTTTCCTTTGTACATTCCACTCAAAGGAAATTATATATGATAGCAGACGCCAAATTCAGCTTTTTAAACCATACCTACAGTGAATAGTTAATAACTTCCTGCTCCATCACTGCTGCATGTTTCAAGCTTTGCAGGTAACTTCATTTTTGAGACTGAAGTGCCTCTTTCTTATTTTTTTTAATCAATTGTGTTTAGATCAGTATCTGCTGTCTATGAAATTTGTCTGGATTAAGATTTCATTACGAATTTGAAATGGCCCAGATTCATTTAAGAGATTGTCTTAAAATATCTCTGATAGACTTGGGCAATTTATGATTATATTTCAGAGCCAGCTGCTGACTACAGAGTGAAATCAAAAGCACCTCACAATTCATAGTTTTGTTTGGCTTAAGGTTTAAATCCAGTTCACAGAAAGGAAGGGCTGAACTCTCCACCCCGAGATTTGCTCATCTCTTTTGCAGCTGTAGAATTCTGGAGTGCAATTATTATTAGCAATCTAACTGAAAATGTTGCTTTTCTCCTACACAGGGCTCTGTTTTAACTAAAAAGTCCTTCTGTAATTATTGTGGTGGTGCTGTATTGCTAAAATACTCTATTCAAATATGAATGACATTACAAGAAGTTCTCCAGGAGGAATATGGAATCATGCTACAATCATAAAGAGATCACAATTTAAAGCAGCTCAATGCAGATACACGGAAAAAGGGGAAATAAAACTTCTAGGATTTGTTCCAGTGTATGCCCAGACGCTCTTTATGTCATCAGTCTTTGTTGAGCAACTTCACAGTGGTTTCACATCCCCAAAGAACAACCTAAATTTGATTTACTGTATACCTCGGTAAAGCAGATTTCATTTAAAAAATGTATCTAATTTATTCTTTGACTCAAACAAAATGCAGCCTGGGTTGTTGTTTCTTTGTTTTTCTTATTAATTAAGAGATAAACCATTATTTTTCCATGATGTATGTAATTTTCACTTTCTAAAAAGATACACTGCATGAAAAATTTCACAAGCTCCAGTAGCACTGATATTCTTGTGTCTTGCACCAGCACTGTCATGTTCAAAAAGCATGAAAGTTTAAGATGAGCTTTGTTTTCCTTTTATAATCTTAGAAAAATTTTTATTTGTTAAATCTGAGAGGCAAAATCAAGGTGTCTCTTTTAGATTTTTGACATACAGGTTCTTGGCAAATATCATTGTAATATTTTAGTTAATACAAATAATCATGATTAGCTAGAGGAAATAAGAAACAAAAAGGAATGCTTATGCTCTAATTATATTAATAAACACATTATGAGCGAACCTTTGACAACTTAAAAAAATTATGTTTTTTCTTATTTTCATTTCAGGCCTCTGGAATAAATCCATGGCCAGAGCTCAGCTTGGGTACTTGCTCTGGATGCTGAAGCTACAGAGGTAAAAAACTGCCCGAAATATCTCCATGTACCTGCATTATGGTTATGGAAAGGCATGGAAATTTGTGAAGGAGTGGATTCCCAGCCTTCTGACATTGGCTACACTCCCCTTGTGTGGATCTTGCGTACCTTATCCCAGTATTGTGTTAAATAGGGTTGGCTGCAAAATAAAACTCTAGATTAATTTTCTGTTGTACGTGGGTTTGAAAATGCACTCAAGTTGTTGAGTAGACTGCATTTCATCCAGATTTAACGTCAAGTGGCAATCATTAAATGCTGCTGTGAATGAGATTTATACAGCAGTGATAAACTTACAGTCCCCATCAGACTGCAGGTTCTCAACACACTTTACAAACTCAAACTCTAAAGGCACAAAATAGACATGAAAACATAAGCTACAAAAAATATCGTACCATGCAGTTATTAGTTATTCAGCATTTAACTGCCTTGCAAGAGTTTTGACAACCAGCAAGTGGCCAGACATTGACTACAGTTTTATCAGAAAATGACTTTTCTATCAAAAGAATATCTAACGTGACAAAGGAAAATCCACCTATTCTCCCCTAGTAATATGAAAATATTAATATTATTAAATAAAAACAGAAATTAATGGGATCACTGGAATACTTTAAAGGGAATAAACCATGCTCCACCCACGTGAAGGCCATCAAACGTTGGTGGACATACCAATGTCTTATTTATCTATGCTGTTTTGGACTCTATTTATGAATGAGGAATTGTTCTTAATTTCAAGCTCCAGTTCTCCTGTTTCAGCCCCTTAATAGTGTATCTTCCCTCTGAGGCAACCACTCAATCTAAACTCATCCCTTTTGTCTCTCTGCAACTAGAACTGCCCAATGTGCTGATGGATTTCTTCCTTCTCTGGTTCACCTCTGCACATTCAGTACTCCAAAAACCATTCAAGTTCCTCCCTTCTACATTAGCAAGATGAGCAGGGTTTTCCTGAAGTTCCGGGGCGGTTTGACTCAAAAACTCATTTGGGCATGAACGTTTACTTAGCCAGCAATGAACTGAAACCTGGCTGGAGCCCCTGCTCGTGTTCTAAAACCGAGAGAAAATGATACAGAATTTGAAAAGAATTCTTAAGAGGAAAAAATAAAAAATTACTCTATTAGGATGAGATATTGCTAATTAGAAGAGGTGCAAGTAAATTTTTAAAAATATTGTGAAAGAGTCAAAGTCAAACATTTTTTGAAGCTTGGCAAGTCTAGCTCAGGTTCGCTCGATTCTGGGTTATTTTCACACGGCACTGAGTACATTTAGAAGCGTCCAAAATTAATAGGGATTTTTAAATAATGTAACAGACTAAATCCTAAATTTGGGTCTGTCATTTCACATTTGTTTTAGTTACACAATGTAATCTGTGGGCTGCAAAAGAAGATCATGCAGTGCCCTGGCTGGGTAGGCATGGGATAAACATGGCATTGCTGCTGCCTGCCTGCCTGCCTCCTGTGGCTGCCACTTCTGCCTCTACAGAAAGATTGGGTGTCACTTCTGCCCCTCTGGGATGCTACAGAGCCACAGGAGCCACAGGTACATCCCAACTCCCACGTTCGGTCTCCACACGAGAACAATTAATCTGCTGCACAGAGGCACCAGGGAGGAGATAAAACATACCACATTTTCTAATTAATTGCTCACATGTTTGTTCAGAAATGGAGAATCACCCAAATCCTGAGCTCTTGAGAACCAGCTGCCAGTGAGGTAAAACTGCCGACCTGCAAGGTACACTCTGGTGTGTGCAACAGAAACAAAGGGCAAACTGAGTGTGTCTCATCAAGAACTTCCACAGAGGTGATGAACTTAAAATAAGGGAAGATATCTAAGTAATTTTCAGATTTTTAAATAAGGCTAGACTATCCCCTACATTTCTTTAAAAAATGATAGTTCAAGCAGTGCCAGTTAATGAAGCCTGATCCTGAGGGAAAGGACTTCAATCCTTTCCCTCAGGATCAGGCGTTTGGTGCTCCCTTATTTCACAAAAACATTCCCTTAATCAATCATTCTGGCTTTTTTTGGGTCCTTAATCCTTAGACAATGAAATGGTCTTCATTGGTCTTTGCCAACTTCCTGAAACTGGCTCTTTTTTAATTGAAGAAAACAACAGAGACCCCTCAAAAAAACCTTAGCCCACCATTGTTACTAACAACAATGGTAGATACCCCTTTATTAATTTGGCTGAAATAAGCCTATAAACAATGCAAATGAGGTGTTTAGGGGATTGTCTCTCTTTGTGAGCTTTCATCTGCCCTTCTGGGCACCGTGGCCTTGCTGAAGCATCTGCAATTCAGCAGATGATTGATGAGAGCAGCTGTCCTCAGTTAATGGTTCAAGTTCTGCAAGGTGGCTCATCAACCTCCTCCTCGAGGAGTGGAAGGATCTGGTAAAGGCACAGGAGGCATCAGCCATCCACGAAACCTTCCTTCAAATGTCTGAGTGGGGCAAAGGTCTGAGAAGTGAAGGGATACATGGACAGGGACGTGGTGCTGTCGAGAGCCCAGACACAGCTTCAGCATCGGGTATCCTACAGCCCAAATTCAGGAGGTTGCCCCAATGGGGTAGAAGGGCCTCTCTCCACCCAAAGGCTGGATGGTTCCATGTCACAGGACTTCCACTGGGATTGCTTAGTGATCAGTCGAGAACAGAAAACAAAGAAGCCCTCATTTTCCACATTAGAGTGAAAAGGAGTGAGCTGTGACAGAACACATACCAAGCAGACATGAACAGTCTCTGTGCCTGTCACTGCTGCGTCACCTAGGTGTTTTCATTCTTTCTGATTCATTATTTAAATCTTAAAATGCCTCTCTGAAATTCAGCAGAGATATTCCTGCTTTCAATAATACATTGGCAATAATGCTTTCCTCCCTCCTTCAGACCTCTCTGAAATCAAGCACTGCAGTCCACTGATATGTTGACAGTTTTGCATGAATTAGTGAAAAAGAAGTTGGAAGTGGCTGACCAAGATTTATTTATTATTATTAAACCCACCATGTATCCATGCTGCTCTTCTGAAAAGAAAATTAAGAGAAGAAGGAACTGAAAGAAAGTACTTGAAATGTATGGTTTAGAATTTATTCTGTTCCTCAATCTACAGTATATCATTTTAAGAAGCAAGGCTCCTGGTTTGAGGTGAAAATTCTTGCTCTAAATTGTAAGCAAAATTACTTTCCTGGTATTGCTTAATATGCTGAGAGGAAGTGAAAATGGATGTTTCCAATACTGGGAAAAACATAAGCCCAAAACTGGTCACTTAATAGATAAGGGCTAACTATTATTTAGTCCCTTTTGTTTAGAAAGAAAAATATTAATCATCTTGGCAGCAAAACACAAAGACACAAAACATTAACATTGCTGCTGAATATTTTATTACATACTTTTTCTGATAACAATCTAAAATGCAAAATCTACGTGATTCAAGCACAGAAGTGACACCTAATCTTTCTGAAGCAATGTCCTGCACTCTGGAATGTGTTGAGTTGGAAATACGAGTCCTAGGAGTCTTGTGCTCCCTTCATTTGCATGCACTCCTATTTCACAGCCGTATTTCCTTTAACACCTCAGCCTTCCCCTACATTCCGTGTTGGCTCTGCCCCATCTGTGGCAATAACCCCAGGCAAAGAGCACAGCAAGAAGGCTGCCAGCAGCAGAGGGCTGGCACCGACCATGTGCCATGCCAGCTCAAACACGGGCACTTCCTCTTGCTGTTTTCCTGCCTCTTGAGGCCAGCCAACCAAAGATGGAATTTCTCCATTCCTGGAACATCTGGTGTAGGCTCTCAATGCTCATAATTATCCTCCCAGTCCCAGCCCTCTGCAGGTGCAGGGAAGTGCAGGGCAGGTTCTTTGAGAACACAGCTCTGTGGTGGATAAGTTCATCTATAAATCTTAGCGAAACACATGCCATGGGATTTAACGTGCATTTTTATTTTTATAATTTTTGCTGAGAAAGCAATACCAGTTGGAATAATGTTACATTATAAGGTTATGGAACCTGGGGCAAAATCTCCAGCTCTTAGTAAATGTAGGGCCTTCTGTTGCAATAAAAACCTTCATGCCAGCATCTCAAGCTGCTGTGCCACTCATGCCTTTACAATCTACTCCTACACCACTCAGTCAATTTTCACTGCTTCCCTCAACACAGGCTTTCACTTCTCAGGTATTTGTCTTCACTTGCTACTCCTCCCTCACCAGTCAACCCTTTGCTGTCCTCATCTCTCACGGTAAGCCCAGGAAAACCTTCCCATGTGTGCCCTGGCGGTCAGTTGCTGCTGTAGTGCACACTGGCTCTCAGACAGGCTCTGACCTGTGAATGTCGTGTGAGCCATGACCTGCTCCTCGTTTGGCTCAGCACGGCTTGCCTGGACAGATGGTGAGTAATGGCATGCACCACCTACTTGTCTTTCTGTGCCTTTCTCCATATGGTTCTTGTATTAGACCTGGAAGCAAACTGGAGGAGTTGCTGTGACTAGGAAATTAATTTCATTAAGCTCAACAAAGTTGCCGTTAAAAATTCTTGTGTTCTCATACCGGCGTGAATGGCTGTTTGAGTCAGTTCGTATTGAGGTGGGAATATGCAGTTCCCTTGATTTTATTGGGGTCAAACCCACCTGTACTGGACCTAAAGCTTACTCTATGGTGTGTGCCTGTAAGCCACTTTAGCATACGAGTGAGTTCCTCATTTTCGCAAGGAAATCATCTCATGACAGGTGTGACATCGTGCAGCATTAATATCTGTACACGTACACTGCATAAGATCTGTAAATGTTCCGATGCTGCACAGGATTACACAGTCTCAGAAACGGATAATGTCACTTGCTCCTTTTGGTGCTGGTAGGGGATATAGTATTGAAGCAACCTGATATTAAAATGGATGGGTTTAGATGATAGATTTAGTTATAGCCTCTTTGTGCTTAAAAGGAACTGATTAAAAATGTCAATATTTCAGGATTTAGGATAACATCTCAAAACGAGTCTGTAAAGGTTCATGAGTCTAACTGTCATTGTAAGATTGAGCTTCCACTGAGACTTAATGTCAAAGGCCAAAAAGATTTTACAGATATTTTTGATATATTTGTTTCTCAGTTAGTCACTCGGGACCAAATCCCCAAGAGGGAGCTACAACGTGAGGGAATTTCTGGTTTGTGGGGTGGAGCATGGCGGTCCAGGCTGCCGAAGGCGATGCAACATTGATTTAGGACTCAACTGCATGGCTAATGAGGTCCGATCCAGAAACGGGCTGGTGGAATTCCTGAAGAGCCACAATCAGTTCCTGCCGAGAGCTTCTGCTTCCCAGCACATGGGGCAAGAATGTATATTGTGGCTCCTAGCCATGCGAAGGTTTGGGTGTACAGCTCACAGAGGTATGGAACCTGGCAACCACGAAAAGTAGGGATATTCATGACGGAGACACCTGTCCCTGCTCCAGTGGTTACTTTACGTATTTTAAATATTATTTTTTAATCTTATTTTCAACATTTACATTACAAATCTTATACAAACCAGCCTCTGGAACAGGGGCTGGGATCCAGGTGTCTCTGCCCCTCAGTGAATGTTCCTACCACAAGGCTGTGGTATCATGCTCATTGCTTCTCCCTTTTTACCACAGCTATTTTTTATTTATTTATACAAAATGAAACAGATTCATCATCAAGGTTTGCAAGACTAACAAAATATTTCATGGACAGGAATTTAAAGCGCTGTTGGAGAATGAGAGGAATTTGCTACCCAGCGCTCCATACTTTGTGACTGGGGATTTTGTGGAGCTGCTCCATGTGCTCACCACATGCCTCTGGGATAGAGTTTCTCAGGAGATACAGGTGGAGGAACTGTGCTTGAGAATCCTGCCAGGCATGAATTAGACATGGAGAATTCAGCTCTGCTGACATTGCAAGGCTCCTGGACAAGCCCAGAAGTGAAACTTTAGCACCTGATTTAACACTGGAAGCAGAGGACTGTAGAGGTAGCTGAAGACTTTTTGGATGCAGGCACGTTAAGGTAAACAATCTTTGAAAACCCCACTAAGTACTTATTTGCATCTTTAGATACTTAACTACAATAATTTGATTCCCAATCAATTTAAGAACTTGTGTTTCTTGAATATTAAGACTTTGCATTACATTTTTTTTCACTCTAAAAGAAACTTCCTAACATGGCTCAGAGGGGGACTGTCATTATTAAAGTTATTAACGAGCCTGTACCTTTGATTGCGTTCATCACATGTCAAGTGAGAATTGTTTCAACGAAATTAATTATTGTTTTGGCTAATCAGTAGAACAAGTATTCATTCTTAGCTTCCCTTTACTCTGAGAGATTTGGTCATTTTCCTTGGAATACACTGGTTAAAATTTACTTTCAGCCTACATTTCTGTTTCTCAGCTATTTAAACAGAAACTCATTTTGTTAGTCTTACTAGGAAATGATGCTTTGAAAATATCTGTCCCATTTCCTATGGAAAAAAGTTGCACACCTATACGTACTTAAAAAACACAAAACCAGGAAGCGTAAAACTTAGTGTACTTACAGAACTACTTAAAAATAAGAGTTGCTGCTGACATTTTTTGGTACTGTGAGCTCTGGAACACAAGATAAATGGAACTGACACCAAAGATAGTATCCACGTTAGTAAATACCTTGATTTTTCAGTGTTGTCTCCCAGAACTGTAGCAAAACAAGTTACATTAATGAGCATTGAAATTCCTTTTGGAGGAACCTGTGACTTCCTTGCACCTTATGCAGAGTATTTCTAAGAATTAGGAAAAAAAACCCCAACAAAACCACCAGATGAAAAAATAAGAGCAAGAGCATATTTGGTGTTTAGAGACCAAGGAGCTGGATAGACCAGTCAAGTGAAAGCTTATGAGAAATAGAGCCCCATCCTACAAACATTTATGTATCCACTCAAATTTGTTGAGTGAGAAGTTTGTTAAGTGCATATTCAAAAAAAAAAAAAAAAAAGAAAAAAGAAAAGGAACAGTGGAAGAGTTAAACTTAACCCAGTGATCAGAAAACTAACACCATTTGAAGCACAAAATAAACAGAGGGTCCTGTGCAGATTTGAACTAGCCAGTGTAGTTGTAATTATTACTTTTAAAAGAAGTTGCATATTTGCTTTCAAAACCAGTACTTCAGGTGGCTTCAAAATTATAACATACAGAATTTTTAAAAGTTATTTTTTCCTGAACCTAAATTTATGAGTGAGAGAAATTTACGGCATAATTATCTAATGTTAGCAAAAACTAGCAAACCAAATTGCTGGGACAGTAATTCAAGTATTATGAATTCCGGTTGGCATCTTCAAAAAAAACCAAAACAGAGTGCTTGTGATCACGTTGCCATATGACACTTCTTTCAAAAATAACGGGACACTGGTAGAAGCACTCGTGTTCTACATCCCAAAGCAGGCAGTGCTCTCAGAAGTGGTCTGGAGAGCCAGCCCATGCGGATGAGGTTCAGTGGGAACGGACCACCTTCTGCAGATCCAGGGGCCCTCACAAGGAAGATGAGCTCCTTGAAGGAATTTTGCCTGCCTTGGTGTTATACCCCATTTTTCTAACAGCTCTTCTTGCCCTGTGACTTTCTCGGCCGTGAAAGGCAAGCACGCCGTGTTCCAGGAGAGCGTTCAAGGCGCGGTTTATACACACAGGCATCCTCACAGGTGGTCACTTGTCCATGGACCAGTACCACGTTCACTATTGCAGCAAAAACCTCTGCATAACGTGAGCTCTCAGCTGTGGTAAAACGGAATCACTCTTTGAAAACGAGACTGCCTCCATGGGCATCATCAAAAAATCTTCCATACGCATGTATTTTACAAGAGCCTGGAGCGACAGAACAAAGAGGAATGGCTCCAAACTAACAGAGAGTAGGTTTAGATTGGATATTAGGAAAAAAATTCTTTACTATGAGGTTGCCCAGAGAAGTTGTGGCTGCCCCATCCCTGGAAATGTTCAAGGCCAGGGTGGATGGGGCTCTGAGCAACCTGGTCTGGTGGAAGGTGTCACTGCTCATGGCACGGGGTTGGAACAAGATGATCTTTAGGATCCTTTCCAACCCAAAATATTCTATGATACCATAATTCTACTGATGAAAGATACATAGACAAAAAATAATATACCAAAGTTACAAAAGATAACCAATAAAAGGCTCCAGTCACACTCCTTCCTCTCCAGAATCAGAATTTTACTCTTTCATTATAGCATGATCATTCATGTAAGCTAAAAGTAATCCACTCAATTCTGAATAATTCTTATTTTGAAATATAAAGTTTGTACTTTCTTAAATGCCTCTAGTGGAAGTGTAACAGACTTACAGAGACTGAAAAGCTCACTTCTGTACTTGGAAAAAATCTGAATCAGCCTATTCTTTACAGTGCATGAGGGTTCTAATTGTTTTCCTAATAGAGTAACTGTAATCCTTTCTTTGGACACCACAATGGAAGGCAATGGAAATTTTCATAAATTAATAAATGTGATTTGTCATCAAGTAGATGTTCTCCACAATATAGGAGTTAATTTTTGTTCATTACATACCTCGGTCATCCCCTTATGAAGAAAACCTTGAAAATGTGAATTAAATGAAACAGATGCAGTGTGGGTGTTGTGAGTATGCCTGCACTCAACCCCAAAATAACATTATTTACTACTTCTTTGCTGAAAATGGTATAAAAAATAATCTAATTCATATGGTAAATATGTTTCAATGCCACATTCACTGTTGAAATCACTGAGTCAGCGAGATAACTCACAAAATTTTTTACTACATACTACTCTGGATGCTTACTGAGTTACATGAAAAATTTGTAATTTTCAAAACTTTCAATTGAATTTCATGTGATAGGCTTTGTGAAATCCCACTGAAGTCAGAAAAATGCTCACGCTTGTAAGTAAGCATATTTTCAAGTGCTCCAGGAAACAGAGATGTATAAATCTGTCATGCGACCTACTGGTCATTACCTAAACTTCTGAGGATTTTTATGATTTAAAAAGTTTGTCAAATAATTTGAGACCCTAACACAGAAAAATATCATTAAAGTCCAGAACATTACCACCATGCATAGGTTTTAATCACAGAACATTTCACAAACTACGCGAATTTAAATTCACCCAGTCAATTAATATTCAGTGGCATTATAAAAATTTATATAGAATTATCCATATGCAAAGTCATAGGAAGCTGAGAAAAGTTTAATGACATGGAATAAGAGAAAAAAATTAACAAAAATGTAAGAACAACCACCATAAGTACAGACCAAGACTGATAAAGTTGAAACTGTATGAATAGGACTGTCTCTATTCTTTTTCTCCTTCCTCCCTGCCATGGCACTCTTCAGTAGGACATGGTGCAGAATTTACTTCATTTTCACTATTGCTTCTTTACCCCCAGAACAGCATCTCACTTCAGCTCAATCACAGCATTTCTGCAGGATTTGGGACTTTTGTTTAGTAGTACTACTATTTTTGGGGGCATAGACCATGTAACCTGTTATGGGAAGTGGCCCTGTGCGTGTTTCTTGTGGTTTCCCGGAGCAGCTGTGGCCCAGTCCCTGTGACCACAAACCAGCAGTGGTATGAGAAAAGACTGCAGGGAAGTGTGGACAAACCAAACAAATGCTGGTTGTCTGATCCGAATAGCTGGGCTAAACAGATCCACTGTGAAATCCTTCCTCCTCTCCTCAGTGGTCAGGGAAAGCGTTGTTTCTCCCTTCAGATGGAGCTTCCTGTGTTTTGTGTGGGTTTTTCATGTAAAGTCCCTTGAGGGGATTAAGTAAAAGTACAATTACCAACAACATCTAAAATTCACTTCATCTCCTTCACCAGTTACTAAGGATGAAGTGATTCTGAGACAGATGATTATGTCTTGGGGAACAGTCAGCTGTCCAAAAATTCTTTACATCTCCCTTTCTTCATTGTCCATCTCCTGCTCTTTGTTGCCCAGAGCAAACTGCTTTTTTTTTTTTTTCAGTGAAAACCAGTTTAGCTTTTTTATCTAACTGGACATTCACCTTTATTTTCTTACGGATCTTTCTGTGATGGTAACCCATGAAACTTCTTGGGTTTCTCTCCTTTGAAGTTTCCATCAAGCCTCTTACAACCACTATGGAAGATTGCTCTCCAAATGAAAAATAGAAGGGTATTTCTAGGTTTTCACCGCAGTGTGAACTGCTGCAGATTCTTTGGTGAATGACTGATACTACTCTAGCAAATTTACACAATGGCCTCATCAAATGTAATGGTTCCTACTTTCTTGGGGTTATTATAGACATCTATTTGTCAAAAGGAGGCTGATTCTGCAAGTGTCAAAAAGATGCATCACCAGAACTTCAGTGAAGTCTTGAGCTGCTGACTATTTGCAGTGGTAGAGTTCTGCCTTCCCAGGATTTCTCTTCTCTAGAGAAGGAAGACAGAATTTTTAGGTGACTGTAACGCTATGCTCAACACGCTGTTAAAGAGGTACCTATCAGCTGTAGACAGCCTAATCCAGTGGAATCATATCCTGAAGAATGAAATAACACCAACACCCTCCTGCCTTTCCCATTCTTTTTGTGTGTCCCTGCAGAGGAAATCTCCTACATGGTCATTATTTCGCATCTTCTGTGAAACGCGTGTTCTGTTTGGCTCATCACCTACCATGTTTTCCCACCTGCTATTGATTTTGATGGAGATGCTAAAATTAAATTACTGCTGCCTTTTTGTGAAAGATCTTCACTACTTAAGTGCCTAAAATACTCTTAGATAACCAGTAGACCAATAAGAGACAATTGTTTCATTCAGAAATGTGCAGAACTACTTTTATCAAACCCCATGTGGCAGAGAGCACAGCAAAGTCCATCTTCCCATGTACTGATCAATCCATAAGAATGTGCGCCTTGACTTTGTGAGCCTCGACTTTCATCATGCTGCCTAATGCATGATGTGAGAATCAATATACCGGGAAAAAAGACTCTTAATTTGACTTTCTTGTGTCAACTTCAGCACAGAAACCGGCAGATGCCTTGGGGAGGTCTGGTCCATTTCATGTGGGACTGGAAAGATCTTAGGGTTGTCTAGACTGTCTTAGGGTTGCCAGCTTCAGGCAAGCTCAGCCACTGACAGCTAAAGCCTTTATCCTTGCTGGAGCCTAGAACTCGTAAACCCTACTTTGCCAGCTAGGCTCATGGTAGCCTCAGAGATCCTGGCAGACAGAGCTTAGAGATATGTTTCAACCATTTAATGAGTTTGAAACACTCTTGGGGAAAAAAGCCCTTGTGTTTAGGCTAAAACCACATTACAGCAGTTGTTACAAAGAACATATGTTTCTTTACACTATCCTAGAATCTGTCCAGTCAAAAAAAAACCCCCGCTGCTGCTTTTAATCTAAGCAGAATAATTAATGTTTTAGCTCAAGGAATTAAAAGAATATAGTCACTTGTCTGCTTTGATCTATGTATTATAAATCTAAAGTGGATGGCAGCAAAAAAATTAAGGTAGGGCGTGTTTATTCCTCTGGTTCTACATTTTGCTTTCATTATTTTAAGTGCCAACATTTCTGGTTTCAGGAGGTGTAATTGTAAAGTAACAAAGTGGAGATAAATTAGGATGTAAGTAAATGCTACTTGGTAGGGAGTATCAGGTCAAAGGTCAGATCTATTTGATTTGCAACTGCTGCACATGTGGTATCCAGTATTGCAATTTTTTTGCACTCTGTTTTGATGCATCCAGACTCAGAAATACCTGAAAGATGCATATTTTTAAATAAAACCTGAAAAAGAATCATGCAGTTATTACTCTCTGGGCACTGGTTCTGTCTCTGGGAGGTTGATGCTTAGGGTAGATGGAACACAGCTATGTTTTTCTAGGTGTGTATGGCAACCTGCTGATTGCTGTCTCACCAGAATAAACTCTAAACCTTTCCAGCTGTTCTTAATCTGGCCCCTTAACCTTTAAAAAAACCAGAGGCTTTCCATTCCTCAGAGCCAAACTTTGCTAACAATATCTAGGTTGTTTTCAAACCAAGCTTCAAACATAAAAATGACTAATAAATCCATATTCCGTAATAGTTAGGCTGGAAAACCATTATTTTAAAACAGACTCCGTTTTTATGACCCATTTCTAATAAAAATTCCAAGTATGCTTCACTAATGCTACCATTTCAGATACTCAGATCCCGGATGATAGGCATGATATCCAGATAGATACACCAATAAATATGCAAAGGCTATAAATCTGTCTCAAATTAGTGATTTGTAGATGTGCGAGGGGGAAGAGGGCTGGGAAATTCTGCTTTCTAATCTGTTCGTTTCCTGACTCTTAATGCTCTGTCACTTCACAGCTGGTGACTGTATTTCTCCGTGGTTTGTATTAAGCGCTAAGTACATTACTCCCTGCTCTTCGGGGGGACCCTGGGTTTTGCACAGACTTTTAGTCTGCACCTGATTCCACTCGTGTGAAGACCAATTTCGGGCAGCCCGCGGTCAGGGCCACAGTCTGCCCCTAGAATGCTGTGGAGCCCTCCGGCTTGAGAGCGACGCAGGGTTTGAGGAAGAAGAGGCTTTTGGATGAGCCACAGCCCAGAAATCCATAACGCTTCTGAGGACCGTAACCCGCGGGCTTCGGGATTCCACTTCGGGCTTCCTGTTAGAACAACAACACAACCCGTAATAATCACTCATAAACATCCATCTTTCTGACGCTTTTACGGCCTCGTAATTGCCCCCACCCTGACAGGCGGATTTATGCCCTGGCTGCCAGAGCCCGGTGCCAGGGAGCTCCTCCGCGCCAGTGGCACCGCCGGCTCCTCCGGAGGAGCGCGGGGCAGGGCCGGGGCTGCCCTTCCCCGGGAGTCGCTCCGGCCGCTTTGGAAGCGGCAAAGCCCCCGGTTCCCCGCAGCCTACTGCTTCGTTATCGGCCCCACCAGCCGGCTCCGCTGCTCGGGTTTGGCCGCTTGTTCGGTGCAGGTTCGCTTCTGGGCTTTGGGCAGCCTCCTCTCCCGGCCGTGGGGAGCGCTTTTCCCGTGTAAAACTCAAGGACTATCCCAGCAGCGTTCAGGAGGGAAATCCTCTCCTTTTCGCTCACCCTCTTTTTCTCTTCCCAAACAGGCTTACGTTCAAGTCTCTCCCGCAGATCTCTCTCTCGCCCTCCCGGCAGGACTTCGCAACTTCTGCCGCGGTTATGCTGGCCTTTTATTTGCCTTTTATTTTAGCCCTGGACTTTTTTTTTTTCCTTTTTTTCCCCCCTGCCATTTCTCATTCCCCGCAGTCTGCAACGACCAGGAGAGTCCTTCCCCTCGCCCACGGGGCACGGCCGGACCCCCGCGGGCGGTGCACGGACCCTCCGGCGGGCAGCGCTGTTCCGCCCCCGCCTCCCCCTCTCTGCCTCCGCCTGGAAGGCAAAGGATGGCCCAGAAATTAAGCAGCACTTCTGAGGTGGTACATCTGCCTCTCCCCCCGCCCGCTCCCCTCCCCCATTTTCTTACACCGCTTAGAATTTATCCGTGTCTCTCCCACTCCTGTACTTCTAAAAAGAAATTTTAATTCACCGCCCAACCC
>VZTI01003226.1:2652020-2788415 GCA_013397865.1 Struthidea cinerea
TGCTGGGGCTGCTGGGCATCCTTCTGGCCGGCTACGCCGACCGGCTCTGGCCCCCGCGGCGGGCCGCCCCGCTGGCCGAGCCTCCCGCCGCCCCCCCGGCCGCGGACGAAGCCCCGGTGCTCAGGCGGCGGCGGCGGTCCAGCTCCATGATCTCCCCCGAGATGTCGGGCGGCGGCGGCGGCAACAAGACCCACCGGAGGACCTCGCTGCCCTGCATTCCCCGGGAGCAGGTAGGGCAGGGGCTGGGGGGAGACGGGTCCCAAACTTTGCCGGGGGTCCCGCCGGCCTCGGAGGCGTGGGGAGCTGCGCCCTCCCGCCGCTTCTCGCCGGAGGGGCCGCGCACGGTGCGGGCTTTCCCCGGCGCCCGGCGGCGCGGAGAGCCCCGGGACGCCTCGGGACAGGGCCGGGGGAAGCGGGGCTCTCCGGACCAGTCTGACTTGCCCCGGCTCCGGGCGACGGGGAGAGGGCTCGGGGTGTGCTTTTCTCTTACAGCTGTCGCCGGCGCTGGCTTTTCCTAAGCCTGGCAGAGGGAGGGCTGGGGTGGACGGTGCCCGCTTGGCTCTCGGAGCCGGTGGGAACCTGCCCTCAGCGCAGCCCTCGGGTTTCCCAGCATCACTTACGAGCCTCGCTGTTTCGAACCTGTAGTTTCCTAGAAAGGTAGCTTAGCCTTTTTAAACTTGCTTTAAGCTTGAAAGGGGTGTGTGTGCGTGAGCCAAGCAGCTTGTCCTCGGAGGGAGAAGTCCCTTATCAGGGTGGTAGCCTGTCCGCTGAGGCTCGTCTTTGCACTTTGCCTCCCCAAGGTTGTTCCCGTGCGTGTAATCAATAGCTCCCGCTCTGCCGTGGCAGTGGGAGCCGGTGCGAGGCACACGCGATTTATCTCAACTTTGTTTCCTTCGAGAGGCTGTGATCGGAATGGCTGAGTGAGAACTTTATGACCAGCGAGGCGTTCATTTAAACGCACACCTCGAAAAACCTGGGGAAAGAAGCAATCAAGCGCCGGTATCTTTACTGCACAACTGTAGGGAGTCCTGACACGGACGCAGAGTGGGCTTAGTTCTGCGCTTGAAGTGTTTCTCAATTGTTTTGAGATTTAAGATTGCCCCACAGAAGTAGCACTCCATGGGTCGCGTGTAACTGAGTGTCTTGAAAGTCAGCGCAACCCTTGCTGACCAGTCGAAAGGGAAACCTGGGGGGGAAATAAGCATCAAATGGTGTTAGGCTTTCTTTTTCAATTAGTATTGAGAGATATTCTGTACCCTGTGATCAGGTGAAGCATGTTGTGATACACCAAAGATTATCTTTTCAGGTTGTTTGCTGGATAAGCAGCAAAGTATTTTCGAAGTAATGGGATCTAACTATACGGTGTGGGTGGCTAGTTTGTTTCTGGAAATGGTTTGATTACATCCCTTTGTGGTTGGTTTTGACATTTTCTAGAAGAGGGCCTGTCAACCTTATATACTTGAGACTTGTTTTACAACAAATGTATTTATTTATTTAACAGTTTTGTTTAGGTAAGATAAATATTTACCATAGACAAATACAGTCCGAAAAAGTAGAGAACTGACCCAGTTCGGACTCTAACAGGAACTGAGAGGGAACGGTGTAAGAGTAATTTGTAAGTACAATAAGGCACGGAATTAAAAAACTGTTTATGCTTACTTGGTGATGCTAGGCATTTCTGGTGGTTTCTTACAATAATCATTTGTAAGGTTTTAAACGTATTTCCGCTTGCTTTCACACTTCCAATAAAAGCAGCCTGTTAGTTAACACCTCTAAATGTAATCATTCGGAGACAGGACTTGGTGACCATGGTCCTTGTCTTTGCTTATGGAGGGACTTCAAATCTGGTGCACATACCAGAATGTTAAACTGGTGATGGTAACAAGGTAGATTTCCCTTCCCAGTGGTGCATTACCTGGGGACAGTGGTCAGCTTTGCCCTGAGCAATTCACACTTCCAGGCTATGGAGCTGGGCTGGAGTTAGCTGGCAACTGTTCAGTTCACCCGCTGCAGGATTTTGGCAAATTTCTCTTTCTTTTGTTCTCACTCACTATTAATCAATAGTGAGATCTGCTATTGCTTGCGTCACTGTGTGATTAGAAATGGATGATTACTTTGGAGTTTGGGGAGAGTTTTTGGTTTGGTTTTTTTTAGCTCAATGTGTCTGTGTGTATTTGAAGTTCTCTCCCTAAAAGCTGTCCTCTTAAATAAATGCTAGCATGATAGGAAAATGGAAAAGCTGAAACAAAGCTCTGTAAGGACCTCGAAGTAATGCTGGGAGAAGTGGGACTCTCTTATAGCAATCAAAGTTTATGTTTATAGCAAAAATCAGCTCCCTGTAGACTTTAAGAAAGCACAGGTAAATGTTTTTCTTTTGGACAGTTTTTAAATATAGCATGTTAAAAATAGAGATGAGGGCTTTAAAAGAAAACCAGGCCTTCTCTTGCGCCCCCTCCCCTCCCAGCCGCCCCCTTCATTTTTAAAAAACTTCCCCTGAATGTTTCTGGTCTTGTTTGTACATCTGTGAGCTGCCAATAATTTTCATCAGGAAATAGATCCACATGATTGCTTTGAAACACATACTTCAATTTAGTGAGTAACATCAGGCAAAGTTTTAGAGAACTTTCCCATCACCTCCTGTGTAACCTTTTCTATTGCTGAACATTTAATTGAGCTTTTATTTTTCCAGAATTTGATTCCCTTCATATCTGACCGTTTCTGTTAATACAAGATTCTATGAAAGTTGGAATTTCTGAATTTTTCCTTTTTAGTCACACACATCTCAGTTATAATCTGAATTCTTCCCTACTAGAATTCGAAGGTGAATCTGTGTAGCATTGTGATGTAAAGGACAGTACCAAGAACTGCAAACTGACAACGTGGGTATTATATTAACACATCTTGTGTTAGTTGCTTGTCAGTTCCAAAAATAATTTTAAAAGAAAAACTTTCATTTAAAAAAGCCACCATCCAGAATTCAAATGGTATCATGATGCAACCTTCTGTTGTTGCTAAAAGTGCTCGTTCCCCATTTTTAGTTTAATTCTGTGCTTTTTGTGGTTGCTGTTTGTATATGTTCTCTCTCTTTCCGGACTTTGGCAAATTCTTTGGATTAAAGAGACAGACTGGTGTGTGTGTGTAGATCTCATTGAGAAATGTGTGCCTGATCTTGCTCCCAGCTGAGTGTTGTTTCCCTGTGATTTCATCAAGGCTGGCCGAGGATGCTCAGCTCCTTGAGGGCTCGCTCACCCAGATTTGAAAGAGGATGCAGAGTGAAATTGTGAATGGATGGGTAAGACAGGAAATGAATGAAGAAATACCTTCTTCTTTTTTTTTTTTCTTCTTTTTTTTTTTTTCCCCAGTAAATGTAAAAGTGGCACCAGGAAGATGGCTTTTGGAGTTTTTTCTCCATGTTTTTGCAAACATTTTAGCCCTTTCTAAAAGTGGGGAGAGGAGGTGGGGGTAGGGAGAGGAGCAGAAATGTGTTGTGTGATGTTTTTTCCCATCAAAATATTATAATGCCCTTATGCTCCAGAGCTTGTACCTCTGATCGGCGTGTTAATCTCAACATGCAGTAGTCCAAGGGGATGATTTTGCCTTGGTGGGTAGAATGCTGCACAAGAGATTGTAGCTGGACAAATTTACGCCATGCCGAAGACTCCTGATTTTGCTTTCGAGCTTTGCTTGTTGTTTGTTTTGCTTAGGGGAATGGGAAGCTTTCAGCTACCTTGGATTTATTACAAGTGTGTGTTATTTGCAGCTGCTGCAAACAGTTTGATTTGCCTTTCTAGGTTTTTTTTTTTTGTTCCTCAGTCAGAAGACTGTAGGGGTACAGCATACATCAGGGTTTGAAGGACTTTCTGGTCCCCAGCTAGCGGGTGACCCAACCCTGTGTGAGAGAAGGCACTTGTGAGGTGCTGAGTCCTGCCCTGCTCCATGCAGGAGGCAGCACCAGGATGGAGGAGCTTCTCCTGCAGCTCTGATGTCCCCAGCTGCCAGGCCAGCAGCTCCACGGACCAACTCCTGTCCGTGTTCTCTGGCTCCTAAGGCAGACAGGTTTTCTGTCCATTTTCCTTATGTACTTCTTTTGTGCTCTTTCCCCCCTTTCTGGGCAGTTGGAGAAGGAGAAAGCTCTTTGCCTTCCCAGGGGACGTCTGAGGGTCTGTCTCTTATTTTCGGTTGGTTTGGGACTTGGTAGCTGTTTCGTGCTGCTGTATCTTTCCCATCCCATTTCTCCTTGTTAAGAGTTATTTTTTCAGATCGGTAACTTTGGTGCCAGACTTGTCTAACTTCCTCCAGCAGCAGCAGTGGGTTTTTTGCTCGATTTGACTGTTTTTCGTGGGGTTCTGAGTGGTAACTCTGCTTGTTCGCAGCCTGTAGCCCGGGAAGGTTGTGAGCCGGACCGTCGTTATCACGGCCTGTCTGTGGAGTTGAGAAGACAATACTGTAACAGTTCACATGGTCAAAGATATCTCTGCAGTGATAAGATCTAAGAAACAGTGGAGAAAAAGAAATGTATTTGTCGTTTTTGTTTTTTTTTTTTTTTTTTTTCCCCCCAAGGGAAAATTAAGGCTTTATCTCTTCTCCTTGTTTGATAGTGAGAGCTTTGTTAGTGCCAGGCATTTGTTGTTTCTTCCTCTTTTCTGGTTCTGTCTCATTTTGCCTTAAAAAATAGACAAATGTACCTTTACATTATACCAGTTTTTAATAATATGGATCCTGTCCTCCAGCCTAAAAATAGGGGAGATCAGGGTGCAACGTAGAGAAATTTAAGATTTTAGAGGGGAGAAGGCAGATCAAATTTAGATACTGAACTTCATCTGTGTCAAAGACATAGGTCTCCTATTAGATGTGATGTTTTATGTACCATATACCTCCTGCTAATAAGGTTTATTGAGCTATAATTACTCTGATAAGATTTACTGGCATTGCCATTTAGGTCACTAAAAACTGAAGAATACTGAGGAGTTATGTCATCTGGTGACTTGCTGAAACACAACCGTGTAAAATATTTAAGTAAGGCTCCAGGAAAAATCACCCGGGGATTCCAGACGTAATGTTTTATTTTCTTTTGCATGGCTTCATTTACGCAAACCCGCTCTACTTAGATTTTTTCATTTTTCTTTCAGCCTCACAAAAATGTTAAAACTGCTGCTGAAGCTCTCACGAAGGGTTTGGAATCTATTTTTGTCGATTGGTTAAATCAAGAAATGTATATTATGGTATACTGGCAGAAAAAGTAAAGTACAGTAGTGACTTTCTGCTCTTTCTGCCTGAAGTGTGAAAATGCAGAGCTGGGGAACTGAAAGAAATCCTGTGTACTCTGGGTTGTCATGTTAATTAAATAAACAGCCAGAACAGTGACCCTGTGTATGAAATGTGTTTTGAGAAGCTTGTTGGGGGGTTGGAGGGGAAAAACAGTGACACATGATGTTTTGGACAGTAACTGTGACATTTGTATGAATTTGTCCTAATCTGCTGTTAGTGTTCTCACATTCCAACTGTTTTTTGTGGGAGACTGAGGCATAGCTGTGTGTTGCAAATAGAAGGAATATTGCTTGGGCTTTTTTTCTTTAAAAAGTAATATTAAAAAAATAATCCCAGCCTGGAAGTGAAAAGGTTGCTGGGTTCTGGTGCCTGCAAACCGCAGGGCTTGGAATGGGGGTGAGCTGACTGCATCCTAAATGATCTGAGAATCAAAAGAACACTGCTGCAATTAAAGCTTTGAGCCAGTTGCTGTGATTTACCTAGGTAATCTAATGGGAAATGTACAGCTTGTAGCATATTCCTTGACAGATAAGGAAAGAAATGTGCAGATTCAGATAACAAAGTGGAAGTTGTGTGTTTCTTTGTGCATGGATTTTTTTTTTCCTTTGCTTGGTTTTGAAGAAGTTTTTTTATGAATTACCAAACATTTTCCTCAAAGTCTTTTCTGTGTTAGTCAGGGTGTCACTGAAAGAAACACCTCTCATTTGGATTATGTAGGTTTTCAGGTGTTGGGGGGAGAGTTGCGGGGTTTGTTTTTCTTCTGTTTTCTTTTTTTTTTCCCCTTGTTTGTTGTTATTTGTGGGGGGTTTTTTTGCTGTTTGTTTGTTTGTTGGGTTTTTTTTTTGTTCAAGTTGTCTTGCTCTATGTCCTGCTGCAAGTTTTGCTTTAAGTCCTGCTGCAAGTGGTAGCATCAGTTCTTTGTACCGGGAGTAATAAAAACAACAATGAAATACGATGTCCGTCTGAGTTTTAAGTTGTGGGTGGAATATCAGCGCTTTTCTTTCTGAACTGCTTTTGGAGATTCACTGGGGACATTGTGGAGAGAGGAGGAGCCCTACCCCTTTATCAAGCTTTGGCTTTTTTTTGTTTTTGTTGTTGTTGTTGTTGTTGTTGTTGTTGTTGTTGTTGTTTTGTTTTGTTTTGTTTTGTTTTTTACATGAAAGGTTTGAGCTGCTTTTCTTCCTTTTCCTCTGTGTGGGGTGTATGTCGTTGCCGCGAGCCTCTCGGGGCGGTGGTGATGATGGTGATGGTGATGGTGATGGTGATGGTGATGATGATGGTGAAGGTGGTGCCGGTCACTCCCGCAGCGGGCGGGCGGTGGCGGCGGGGCCGGCGCTGGCGGGCGCGGCCCCCTAGAGGGCACGAGAGCCCCTGCGCCGCTCCAAACCGGGCACGAGCATCATCCACAAAATCTGTCCGTGGTCCTTAACTCGGCCCGCGTCGAGATCTGTTCTGGAGCTGCTGTTCCAGCCGCGCCCCGTGGCTCCGCAGTGTCAGAGCCAGGAGCTGGACTTTGGTGATCCTAGTGGGTCCTTCCCGACGCAGAATATTCTGTGTACCTCAAGACCCTATGTTTTATAAATAAAATGGGAAATGCCTCATGGAGAGTGCAATAGCAGAGCATCCCTCTCTACTCTGCCCTGGCGAGGCCACATCTGGAGCTTGGTGTCCCATTCTGGGCTCTTCAGTTCAAGACAGACAAGGAGCTGCTGGAGAAGGTTCAGCGCGGGGCTGTGGAGTTGATAAAGGGACTGGAGCATCTCTCCTGTGAGGAAAGACTGGGAAAGCTGGGCCTGTTTAGTATGGAGAAAAGATGATTGAGAGGGGATCTTATCAACGCATCCACATATCTGAGGGGTGAGTGAGAAGAACGCAGGGCCAGGCTCTCTTCAGTGGAGCCCAGCGACAGGGCAAGGGGCACAAACCGAAACACAGCCACTTCCACCTGAATATGAGGAAAAAGTACAGTGAGAGTGACTGAGCGCTGGAACAGGCTGCCCAGAGAGGCTGTGGAGTCTCCTCTGCAGAGATTCAAAACCTGCCTGGCCACCGCCTTGTGTCACCTGCTCGAGGTGACCCTGCCTTGGCAGAAGGGTTGGTCTAGATGATCTCCAGAGGGGCCTTCCAGCCCCAACCTTTCTGTGATTCTGTGTAATGTGCTGATGAGAGAAATGGTCCTTCACTGCTGTTGAACACAGGAGACGGGTGTTTTCGTAGTGCCACCTCAAGGGCTGCTGAACAAAAGGGAAAATACGCAGCACAGGGAAGATACTGGGGGTTATAAGAGTTTGGTCAGTGAAATGGCATTGTTAATTTTTGAACCTGTCAAGAAAAGGATTTTGTGTCAACTGGCAGTGCTGGTCACTGAAAAGATTCTGTGCATGTGAGGTTTTATAGTGAAATTGGGTTAGTGAAGGCATGGTATGGAGTGCTGTATCAAGTTTTGGTCAGACATACAGAATAATTAGGGTCCAGAGACAGCCCAAACTTCTGAGCATCAGCTAAGAAGAGACAGAAAATCTATGTATATATATACCCCTCTGACTGAGGGGTATTGGTCCCGTACTTGCCTAAAAATGGAAGAATAGAAAGGAATTTGGAGAAGAAATAAATCCCCCCCCCCCCAACCTCAAAACAAACTCCCACCAAACCTTTTATTTTTAAACTGCTACAAAGAAGTCTGGTTGTGTGAGACAGAAATACACACTGATCCTGGGAACATGTGTGTGTCACAAGTTATGAATGAAACTTCCAGCTTAGACATTTGTATTTATTATTTATTGAATTGTACAGGTTTCTGATTCCAAACAGGTTGAGGATTAGAAAAACTGGCTTTTTTTTTTTTTAATCTGATACTTGTTAGGAAGAAAGTTCCCAGTTGGTCACTCTGTGTGCTTTAGTACTGTTCTATCTGGAGTGCCTACTGACTAGGACCTATCACTGCGTGACTCTGTATTTTTACTGCAATTAACTACTGAAAAACAATTTAGGGAGAAGATATTTATGAGCATCAATACAGCTAAAGGCTCTCCTTCTGCCCCTGCACAAGGCTGGAAAATTACAAAACCTCCACATATCAGAAATAGCTCAGAGCATAGCTGAGGCCTCCTTGGCTGACACCCCCAACCCACCAGTGAAATACGCAGGGTTAAAGCGGTTTATTTGACTTTTGTATTTTGTACGTTGCTTAAGTTGGCTTTGTTTTGTAGTAAGATTTATGCTTTGGTTTGAATTTTAAAATAAAATTATATTCTGCGTCTTTTTTTTTTTTTTTTTTTTAATGGGATTTTTGTCTGCCTAACTCTGTAGGACTGGTGCTTTTCAAGTATCCTCATGATGCTTTTTCTGATGGTTGCTCAAGTCCTGAGGCACACCCTGCTGATGGTTTAAAAAAAGCAACCCTTCCTCTCAGACTGGTTGGTCCTCTTAGAAATATCTCAGCTTCATTAAAAGCTTTGTGAAATATAAATATGATGATGCCTGCTGGAAAACTATCACTGTGTTTTGAGGATCAAGTCACCGAGGGTTGTTGGGTTTGTTTTTTGTTTAGAAAAGCTTCTTAGTTCTGATTGTCTTTTACTCAAAGATAATACTGTAGGGGAACAATTATTATTTAACTTAAAAACTGAACATTACTTATTCTGAGCAGCATCCTTCTGACTGATTTTTGAGTAAATTCGTCCATAAACGCAGTTGTGAAATGAATTCCAGGCGGAAAAAGAATTGAGTATTTGAGTGGTGAAGGTTAATTATTTTTTGAACTATTGCACTCCCAGCAGGTTGATGATACCTTGCTGGCATCTCTGTGTGCTGGAGTTGCTGCCAGGGCACCACCAATAACCTAAAGTGCTCCTCTCCCTGCAGTACAGATACTTTGAGTCTCTTGCACTTTTGCTGTACGGTTTTAAATAAACCCCTGTGTGTTTGTGTTTAATGTCACGAAGGAGAGGCAGAGCATTAATCTGTTTTGTTACCTATATTACATAAAAATATTGATTCTTGGCAAGTACATACACCCCAAATTTACCTTAAAATGTGGCTGTGGGGCTGCTGAAGAGGCCAGAGTGGGGGCTGTGTGCTGTCAGTGAAGGCACTCATATGGCAGTCTGCAAAAGCACCCTCAGGAGCTTTTCTGTTTGCTGCCTGACCTGCAGCAGAGGAGGGCGCTTGGAAAGGGTGGTGCATGGGCTGAAAAGCTATGTCCAAGCAATTTTTACTCCACTTCAGTCAGCAGTAATCTAGATATGCTCTCCCAAGCTTTTTGTTGCCTGCAGAGTAAAACTTGTGAAACCCGGTCTATGCTCGTATATTGAATCTCAGTTGAAATGACAGCTGTGGAAAGGTGCAGACCTCTGTGCGAAAGTGTAGATTAAAAAGGGCTTCACAGCCTTATGTACTGCCTACCCTTGCCTTTGTGAATGCAGTTTCAAGTGCTTTTGAGAGTATTTTTTTTTCTTCTTTTGTTTTCTTTCTTCTCTTTCCCCTCCTGGTTTCTCTTCCCCTTTTCTCCTTTTCTTTCTTATTGATGCCTGTTCGAGCTCATCAGCTGACAGATCTAACTGGGGTTTCCTTGCAGAGCAGACTCTGCTGCTTCATTTCCTCTACAAACCCACCCCTCAATGCAGATACCACTGTTTCTGTGTTGGTAATGCTGAAGTCCTTCCCCCAAAACTCACTTTTGAGTGGCAAAAAGCTGCTGGATGCTGCACTGAATTCTCTGGTGCGTTTCTCTTCAGCTCTACTGGTCATGCTAACTATAGGTTACTCTTGGCAAAGTCTGATCGCTGTATTTTGTGTTGATAAGGAACTTTAATGTGTTTGGGTGCATCTATAATTGCAAGATAACTGATAAGATATTTTTCATGCGGCTGGAGTTTTAGTTTGAATCTGGCACAGGGATTGTTACAGGAATACTCATGCTGAAATGCAGCCTGCCTCTTACTCTTGTGAGACAATGGATACCTTCACCTTCTCATTCGGTGATATTTTAAAATTCATACTGTACGAATCAAGGTTTGTTAGAAACGCTATTTTTCTTAGATTCTTTTTGTAAAGGTTTTTAATCATCTCCTCCCTGCCTCTGCTATTTTCAATGGTAATTGAGAGTGCTCAGCCCTCCCAGGGTAACAGGGTGATCCTTTTAGTTCAGTCCTTAGTGCAGAAGGAGCTGCGTTCACATCCTTAAATCCAAAGAGAGCTTTTTAATTAATTCTTTTTTAACAGCTAACAATTCTGTTCCTTATTTTAAAGAAAGCAATTCAAAGCTAATGTTGGTTGTGCTGCTGAAAATGTGACCTGACACCTTGTAGCATGTTCTTATAGATGTGAGCACACACATATAGACATTTATATATATATTCATATGTGTATGTATCTATCTCCACAAATTAGTATTGTGCAGTCGAGAGGGATGGAATTCTTTGTTTGACTGTGACAGCACAGTCAACAAGCCTGAGTTACATATGACAAGGTTCTTTCTGGATATTAAATCACATTTTCTGATGTTTCCACAGGCAGGCTTGTTTATTAATATGCCAGTTTCAGTAATGATTGCTTGAATTTTGATTCTTTATAGTTTAAATATTTCTTCTTCTTTCTTGATTTGCAAATGTGTGCTAAGTTGTGCAATTATTTGTTATTTATTTGTAAATGCTTGAGTAGTGATTTTGATCAACAAATAACATCTTGTGTCTTACAAATGATACATTCCAGTATTAAATTTGGAGCTTGGTGCCAGAAATCTGTTCTAGAGGTGCTTTCCATAGTGTCCCAGGTGCCTGGGCAGACTTGCTGCTGGCTTTAGTTGTGATGTGGAGCACAGGACTGGCTGGGCAGGAGGAGCTGATAAGGCCCCAGTGCAGCCTGAACTGGAGCCATTCTTGTGGGCATAAATAAGGGGTTGTTCAGCGTGGAGCTCTGGCTGGTGAGAAGTATGATAAGACCAGTTGAAATAAATAGCTGACTTGTATCTTTACAGATAAGCACAATGAGCTTTAGCTGGTAAAACTCTGTTATGTGTATAGTGGATATGTTGTTGCTGCTATGTACCTGTTCTCTGGGAAGCTGTGGACTGGTTTGTGTTTGTTATTTGTTAAAACAGTTCCCTGAAATTCACTGCATTTCTGTTGATTCTGAATTCTGTGTGAGCTGAAGTGTTTCAAGATAATTCATATGCCATTACTGAGGGTTTATTTTTTTTTAAGACCAGCTTAAGGCATATGCAAGTGCCATTCTTAAATTCAGTCCTAATTGTCTACTGATTACACACAACTGCAAATGAATAAACGTTTTCTGTTTAAGGATTTAATGCTGTACTTCATGTGTGCTTGTGAGGGATGGAAGTTAAAAGGGGGATAAGGGTGTAAAGGGAGCCTGAACCTTTCTAGCAGGCTTCTGCTCAGAGTTGCAGAGCATTCATCTTTCCCGTGACTCGTGGAGAAGCAAAAAACCTTTTAGAAGCAGGCAGGAATATCCATAGGTGTGTACAGTCGGATCATTTCAGGCAGCATGGGCTCTGTTTGTGCCTCGTTACAGAGACCATAGTAAGACATCTGTTCAGTGGCGAAGAGAAATATTGTCTGTGCCTTTTTGGGACTGAAAACCGACTTCTGGGCCGCAGAATCCAGAATGCTGATTCCTGCTAAGCCTGCTGTGTTTGTCAAGCAGTGTCATAGAGGAGCATGGGGTAATAGTGCAGCAATTAGACAGACTGGGGTGCCAGCACTAAATCACTTATTCCGGCTTAAATCCCGCTTGAGGATCCAAGCCTGTCGTTTCCTCTTGGCGAGGCACCTTTGGAGTCAGAGCCAGCTCATAGGAAATACGAGGAACCGGGGCTTAACTGAAATTTAGGACATCTAAACCCAGCTCTCTGGATACATCTGTTGTGGTGAGACAGAGAGAGATGGCAAACACAAGTGTTTCTTGGAGAGCTCTAGAGCATTTTTAAGTGAAGCAGTAAAGACAGATTGTCTATCCCCTTCCTCTCAAAGCTATCCAATCTTTATCTCAGCTTTCTCTTCTGCTGTGTGTGGTGCATAAATCTAGTCCTAAAATGTGTGATGTTCTTATTCAGAGTTGATGGATAGTATGTACTTTTGATAATAGTGACTGAGTTTCAATGTTTTTCATTCCAACATTTTAGCTGCCATCATCCTTGGATCTAGAATTTTCTTTTCCTTTTGTATTATGAATAGATGAACAAGAAGATGCTTAAGATTAACCTTAGGACTTCCTGACTTAGGCTGTGATCTGCCACTCGAGCAGACTTTTTGAAAACCCAAAAATTTAAATTCTGGGTTCATGTTTAGATCTTCAGATTTTATTTTTCTTTTGGAAACTGCAACTAATCTGTGTTAAAAAAATGGTAAGATTCTTCCAGTTGCAACAATATGTGCTTATTTCATGTTCTGATCTGCTTTATATATTGTCTCTTCTCAAATTAAAGTGGTGACATGATGCTGAGAAAAACATTTTTAAGCTGAAGTCACTGTATTGCAAAATTTACTGAAATGCACCTAAAAAAACCCAGCCCAAAAATCCTGAGATAGTGGGAGCAGTGACAAAACAGCTTCCTTTGCTGTCATTCAGTGCACATGAGAACTTGGCCTGGGGGCCTGTGGGCCTTTTATTTGGTTAAGGTTTTTAGAACTGAGATGAAAGTAACGATCAGATTGTCTTAATCATTTATAATAGCAGGTTAAGGAGATGAGAACTTTAGGGAGATACTTGATAGCCCAGGGAGTATCTTTCCTGTGATCTTAATGCATTGCTGTCTAAAACAGTGAGTCAGTGTTTGTAAGCATAATTATGTCATACACTATCCTTTGAATGCTTGAATCTGCAATCGCAGATGTTTTTAATGAAATTTTAGATATCTAACTTCTTAGCTGTATGCAGGTTTGTTTTCTTTTTCCATGTGTTTATTTAATAAAAAGCAAACTTAAAAGAAATGTCATGATACTGATGGCCACATGCTTTGAGCTAACAGCTTCCTCAGTGCCACTCTTGTGAATAGTCAAATGCTCCTTTTTGATCTAGGAATGCTTACATCAATGAACTGATTATTCCTGCCTCATTCCCTATCTTCTAGCCCAGCTACCCCCCTTCCTCTCTCGTGAAAGACAAGCCAGGCAACGCGAGGATGGGCTTTGGACACTTGATTCTGCTTCTGAATGTAAAGAAAGGTGAATTAGATTAGTTTGACACTTGTCTGTGAGTGACCACCCAAGAATGACTGCACTTTTGTCTGGTGATATTTTTTTTTTCCTTAGCTCATCTCACTTCTTTCCCTCCAACCAGATTAAAGAGCATCTGGTGATTTTTTTTTCTGTTTCTTTGCTTTTGGTTTTGTTTGTTTGTTTGTTTTTTGGGGGGCGGGGGATGGTGTATGTGTGTGTATGTTTGTTTGTTGAACCAGAGAGATCCATCCATGGGTGTCAATCTGTGAAGAATCTTACCTCAGATTTTGAGGGATGGCTCTAAATGCAAAAGCTTGAGTGCAAAAACTCAGTGATGCCTTGGAGGAAATTTCCATGCATCAAAGACAGGTTTGCTCTAGTCACAGTATGTGAAATGAACATGGAAGGGCAGTCTCAGATGAGCACAGGTAAAATTTCCCAGTGGTGGGTGAAGTCTGTCCTGGGAATGCGTACTAAACTAGAGAAGGATGCTCACTGCTTTTCCATTTGTTAACACCGAATCAGGAAATGCATTTAGGTGATTGCTGCTGTGATTTCACCTCTCCCCCTCTTAATTCTAATGGTAGATATATTTATTGTTTAATCCTTTGCCCCTCCGTGGGGTTATAGTGGCCTTTCACCTTTTGGGCCTGTTTGTTCTGAGCCATGGCTGGAGCCATGGTGTGGCTTGTGTGACATCACAAACATTTGTGTTGGCAGTCCTTCCTCATGGAGGACTCTGAAGTCTGACAGTGGTGAAGATGACTAAGTAGAGACAGATTTATGTGGAAATCTTATTAATACCCATAAAAGAGAGAATGAAGGCATAAGAAATTTGGCTCCAAAAAACAACCAAAAAATGCTCTGTTCTTAGAAGCATTTGGCATAGCTCCATCATGCCTTTTGTGGGAACTGGCTCTTTGTCTGGCCTAATCTAGACTTCTTTTTCTTTTTTTTTTTTTTACGATTACTAAAGACTTCCACTTTTCCCAAACTTTCTCACAGTAGAATAAAATTAATTTTCACTTTGGTAATGCACAAATCAGTTAATTATTTCGAAGACAATGAAACACAGATGTCTCCCCTTGTTTCTCAGTGAAGATTTAATGTTAGCCTTGCTGTGAGATCTTTCACTGCCTCCAAATGTCCATAGATGTTACACAGTGCTCATAATCAAAGCCGTTTACAAAGAAGGGGAAATAATTTTCACTTACAGTGTGCGAGGGCTGGAAAGAAGCTGTATCAGAGATGTGAAATTGGAATTCAGTTTCTTTCACAACATGTTTGATACTGGCCTTGGGAGAGGAGTTTCTGATGCTCAGTGTGCTAAGGCATGTGCTCTTGTCTGTGCAGCTGCAGTAAGATTTTCTGCCTGGAAAACTCATCTTCATTTTTGTCATAATCCACAGTATGTACAGAAATGTTTTATAAATAAAATTACCTGCATGTACTCACTGCATGTGGGTAGAGCTTCTTTTTGTCTTGGGAACCATTTCCAATACATTGTTCCTGTTGAATGTGTAACTGCAAAAAGTTCTGGTTTGCTTTTAGCTATTACTGTGACGACCTAGGCATGTTGTTCATTGAGACATTGTGTTTTAGGTCTTTAACTGATCCATGCACCAGTGAGTGTCTTGTACTTTTTCCATGTGTGTGTTATTTTTCCCAGCAAGCATGGTATTCCAAGCTCACTCCTGATGTGACCACACACTGCTTTGAAATAGGAAGCAATAAATTAGCTTTTAGGGGCTGGCTTATGAGCAAGATCTTATTCTTTATTTGTTTACCTCTGCTTCTTGGATGTGTGCAGTTTTTAGGCCTGCTGTTAGCACTGCCACTGAAATTGTTACTGTTTCAGAAGATCAAACCAGCAACAAAATGAAGAAAAAACTAGTAAAAAAATTCTATCTGGATGAGAAGACGATTTATATCTTCTCATGTTTGCCAAGGTAAAAATCTTCACCATGAACCTGGAGAGACAGCTAACATCCACTGTTCTTTGGTTGTTGTCCCTCATCTGGAGGCAGTGGAAAGCATTCTGCGTTGTGCAGATGTAGAGGGAATTGATATCCATCCAACAGATGGCTTGTTGGCCAGGAAGTGGAATTGTTACCTCGGATTTGAAGTCCCAGGGCTGTGCCCCTGTGATGATAGCAATGTGCTCCTCAGGTTCCTGAGATGGCATAGTTCTTTCTGTTAAGTCTTGGTAAGATTTCGGTACTTCCATCCCCACCCATCCTCTACTTCTGTTCCTGCACTTTTTTGTCATTCGTGAGAGCAGTAATGCTGCAAAAAAAAAATGTTTCCTCAAGCCACTAGGTTTTATCATTAAGTGGCTTTGCCAGATGCTTCCACACAGAGCTGCCAGCATTGAAGTCTTTTATTTCTTTGGTGTTTGACTATTAAGTGGCAAATCAGTGTCCCCTCTGCTAATCTTGCTTGGTGTTAGTATTGGTCTTCTTACTTTTAGAACACCCTGTAGATACTGGCTTGGCATTCTGAGATGTGTCATCTATTCAACTTGTGCTGAACTGGATGGGCAGTAAGGGCATTTGGCATCTCACAGGAATGAATACGCTGACAGATTAATCCTGTGTTGACTTCTATATTAAATAGTGTGGTGTAAAAGCCATAGAAATTACTGTTATTTCTTGCTTGGGTCAGAGACACAGTTGGAAGGCATGTACTGAAATTGTTAGCTCTGACCTGCTGTCTTCTAGACTTGCCCTGTATCTCTGTGGCGTTCTTGGAAGCTGAGAGGGAGGGAAAGCCTGAGGGTCTTTGTGTTGGGTGGAATAGATCTTGTTGGCCTTACTTTTGAGGTAAATGAAATACTGAATCAGGAGAGGTGAATTAGTTCCACGTTCTTCTCTCCCATCTTCTTCCTTGCTTCAGCTGTGTGATTTACCTGAGACCAGCTGGCTTGGGATGGTGCAAAATCCATGTGCAGATGTATTTGGATAAAAGTCAGCTTGAAGGGGAGCGTGGTTCTCAGTGTTCCCTTGTTTGCCATGGAGGCCAAGTGCATCACATCCGGTCTTGGCTGGACGAAGCCTGGAAGTCCAGAGTTCCCTCGGAATTCTTCTTGTACTTTACAGCTCCTCCCTGCTTTTTATATGCAAACAACATTCTTTGAGAGGCCTAGAGGGCAGAAATGGCTATGAACAGAACCCATGTCTTTTCTGATATGTCACAAGATACCAGAAAAGAATAGTGTGCTCCATGTCTGCTAGCAGCTGATTTCTTTTCATCCTATTTATTTTGTAGAAAAAGAAAGCCTGGTTGGATATTGGGGAGAACTTTTCTATGAATAGTAGTAGTAAAGCTCTGCAACCAGCTGTGTAGGGAAATTTCATCTGTGTACATGAAAGGTTCCTTTAGCATAGCATTTTAGATGTTTTTCCAAGTGGGTCTAGATACCTGCTTTTTCTTAGAGAAAACCAAAGTTGTTGCTGGCAGTGTTTCCTGCATCTGCCTGTGGGCTGTGCCCCCCAGCTGCTGGCCAGAATCCTCGTGCTGTGCCAGTTGTTCTGTTTGGTGCAGACCCAACCAGTAAGCCCTGTTTATGTTCCAGTCAGTGCCCAAAGTGGAGTGTTAATCCTGCTGCAGAGCCGGGAGCTTGCAGTCTAGGTGCCTGCCCTTAGGCGGGGTTATTGAAGAACAGGTCAGATTTCTTGTGTCTCTTCTACTGTTGCCCTTCTCTGATTAAGCAGTTGCTGTGTTATTTAGTTTGTATTATCAAGTTGTGATTGGTGGCTGACTCTTTTTTTCCCCCCTCTTTTCTTCCCCTTAAATGATAGTGTTCGAGTTCCAGATTAGGCTCCTAATTGCTCTTCGTTTTGGCCCGGCCACAAGCTGATTTATCAAGTCCACTTGTTAACTTAATGCTTTTATGGCTGCCAAGAGAGTGCTACATGGCCTGAGTGAGATGGAGTGGCCGGGAGTTGTTAGACTTTGTGTGCGGGGAGGTTTCCTAGCAGCCAGATAAGGGACAGCAGTCTGAAGGGCACAGCAGCACCCTGTCACCCTTGCTCACGTGAGGGAGCAGCACTGGACTTGGGAGAGAGCTCCCGTGGGAGGAAGGGCCAGGGGATGGGTGCGTGTAGGGTACAGCGTGTTCTGTGCCTTGTGCCCTGCTGCCCAGCCCCGTAGTTCTCATCTGCCTGGGTTTTAATGCTTGTTGCCAGTCCATGTTGTGGTTTTTTTTCTTCTTTTTATTGTCATTTCGCTCTGAACTAACTGGATGGTTCTTAAAGGCTGTTAAAAATCTCAGCATGGCAGCTGTAAAACTGCCTAATCAACTCCAGGAGATAATCTTTCCTAGGGGAGACCTTTGAATGCACTGACTGTCAGCAGGAATAGGTCAGATGCCTCCAGGTAACTTTCTGGGAAGGGAGTCTTGTTTTCAAAACTGTATCTACCTGCTTTGTTAAGAACTAAGGAACTGGTTAGTGGAAGCTGTCATAAAAGTCCTCTTTTATGGTTGTGCTAAATCCTCTTAAAGAAAGCAAGTAACTCTCTCATAATGCTGCTCTGCTCAGCATAGAAATAAAGCAGCTGTTGTCACTGTCAGAGGCTTTAAGAAAGACTTGAAATTGGAAAGAATTTCCAGACTTGATCAGTTGATGAAACTCAGTGGACTATGGCAGCGCAGCCTTATCTCCAGTTTCTCCTTGGAGTCTGAGAAGTATGTTGAATTTGGGCCCGAGAACTAGTTCAGAGTTGTATTTTAAGGGGGTAGGTGACACCTGGAGGAGATAAGCTGTAACAAGAACTAAGATTTTTGTAGTTTTCCTGTAAGTCAAATGATTAAAAATATGTGCGTTTTGGTGTATCAGACTTGAAGAATAAATCCCTTCCTTCCTATGCTGGATTCTGACATTCAGCAGCGGAAATATTGAAGAATGTCATTTGGAACTGATGCTGACCGTATTGGTGGTCTAAAATACTTGGTTAAAACTACTTCCAGAGCCTTTTTTAGCTTTGAAATTGCAGAATTTAATAGCTCTGAATTATACTAAAGCTTCTTCAGATGTCTTGCCTTCCTTGTCCTGAACTGGGGAAGCAGAAAGGGCAAAAACCCAGAACCAAACAGCCAGCGTTGCTCAGGCTTTCGCTTCCCTTGTTCTGGCACTTCCACTTGTGAGCCTACAGTGGGTGCAGGGACATTGACTGAGTTACCTCCTCAACACCTCTGTGTTTCTCCAAGCGTGGAGCTTTGTGAGGTGTAGGACATCGCTGGGATCCTGGGCTCACCAGGGGGAGAGCAGGGCCATGCCGTGAGCTCAGCAGTGCAAGTGCAAAAGACACATTTCAGGAGCATAACAATGTTACGTGGGGAATTTGATTGCGAAACAGAAGTGTTTATATATAGAATAAGTATACATGAGTGTTTTTAATTGATGCGTGGGCACATGCAGGCCTATTAATAGATGGAAATAAGCAGAGGGAAGAGAGGAAATAAAGCACCACAGCTGTGATTTATCAAGATTGACATGAAAACAAATATTATTCTAGTAATCAGAGGAAATTCTTTGTAAAGCATGTACAAGGAAGGTATTTTAACCCACCTCAACGATTTCCTGCCCAACTATATCCAAAGAAAATCAGACAGACTTCTTCCCCTGCCCCCCACTAAGGGTCACTTCAAAATTATTGTTTCTCCCCTCCTCCATTTCTCTTGACGTTGGGCTTTTTGTTTGCTTCAGATGTTTTTCTTTTCTCTGGTCAAATTCTTCTTTGAGTGATTTTTGACCTGGCATGTAACACTGTGTCTACAAAGTGCAGCTGTGGGGTGGGGAAAGGATTTAGTTTAGTGTGTAACTGTAAGATGTACTGAAGGGCATTGATGTTCCCTCCACCAAGAGCTGTAAGGCTGGGAAAACTTGGTATTCCTGCCTGGTGTGCTCCATTTAGTGGTGGGGGAGGTGGTTCCCCTTCAGTCTGGTTTGGTCATAGAATCATAGAATGGTTTGGATTGGAAGGGGCCCTAAAGATCATCCAGCTCCAACTCCCCTGCCATGGGCAGGGACACCTTCCACTGGACCAGGGTGCTCAGAGCCCCATCCAACCTGGCCTTGAGCTCTTGCAGGAGTGGGGAGTCATGGCTTTTGTACAGCTGCTCAAAGGAGGCAGAAGGAATTGCTTTGGCCTGTCTGCATCATAACTGTTTCCAGCTCTTAAACACCTGAAATCCTGACAGTGTCTTGGGAGAAAAATGGTCAAGCACCATAAGGAACCAGAGACATGGAGATAAGTGGTTTAGGTGAAATCACCTGGAAAACACTTGGTGAACCCAGGGGTTGAATTTGTCTCTTAAAATGTTGCAGGTTCATCTTGTCAAACTTCATCTGCCTGAAGGCAACACTTCACTTAGGGCCTTGCAAGTTCCTAAACCTCTCTTGCATTCAATTATTTTTGTCTTTGTTTTAGACAGGATTTTTTTCAACTCTGTTTTACACAATTCCTGCTTTAGTTGTCTGTCAAAAATGGGAATTAATAAAATGCAGCCAAAAGCCTTTTTGAGGTGGAAATAAAAAAAAATAGAAGGGATAAAAAAGGAAAATACTACTTAATTGGATGCCGTACTTTCTGCCACCCAGAGAAGTTTCCCATTTCTCATTGGCAAAAAGACTTTGAATGCCTTGTGCTCGTAAGTCTTCCCTCTCGTTGTGTATTGCAAACCACAAACACACCATTTGTCTGCAGGGAATTATATTAATAATTTGAAGAGTGACTAGAAATAAAAACAAATCTGGTTAACATCATCCATGACCTGACTTGATTAAAAAGGATTTCCCCCTTGAAAAACTACTCCAAATGCTGTTTCTGAATGAAACTTTAGGTAATAACAGTGGCTGATAATAGAGGACAGAAAAGGATTTGCAAGAAGCATAAGCTCGAGCTCCCTTCTAGCCGGTACTGAGCACGCAGATCGGAAAACAATGATAGATGAGGACTAAATAAAAGACTTCTGGCTGGGGCTTTTCGTGTTTTTCTTCTGTGATCTTAATACTTAAATGATGAGATTTATGTTTTCAAACATAGCTTTTATCTTCTAAACATATTGTAGAAGGCTAAATTGTGGAGAGAGGGGAAAAAGTAAGGGACTGTTTTGGTAGTGGTGAAATGCAGCTTCAGCTTCAGCATTTAAGAAGTCAGAGGTTTCGCAGGAGTTTGTGCTTAAGGGGCATTTTCTGCTGCGTCACAGGTGATCTGGTCTCATGGGGAGCCCAAGGCATTTCTTTGAGCCCTTCCCAGATAATTGAAAGCACATTTCAAAGGCACGGTACTGTTGGGCCCCTGGCCCTTATTCCCTGGGTGCAGCAGCCCCTGCCTGTGGCAGCACCCAGTTCCACTCGTGGGCACAGTCCCCGTGAGCACGGGGTGAAAGCAGCCCTTCTAGAAGCATGTTGGTTGCCCAGGCCAGGTGGAGGGAGGACAGGGAGGGAAGAGAGCTCAGTCAGTTGCCTGTGTAGGAGTGGGAGTCAGAGTGCCGGTAAAGGAAATTGCTCTTGATGTGGGAGCAGGTCAGGAAATTGCAGGGAGAGAGGGAATAGCCTTGGAGAGCTGCGTCAGTAGGGTGCTTTTATTCAGCATCCTGTATGGTCTCGGGACTAAACTTCAGTTCAGAACTTAGATCTGATACAGTTCTTGCCTGTTGCTCAGTTGTTTTTGGGGGGTTTATGTTGAAGTATCTGTGACTTGCATTATAAATGGAATTAATGTGTCATTTTCCCTATCTTTTGCTTTATCAGTTTAGATCTTAAATCAGCCCTGGTGTAAGAGACATTTTGCAGAAGGATGTTACAGGGAAACGGGCATGTGATCATGGTCAACTTGGGGGTCTCTAATCTTGCAGGGGGGTTGTAATTACTGGAAATTACATGAGAAAATTCTTCTGGAGAGTGCCATTGCTTTACAGACCTTCAGTGAGCCAAAAAAGAAGAGGGGGATGGACCTTAGGCAAGGAATGGTGCAGTCTTAACAGGCCAGCAGTTTTCCAGGGACTAGTTCATATAATTGCTTAGTGGAACAGTGTGTCACTACCTGGGCCAGCACAGGGATCTCTAACATGGTGCCCAGCCTTGGGGAGACCTGGAAATCCCACCCTGTGCCAGCCTCACCTGAGACCCTTACAGTCATTCTTGGATATGTGCTGGATGCCAGACTGAAACAATCTACACAGGAAGTTCTGAGCCTCTGAAAGGCATAGGCAAACCTCAGCCACACGGGGTTCCAGCAATGGGGTCAGTTTGTTTGTTCTTTCTGGGCTGTAACTGGGAAAAGTGCAGTTAAGGCACAGAAGAATGTATTATTTGTTAAGGGACTAGTTTGTCCTAGAATTAAGTGGTTTTTGATGTCCCGCTCTTTATGCAGTTGCATACGAAGTGCTGTTACATCACTTTGTGCCCTGCCCATCCACACTTGGAGGATGTGTGGTAAGCACACTTCTTCAAGAAACCGGCTGTCAGGCAAGAAGGGATTTCAGGGTGTATTTTTCACAGAAGGATTGAAAGAAGTCTTTTTTGTCTCTGCTTTAGATATAAAACCCTAAAATGCCCCATTGCTTGTCTCACATTATCAAGCCAGGCACACAGCTTCTCTCTGCTATGGCAGTGGGGTATCCTGCTGACACTCCTGCATTTTCCTGCATAAAGGAAATGCTTGTGGGGCTGCTCAAGGCAGCGGTGCTGCAGTTGTGCTCGGGGCTGTTACAGTACAGCTTAAATTGCCATTTCCTGAGCTGTGTGGCTGAGCTTGGTGGTGTTCCCATCATTCCCAAAGGATTAGCAGCCTGGTGTGTGGGTGCTTTTGCTCCTCTGGTGTGGGTGGAAGCAGGAATCTCTGCACAAGCAGGTAACTGTGGCTTTAGAGGTAACACCTGGTTCAGTCACCTCAGTTAACTTCGAAGCATATGGCAAATAAATTTCATGAAGTTACTGGATTTTACTCAAAACACTGCATACAAAGAAGTATTTTATATTCCAGATGTTTTAAATTGCCTCGATATTTATAAGAGTGACATTTAATCAAAGTAATTCTGAATAAATTTTTGACCAAAACTGAAATTTGTTTGGAATGTTTGCATTAGGGAAGGCACTAGTAAAACTTTATTCTGCTTGATACAAATTATTTGTTTTAAGAACATTTTATAAGCATATTAATAGATTTTTACAGAGTTGCAGTGTAGGCAAAGGAAGAGGAATAAGTATCAATGTAAGGAGGTCAACAAAAGGGTTGAAATCCGTAAAGAAAGCTAGTCTGTATCTTGAATTCATCTATGTTGCTCAAAGAGTAAGTGATTTGTAGTTCCTGGGTGTAGGAATTTTGACATTACTTATTTCATCCAGTTTCTTTGAGATGCAAAAATCAAGCAGCTTCTTTTTTTTCCCTGCTGGGAGATAGCAAGAGATCCATTAACTCCCATCAGAGATTCATTACTGCTGGTCTTTCTGCCTTGTATTTAAAAATTAAAAATAAGAGAATAATTTACTCATTTAAAAAGGCACTTACGTAATTGCAGTGTCTGCACCTTCTGAAAGACTGTCTTGACTGTTCAGTAACACGCTAAGCTTGTCAAACTCTGTGATCACAGAAATGGGAGAAGGTCCATGAAATGAGTACAGTTGCAATGCCACATTTACTGACAATGGGAAATCAACTTGATTTTTAAAACACAAAAAGAAAAGACACTTTATCAAGATTAGGCATTAGAAGACGGTCCTGCAGAGTCTGGAAAATGGACATTTGAATGGGAGTTGGCATTGTGACTGCCAGAAAAATGAATCAGCAACATCATCTGCGTTCTTCTCAGGGTGGCAGGTTTCTGAACTTGGATGCACTGGATGGTTTTATAACAAAACTGTAATGATCTCAGGCTCCTAGTTATAGATTTGTTTAATCTCTTTATTGTTTCTTTGAACAAGGCTAGCTCTTAACTTTTCTTCTTGATTTTATAACTTGGATGTTTTGTGCTATGTATGTGTTCTTGGGAACTGTTTCTTAAAAATGAGTGTCATTAAAGGACCACCACACGTGGATTCTGTTAACAGGGAGTGTTGCTGTGTAGGACAGTGATTTCTTGTACAATTACGGTGTTTTTTACTATCAAGGGAAAATAATTGAGCTTGGTCAAGCAGACAAGTGGGCCAAAATTTTGTAGAAACAAAGAAAATCGATATCTGTGTCTCAAAACTTACTCTTGTAACAGTTGTATGTGTGATTTAAATCCTCCATAATTAAAGATGGTTCCTTTGCCGTTGCTGTTTGAGAGTCCCAAATGGTAGAACCTACAAATCATGGTTTGTGTGGCCACTCCAAATGCCAGAACAGCTACAGGCAGTAACTGCCCAGCTTTTGCTGGTCATTGATCCTTGTAGCTTTGTTTTTTTCCTGTACTTTGTTTCTCCTGGGTTGGAATGCCTGTGTATAGGACACGTGTTGCTTCTTGACCTGCCCTGTGATAAGGAGCAGTCATGGCATTGCCCTCTGCGTGAGGGCAGTAAATCTGTACGTTGTCTTTGAGCACGTGGCTGTTGTTTTTTTGCTTGGTCTTGCTGCCATGGCAGTAAACGCTGGTTTTACCACTGCCTAAACTGGAGGAAAAAACATTTGTTCACACCTGAGTTGTTGCTGGGGAGGCCTTTGCTGGTTTGTGCAGCACAGCCCTGCCTGATGGCTGTGTATTGCACTGTTCATTCTGAGTTTCTCTTGTGCAGACCAATCCATGTGAGCAGGTCCAAAAGTGGGGGACAAGTCTGTCCAAAGGTGAATAGGTTTAGCAGAGTCTCGCTAAGGAAGGGGTTGTGTGGTGTTACATTGCTAGAGAGCTCCAGGTAAAGGGGACTTAGACCTCATTCCCCGTCTGCACCAGTTTGTTCCAGTGTACAGTACTGCTTTTGTATTCGTCCCTGTGGCTTTTCCACTTCTTTGCCCCTCTCAGTTGCTGGCACTCCCCAGTGGGGATGGCAGAGCCCTCTGGGCAGCTTGGCTCTCTCTGGCACTCAGACCCCATGATCTGATACGTGGGCTGGGGAGCCTGAATTAAGCTGGCACATCACTCACCGACTGCTTTCAGCTGTGTGTTTTCAGAAGATTTCAGAAGATAAACAATTTCTTATTTGTGGGTTTGCAGGACAAAAGAAAAGATGACTGTTCAGGTCACAAGCCTAAGGCTGCTCTGGCAGGGGTCATGTTGGAGCCTTGGGTGGCAGATACAGCATCCCAAAAGTTTTCTTGCTTCCTTGCTTTCTTGCTTCCTTGCTTCCTTGCTTGCTTGCTTTCTTTCTTGCTTGCTTTCTGTCTTGCTTGCTTTCTTGCTTTCTGTCTTGCTTGCTTTCTTGCTTGCTTTCTGTCTTGCTTTCTGTCTTGCTTTCTGTCTTGCTTGCTTTCTTGCTTGCTTGCTTGCTTGCTTTCTTGCTTGCTTGCTTGCTTTCTTTCTTGCTTTCTCCTCTCCTTTGGAAAAAAGTTTTTCAATAGAAATATGTAAAGCATGGGGTTTTCGTTTTTTTTTCTATGAGAACTGTGACTTTCCTTGGTTTGCCAGTGTTTGTCCCTTCCTTACCACTCGCCTTCATCACCCTTTCTCCCAAAGACAGATGCAGAAGTTTCTTTGAAACAGATGAAACTGAAAAACAGACGAAAAAGACTTTCAGCAAGCGTTTTCTGTGAACTTGAACTAAGCAGTAACTCTCTTTTTCTGTCTTCCACAAGGCTTGTTGTTGTGTTGTATTGTGCCTGGGATGGCTGAGGGTGGAGGTCTGTAGAGCTGCTGTGAAAGGGCTCTGCGTGATAAGAGTGGGAGGCACAGTGTCATAATTAATGCTGTCAGAAAGTGCTTTTTTTTTTTAATGTGACTAGTGTTGTATTTCCAGCATATTGTATTCATTTTCCTTTTATTGTGGTCTGACAGTACACCCTGAGCTCAAACCAATTTCTTAATCCTGAAAAGGCTCTCAAGTCAAATCTGGCTAAGGGAGTTTAGGCCTCTAGGAGTTTAGGGCTGCTTCACAGCTGGAAAAAGTTACTTTTTCCATTAAAACAGGAATTAACTGGCTTTAAGGGACTTATGATCTTTTTATCTTAAGAAAACTCTTCAGTTGTAAGAAGAGCTTAAATTGTGATGGTCTGCTAATCAAAATGAAGATGTCCTGGTGTATGGTGCTTCCATGGCATTGGGTGTAATGAAATACTATCAGTGTTAACAGAAACAGGATGAATATTCCTTAATGAACGTCAAGGAAAAAAGTTCAAAACTTTTTCATGACTGCATATGTCAACACTTCTGAATCCTTTAGTATGTTTTCTTGATTAATTGCATGTTTTAAATTTGATTGCAACAGCAAATTGCATGAAGGGATCATGATTACAGGAATGGTTCCTCCTTTCCTGACTACAGCTTTTTGGAAGCAATGTGTATATTGGCAGTCAAATAACCCTGTGACCTTTAGGGTTGTTTCTCCTCATAAGGTCTGTTGTGTGAAACTCCCTTATGGGATATCTCTGCATCTCTCCAGGTGCTACCAAATTCGGGAAAGATGTGGAAACACATCAAGCTGGAAACACTTCTGATTTTATATATATATGTAAGCATGATGTGTGGACATGTATTTTGTGCTTTACAAGTAATAATATTTAATTGTATTGATGTGCATCCGGACGCAGGGTCTCTTCACACTTGTGTGCTCTGATATTCGTGTGCCGTCTTCTCCTCTTGCTTGAGTTTCATTGCATGGTACATCACAAATACAGCCTCCAGGGGAGGTGCAGGTTGGACATCAGGAAGAATTCCTTTATGGAAAGGGTTGTCAAGCATTGAAATGGGCTGCCCAGGGAGGTGATGGACTTACCACCCCTGGAGGTGTTCAGGAAATTACTGGGTGTGACGTTCAGGGCCATGGTCTAGTTCACAGAATGTTCGGTCATAGGTTGGACTCGATCTTGGAGGTCTTGTCCAACCTAAATGATTCTGTGATTCTGTGATTAATTCTTTGTATGGGGACACTTGGTCAAGGACATTAATATGTAGAACAGACTGAGACTGGATCCTTTGTGTGAGCTATTTGTCATGAGAGGGTGGATTTGTCTGGTGAGGAACATGAGATGGTGACCCCAGCACAACTGCTTGGGCATCCCCAAGTTGAACCACTAGCGTGTTATCCCTGGGGAAATTTTCTTTGACTGTGAAGAATCCATGGGTGTTTGAAAGCACTGACTGGGAGTCAGATTTATCCATTTTTGTTACCTCCTCACGGAAAGCTTTTAGATCCTTACCTTAAAGCATTCAGTAGCATGGATTTTGAAGCAGGTTGGTGGTTTGTCTGTTTTTGAAGTTGGTGCATTTTCATTCTGCAACCATAAGATACCAGTATGTACATGGCCTGGATGGAAGGAGTATTTTTTTTTTTTTAATCTTACTAGCCACCTGTGTATAAATGCAGACTTGATCTGTGGGGTTTGTGAACATTTTGATACCTGAACTCTGTTTTCAGCTAAAGGAGAAACAGGATCTTTTTAATATTTGAAAATTGGGATGGGTACATGGGTTTGGAAACACAATGTACTATGTGTTCTTTTCTTCTGATCTTCCTGCTGTGACTTTGATTCATGTGATACCAGTTTTCAGAAGAATGCTGTAAATGTTCATTTCTAGTCCCAACATTGTAATGTGAGGTTCTCATTCTCTACAGTTCTTACACCTGCAAGGTCTTTCTTGGGACAGATAGAAATCCTGTTGAAAATAGAAATTTTGTTTCTTGGTTCTGAAAGCTAACTTGGTTGCAGCTGCTGGACCTGCACGTGTTGAACCATGCAAGTCCAGCACTTGTGAAGACCGAGGCATTGTAAAGGTGAACGGTGTTCATGTCCCTGTCAAGGATACACTTGAACTTAGTTACATTTAGTTTTGCAGTTCAGTGGGACTTGTGCTCACTGATGCTTTTTTCAGGTAGCTTTAATGTACACTTTGGTGATGAAGGTTTGGGTTTCTGAAGGTTAGTGTTGCTGTTGACACCCTGATGGTCTCTTTCCAGATGGAAACTGTCGCTTGCTCCTTTTCTCCTGGAGGAGATGGGCAGTGGAGGCTTGTATGTGCCCCCAAGCCTGTCACTGAGGCCGTAGGAACTAAGGTCACTCCTGGAACTTTGACTTGGGTGTTGCAATTGGCATTTCAGCTGGGAATAAAACCTGTATGTATTGCTGTTGTACTTCTGAGGCAGAGATTGAAAGCATACAGTCGGAAGAAAAAATTTCCAAGCAAATCTGGAAATAGAGTTGGGTGGCTACAGGAACTGTCCCAGAAGTCTGTGAGCCAGAGGAGGAAGAAAATGTACACTAGCACTAGAGAAAGTTTTGAAAGAACCCAGACTGTATGTCCAAACACTGGTGGCTGTGATATTTGTGAGCTCTCAGACTGAGCCCCTGTGCTGGTTTTGGCCGGTAGGTAGAGTTAATTTTCTTCAGACTAGATGGTATGATTTGTGTTTGGGATTTGTGCTGGAAGCAGTGTTGATAACACAGGGATGCTTTAGTTCTTGCTGAGCAGGACTTACACAAAACCTTCTTTTCTCCTCACCCACCCCACCAGCGAGGAGGCTGAGGGTGCACAAGAAGCTGGGAGGGGACACAGCCAGGACAGCTGACCCCAGCTGACCAAAGGGATGTCTCAGACGATATGGATCATGCTCAGCATATAAACTAGGGGGAAGGAGGGGATGTTTGCAGTGATGGCTTTTGTCTTCCCAAGTCACTGTTACATGTGAGGGGGCCCTGCTGTCGTGGAGGTGGTTGAACGCCTGCCTGCCATGGGATGTGGTGAATGAGCTCCTTGTTTCATTTTGCTTGCGTGTGTAACATTTGCTTTACCTCTTAATATGTCATTGTCTCAACCCATGAGTTTTCTCACCTTTACTCTTCTGATTCTCTCACCCATCTCAGCAGGGGACAGTGAGCGGGTGGCTCTGTGGGGCTTAGTTGCTGACTGGACTTAAACCAAAACAGTCCTTTTGAGCACCCAAACCATCCCAGCCAAAACCAGCACAGCCCGTCAGCAGGTTTTTCCCAAGGAAAGAGTGGCAAAAGCTGCTTGGAGCCAACCTGCTTTGCTAACTTCCGTCTGCCACGCTTTTTTTTCCCCCCACCATGATCTGCTGTTACAGGTTTTCCCACATGAAGAACAGCTCTTTGTCAGAGTCAGGCCTGCTGTAGTGTTGTTCCTTTGATGTCAGCAGTGTTGCAGGATTCTAAGATTCATTCTGTATTTCACCTGCTGCTTAGTGCACTTCAAATCCTATTGTTCACCTCTATCAATGAGCTTCATGCTGTGAAAGGTCCTGCTCTTTCTGCCTGTTGAATGTACTTTGATGCTTTTTCCAAATGGAAAGAACTGGGGAATAGAAACGGAGCAGTTCTTTGCTCCTTATACCTGTGCCATCATTTTCTCCTCTCCTCTGTAAAGGAAAGAGAGAGAATGTGCTATTTGGTTGTCTGGATTGCTTGCTTAAGCTTTATGCTGCTGCTGCTACCAATATTTAGAATACTACCCCTCCCAGCTTTGTCTTAACGCCCTTCATGGAGCTTACACGTATTTCTGTTCAGCAAATGTCCTGGCTGTGCGTTTTTACTGCCTTTGCCAAATTACTGTTTTCATAACAGTTCCCACACACGTACAGTAGCTGACCAAATGTGAATAGCTGTGTTAGGCATAAATAGGGTTTGTGAAATGCAAAGTTGTAGGTAAATGTCTTTCTGTTTTCACCCCTCTTCCTTTATTCTCTGACCTGTAAATTCTGACTTGTCATGCACTCAAGTAGCAAGATGCCACTGAGGTATTGAAATTGTAGTGGTGGATAAAATATAATAGCAAAGAAAACATGCAATTTTCCAGCTATGTTCCTGCTAATACAGACTGCTTTATTTTTCACTGCATTATGTATTTGACTACAAGACACTAATTTTATGTGCACTACGATTTAGCATAAGATTTCATTAACTGTCATAATTCTTCCTAGTTTAAAAGCACTCTGATCTCACCTGTTATTAACAGAAAGAGAGCGTGTGGATGTTACTCAGGGTGGCTGATGCTCTCTGTGCTTGTGAGCTTGCACACAAGAATAATGCTGGACAAACTCTGGCCCCTTCCTAAAATGTGTTCCCCCATGTAGATCTGCTCTGTTTTGTGTCTACTATGAAATATGAGTATATATATTTTGTTACTTTCTGGGCTCAGAAAGGACATTCCTCTTCTGCTGACTGCACGTTCAGCTGTTCATTAATCTGTCCAGGATTCCCTAGTGCCTGGTAATCTGTATTAAGGAATTTCTGGGAAGGGAATTATCGAATATCTTTGTGAACCTGTGGTTGCAGTGCTTGAGCTGCCAGCTCTGTAGCAGGGCCATGGTTGTGATAAAAAAAGAGTTTAAAGATTTTACACATTTGATTAAAAAGAAGTTTACAGATACAGGGATTTGTTGGTTTCCCCCTTAAAAACTTGCAAATGTATTAAATAAGAAATTCAGGTAGAAGCAGATCTGCTAAATACATGAGTGTGGCCAGAGTTAGCCACAGTGACATTAGTGCCAACTGATCAAAGGAAGGAGTTTGATATTTCATGGGACAGGAGTGTAGAAATACTGACTCATAGAAATCCTGTAAAGTTTATTATTTTGGGTGTTGCTAAGCATTAAGTTTTAGAGAATGTATGTGTGACTAACATTTGATTTGGGGAAGATTTGCTAAGTCAACCAGAAAGAAGTAAAGCAAATTTATAATCTCACATGTCTTTAAACAAGGCTTCAAGTGATGGCAAAAATAGGATGGATGTTATTGTAAGGAGAATTGTTAATTGTTTGCCTTTTTAGATACATAGTTTCCATAAAAGCTGGTGTAGTGGTGGGATAGGAAAAGGATGCATCCTGTCAGCTTTAAGAGCTTGCATGATGAAAAATAATTGAATCCATCTGAAAAACAAATGCTGTGCTAGATTGAATGACGAAGCCTTCTTCAGCTTCCACAAATGGAGACAGATTTTCAAATGCTGAGCTGCTACACATCTGTACATGGTTCCTGAAATTGCTCTGTTTTCCACCTGTACTCAAGAAGGCGACTGTGTGGAAGGGAGATGCTTCATTGCTCGTCCCAGCATTCCCGTGCTCTCCGTGCCATGCAGCCGCCTGTCGGCTGCTCACGTGCTCAGTTCCAGCTGACTGGAACCTTGTGGGGACTCTACCTAGCTTCTTCTCCTTATTTAAGCCTTTCCATCTTTATCTCCTCTTGTCGTGGTTTGACATTTTGCCAAATGCCAGGCAAAAGCCACTCACTCACCCTTCCCTGCCACAGCTGGGCAGAGGAGAGAAAAATTTAATGAAGGCTTCATGAGTTGAGATAAGGACTGGGAGAAAACAGTCCAAGGGCAAAACAGGCTCATCTTAGAGATACAAAGTGAGTTTATTACTAACAAAGTCAGAGGAGGATAATGAGAAGTGAAAAATAAGCCCCAAAAAACACCTTTTCTTCCCCCAGCGCCTCCCTCCTTCCCACTGACAGCGCAAGGAGACAAGGCATGGGGGTTTTGGTCAGTTCATCACCCAAAGTGTTCTTCCACTGGGCTGAGGGAAAGGAGTTGTTCCCTTGTGAGACAGTGGGGTCCCTTTCCACAGGAGACAGTTCTCCATGAATTTCTCCAGCGTGGTTCCAATCTCACGAGCAGCAGTCCTACCTTTGTTTTGATTTCTTGTTAAATATGTTATCACAGAGGCCTTACCACCATCCCTAATTGGCCCAGCCTTGGCCAGCAGCACATCCATCTTCAGAGCCATCAGGGATTGGCTCTGCTGGACATGGTGGAAGCTTCCAGCAGCTTCTCACAGAAGCCACCTCTGTGGCCCCCCCGCTACCAAAAACCAGGCCCTGCAAAACCAACACACCTCTGAGGAATGTTCTGGTTGGCCAGATTTGCTCCAGGACCTGCCATTGAGGAAGTGAAGTTTTAAATGAGCTTGCTTGCAGAAAGGAATCAACGTGTGCTCCTCCAGGAACGCTCCAGACTTGCAGTTTTTCTTCACACCTACCTCTCCAAGCAGCAGTGCGCACTGGCTGACTTCCAAGTCAGCTGTGTTTTGGTTTTTTTTGCCTCCTTGGACTAGGAGCTTCAGGTATCAAGGAATGCTGTGTGACTGAAAAGAGAAAGCACTCGCATTTCCCACACTTCTCTATCTGGATTCCTTGCCAGTGGTTGTCGCGTGAGAGGTTGATAGTGCTACACCCAGTCCTGCACGGTTGTGCTGGTGCTGGATGTACTCCAGCTTGTTGAAGGAAATATTATTCTTTTTATCCCTTCCCTGAGGGCAAAAGTCCTTCCGTGGTCCATTTAATTACTGCAGGTTATTGTGATTGAAATTTCCACTATAACAGCGTGTGCCAGGGATTGCAGTGTGGTTTGTTCTGAAGCCTGACCCTACGCTCACTGATTTTGCTGGCATGTTTGGTTGGTCAGGAAGCCATTTCCCCCCCATTTTCCCCCTTCCACTTCTACCAGCATAATTCTGTCAACAGAAGCCCAGGTGCAGCTACACTTATTCCAAGCATGAAAGCCCTCTTGGTGCTGTTGCTAATCCTCCTGCAGAGTCTTCTGCCAAAGTAAGCTGTGTCTTGGCTAGGCAATGGCATTTACTGGTATGGCAAAAGTAAGCCATCAGATCCTTCCCAAGGCCCCGGAGAAGGCACCCAGCACTTCCCCAGTGTGCGAATAAGATGACTGTAGAGTGCGCTCCAGCCTGGGTTGAGTTTGTTGCTGGAGCCATCACTTGATCAGCCATTCCCAGCTGGGCAAAGTGTCATGGGAGGGCTCCAGAATCCCCACAGCTGATCTAGGAAAGATTGTGATAGGTGCATCACATCTTCTAAAAGTTGAGTCTGCCTTTCCCTCAGCCTGGGCAGGTTGGGAATAGGAGACCAGCCTGCTGAGGAGGCTGTACAAAAGGGGTTTGTCCCGGAGAGCTGTGCCGCCTGCAGTGTTGGCAGGACATGTTACCTCTGTTGGGCTCGTATTGTCACGGGCTCGCTGTTATCGGTTCCTGAGCGAGCGAGTCATGTCTAGACGGTGCTGTAACAATATACCATAAATCATGCTGGGATCTTTCCAGCCTTGCACAGGAAACCTGGTGCTCTGCACAAAGCAAATGTCCACCAGCGTAATCACGGCAAGGCTGTGTTGCCGAAGGCTGTGATGGGCAGGCATTTCAGTGCCCACAGAATCTCAGCAGGTTATTGCGTGGAAGGAAGTTGAATGTTTTTATGTTTGCATCGAGTAAATAAGTTCTTGCTGAATGTTGGGAATTTGCATTTTGCAGGTGTGGATTTATAAGGGAGAGGTATGCATTGAGGGCTCCAGCACCTTCGTTTTCTACTGCAGGACTGGCATCCCTCCATTTTTCAGTGCAGTCTCCATGATTTCCAGACAGAGGTCAGGTCTGTGGCAGGTAGCCGGTGCCTGCACTGGCATTACCATTCCTTACTCTGACATAAAATATGTGTCACAGGGCTCTTTTCCCCTCTCCTTAATCTAACATCCAAGCCCAAGCTGGTTATTATTGCCAAGAGTCCTGAAAAATGTTTTGGAAAGAGAATTCACTTTTCTAACACTTGTATGTAACTTACAGCTTTGTTAGCATTAAATAAGAAACAATCTGAAGTTCTGTGAACTGTAATTAATCTTTTTTTTATTTTTAAAGCAGTTTAGTTTTGTTAGTTTGTTTTTAATTTAAAAACCTGTTTGATTTCAAACCTCATTATTGCAGGCCTTACAAATATCTTGTGGGTTAGAAGAGAACTTTTACCCAACTGGTTTTCCAGTTAATAAAAGACTCTGTGATTTGGATGATATTCTAAATAATTTCATAATTAGCACAAAGCTCAATGCTTTTCTGTTGGAGTTGAAAATACAACTTGTGTAGTCCACCTCTACGGGGAAAAATGACAAAACTCTTCAGGCTTTTCTGTTCTGATTCATCCTTCTTTCATACATGCCTAAAAGTTTTTGAAATCTGATAAGGGTTCAGGCCCTCTTTGTAGCAGTAAACAATTGCAAACAATAGAGCCATGTGTGTTGACTTTTTGTTTACTCTTCTGAGCTCTCTTTGATCTTATGGCTTTTGGCAAGAGAAGCATCAGTGCTGTGTGCCCTGGGACCCCATGCCATACCCACAGATTTCTGGAGACTGACACGGGAGAGGGAAAGAAGGCCATCCCAGCCATCTCTCTTCCAGCACAGCTCTTTGTTACCACTTGGTGATGTATTTATTTAATCTGTTTTTGTGCTGGTCTCTTTGTAGAATTCTACAACTTTGAGGAGGATGGGTTTCTTCCAAAGTGCATAAGGTTTTGATGAGGTACAGGACCCTGCTGTCCCTTTGATGGGAATCTTAGGTGGAATTTTCAGACTTCTTGTAATCCTGTTCTCAGGAAACACTTCTCATCTCCAACCAAAAATCTCCTCTCCCTACACACAATTTCTTTTCTTTCTACTGTACCATTCTTCAGTCCATTCAGCTGCTCCAACGCTGCCATAGGATTCCCTTATTCCCCCTTCCTTTTTGGGATCCCTGTGCCACAGATAATGTTCCTGTGGAAGTAACCTTAGAGGGAAGACAATGTCTCACCTTTAGTCTGCTGTGTGGCAAGCGCTGATTAAGACATCAAGCTCTAGTTACTTTTGTATTTGTACGTACGCTTGCTAAAGTGGAATTCTGTGTGTGTATTCCATTTTTTCCCCCCAGTTTTTCTGGAAATAAATTGTAACTGACTTTCCAAGTAAAAACATCTACATTTTTATAATTTTTCCCCTCATCTCTATGCCAAGTGTACCTTGGCTCTACCCAGAGACCTGATTAAAAATATTAAAACACACTTACCAGTCTGCAGTGGCTACATTTATAGCATCTGACTTGAATGTTTGTTTCATAGTCTGGGTTGTAACAATCTGATTCTCAGACTGCCATTGACGTCAGTTTAGTAGGAAAATTCAAATAGAACCTGTATTAGATTTTCACTATTGAGTTAACAATAAAAACTTTCTACAGATGCCTTACGTAGACAAGGCTGCTAACAGAAATATTACATTAATGAAAATCAGGCTTCCAGAAACAGAGAATAACTTAGAAAAAAAACAACTAAACAAAAACCAAACAATTTTGTTTTCCATTTTCTAGCTCACAAAAATATTTGCTTTTTAATTGCACTAGTGGTTTAGATGTTAAGTATTGGGAGCAGACAGCTCTTGGCCATTTGTGGTCATGTTGCAAATCTCTTAGCTTTTTCAGAGTTGGAGAGCCCTTCCAAAAGTGTTTGTTTTACCAATTTCATTGCTCTCAACATCAGCTTTCCCCTTTGGGTTCTGGGGACACCACCTGAGAAAGGCACACCACCTTTACCAGCTCTTTTTAACCTGCCCAGTCCAGGTGCTCACAAGATACTGATATAACCAGAAAAAAACTCTGGAGGCACCATCTTGGGTCAAGACAACATCTGTCAGGGTTTACAACATCCGTCGTGGTTTGCTCCATGTGTAGTTGTCGGTAGTCCCTGCCTGCAGTACTGACCCACGGGCAAGGACCTTGCTCATCAGATGGAGAATGCAAAGCCGTTTATTGCGAAGTTAGAATTCCTTAAATCCCAGCACCCAACAGGCTATCCCATCCTATAAGCAGGAAAGATGTTCACCACAGTGTCCCCCAATCACCTGGGGCGTTGCACAGATTTTACCTATTACGGTAATAGGCAAACAATGCCCTATAAGGCCACAAACTGCAATGAACACTTCTCACAGGCCCAGTCTGTCCATAAACACACAATCCTCTCTCAGTCCATCCCCAGTGACCTGGATGCACTCCCAGGGTCACCTCTGGGCCCAGGATAGAGGCCCTCTCTCTGATCCTCAGGGCCCATCTCTCTTCCAGCACATGGTGCACCCCAACACCTGCCTTGGGGATGGGGCAGCGTACGGCAGCGGATGACGGAGTGAGGAAATAACGTCGTTGTTCATCTACAGGTGGATATTTCCTGGCATAGACCAGGTAGGTGACTTGCCTGCTCTTAAATCAGGAAATCCAGGCAATGGACTTACCATGGAGTAAGGAGTCAGAGCATTTTGCCTCCCCTGCAGCAGCAGTAAGGGACTGATCTTATCTTCAGGGATAGCAACATCCCAACTTGAGCACAGTTAACAAAGCCTCTGCATGCATGCCGTGTTCTGTGGTGAGGGAAGCAAGGGAGGCTTCTTGAAGGGGCCAGTCCTGGTCCTCAGCAGGGACAGCGGGGGTCCCTTCCTGAGCTTTAAGTACACAGGAACATCTGAGCTGTTGTGAGGGGGTATAGAACTGGCTGGCATCCCCAGGCTGGCTGTAGACCCACTAAAGTGCCCCAGATGTCCATGTTCCAAGCTAACAGTGTTGAGGAACACATTCGGTGCAGGGAGCTTGGGGTGCAGCTGCTGTGTGAGCTGCAGGTTGAGCTCCGGGTGGGAGCCCGAGACGGGAGGCTGTGAACTGCCAACCCTTTTCTTAATAAAGGGCACGGGGACCTGTGGCACATCCAGGTGACTGGACACTCACACACTCAGCAGGAGCCAGAGACTCAACAGGAAGATCCCAGACTTTCCTGTGCTTAGACTGTGAGTGGATAAAAGCCCAGGGGTTCCTTTGTTCGGGTTCCCTCCTCAAAGACACCAGCTCGAGCTGTTTCTGTGCTGCTGTGCCATGAATAAATTGCTTTAAGGATCTGGAGGTCTGAGACTCTGCTATCAGAAACCTGGGACAGAGCTGGTGAGGAAACCTGTTCTACCTGTGTGAGTGTGGGCTGTGTAGCTGCAAAGGGGCTTTCATTCCAGCTCAGGTGGTGTGAGGGTGACTGCTGGAGTGGCTCCTGGATGGCCGGTCAAGGAATTTCCCCTAACAACAGAGTAGAGCCATGCTGGCTCCAGCCGTTTCCATGGTAGGCTTTGAATCTTCTCCATCCTACAACCAAAACATGAGCCCAGCCTATCCTGCCAGTGGAACTGAGGCTCTGTATGCACCAGTGTATTTCTTTTTTAATTTCATCTTGTCTCCGCCAGCTGAAATAACAAGGCTTTGAAGACACAGCTGCATTGTGCTACCATGGTTTAAGGATTTACGTTACTTGAGCAGTGTTAGGCAGGTATGCTGCACAAGTGGGCACAAAACGTGGCATTAAGGGTTTTGTCATGAACTTTCAGTGTGTTCTAAGGGCAAATGAAGGGTGCTTTTTGTTTTCCCTCCCTCTACCCCCCTGGGATTTTGTGAGGTGTGTTTTGGATGAATGTAGACTTGCTTAAACACAGTTATTTTACTTTTCTGCGGCTAAGATGACAATGTTCCATTGAGATGTTTGACAGCCTGAAGTAACTGACAGCTATTTCACATGTGCAGTGTTTATCTCGGTGGTGCATGGTGTGACAGCTCAGAAGTGACACCGACATGCAGTGTAGGATTCAGTGTGAATTTCACTGTTCCTCCCGTCAGCTGTCCTGGTAGCCTGCAACTTTTTAAAAACACACACCGTGGTCTTTACATCCTAACAGAGGCCCTCTGTTCCAAGTCACGCTAGGTAACTTTGTATTTCCTTACCCTTTTCCGTCCCCTGGCAGGACAGTGCGCAAAAGTGCGTCAGGAAGTGGGGACCAGGGGTTATATATGAGTAAAAACTGAAACTACTGTTGTTGATTTTGACCACATCAGTTTGCAGGAGATCTTGCGAAAGGTCATACATACTTCTTAGAGTAGTTGAAAAGACCAACAGCATCTGTTAATGGGATTTGGGGTAAATACAGCACAGGGCTTTGAACAGTCCTGCCAGAGTAGCTGAATACTGTCTTCTTGTTTGTTTGCATTTTGTTTGCAGATTCCCATGAAGAGAATCCCAAGCCATGAAGAAGAGTGTCCTAACCTAAAACACCTTGGGGCTTGAAATAGTTTTTTGAAGCCTTAAGAATGTATAATCATCTATGCTTAATCTTCTGGTGATTTCTTTATGTAGTCACATGGTCAAACTCTAGTTTGTGCTCTGTTTGACTAGGGATGAATTAAAAAAACTAGCTGTTTTCTCAGGCAGGCAATGCGTGTGTTGCAAAGGCACTTGAAATACAAACTGGGTACACAGTTACTGGGGAGGCACTGAATGCTTACTAGGAAATTGATAAATAGTGTATTTGCTGTAAAAGACACAAATATCAAAAGGCAGACAGTTTGATGGCAGGTGGGAAAAGTTGCTTTTTATCTGTTGTATTGTGCTTTGAAAAAAACCCCCTAAAACTCAAAGCCTTTTCTCCTATTTACTGCTTACAGTGAAATGCAGACTGATCTGTTTCCAAGTCAGTTTGGCTTTCTGATTTCCGTGGTTCAGCACAGTGCTTTGCATCATAAAGTCAAAGGCAGCTGTAATACATTCAGTATCTCTGCTTCCTTTTAAAAAGTTAATTCTTTGAATTTTTGGCAAATTGACTGTTCATTCGTCAGTGTCACCTTAATCTGCAAAACAGATAGTGAGCAGCTCAGTCTACTTTTTCTCCTCTTTGTTTAAAGAAGTAGTCAAAATAAAATACGACTTGCTCATATATTTTCTGATTGTCCATATTGTCCATATTACAGATGTTGTTTTCTGTGCCTATAAGGTCCTGTTACATTTCTGCAGTAAAAAGAATTCGTGAAGTCTGTAGGCATTGCCATGGTGAGATTTTCCTTTATACTGAAGGTAAAGTGCAAAATGCAGAGTCTCTTATTAGTAAGCCAGATGCCTATTTCAGATGTGGCTGTGGATTTAATTTACTGTGCTTGGCGTAACAGGCCTCTTCTAGGTCTGAATTATTCCAACTAGAAAAAAAAAATATTTTTAAGAAATCCTGCAGCTATTTGGACTGAAAATTCCCTTCCCTCCTATTAGCAGCTGAGATTTATTTTTCTGTCTAACTAGCTGGATCTTTTGTTCATGAGAATTGGCATCCTGCAGGGGCATGGTGTGTGTCCAGCAGTGAATGTGAACCTACATTGTAATGTCAGGGCAGAGGCAGCAGTGGGATTTGTTATCAAACTGGGCAACTGGTGAGCTTTGTGAAGCTCAGGCAGCCCACAGAGGTTCAGGGATGGGTGACCTTGGGCTTCCCTCTCCTGCAGAAGTGAAATTTGGGGCAGAGCCANCCAAAACATGTGTGGCCTCGTGGCTCTGGTCAAGCCAAACTTATATCATAGGTGTTTTATCAGCAAGTGATTTTAATAATGGCATTTTTCTTCTGCAGTATGGGGAGTAATAGAGTTGCAACTTTTAATATTATTTGCAGCAAGCATAGTGACAACACTGTGTTTCTCTCCTTTTCTTAATCCAGCTGGCTGACTGCAATGCTGCTTCGGTTCGGGGCAAAAGTCCGGGTTGTGGGTGATGGAATTAGACAGTTCCGTGTCCCCAGCTGCCGATCGCTGGTGGTACCTGAGCCCCCTCAAAGCTGTGGGTGGAGGCTGCTGCTGACAGCGTGGCTGGGCAGAGGTGACCTGTGCTTCTGCACGAGTGGATCCCCCTTTGCTCTCAGCAGCTGCTCTGGAGCCCCTGACAGTGCTGGGACTTGTTTTGTCTGCCCCAGGGACCAGAGCGATGCCAACTCTGTTGTCACAAACAACTAGGTGTGAGGTGATGCTGCATGAAAGCTTTTGAAGAGCAAAATGCGTAGCACTCAGACTATTTGAGGTAATCAGCAGCTCTGTTACCCGGGGTAATCACAGTAAAACAACACCTACAATCACAGAGGTTGTTCTGCTTTTTATTCCGTGTTTTTCAGGACGGTAGCATGCCTGCAGTAATTCCTAGGTGGTCTCTGTATGTGTGTGGTGATGTCAGCAGCTTGGGGAATTAGCTTTGCTCAAGTTTACATCTGCTGACTCATCTGTTTAAAGAAGTTGATTCTTAATTTTCAGCGGGTAATAGTTTTTCTCCCCTCATACAACAGTTGAGGAGAAAGAGATGGTTATGAGGTTTAGCAGGGGCTACCACAGTACAGGGTTTCCTTGCAGTCTTTTAACTTGCTGCATATTTTAATGGCTGCAATATACAGAAAGCCTCAGTTTCATGGTTCTTCTTGGACCTTGTCCAGCTTCTGCTGTGAAAGTACAATTCAGCAGAAGCCCTTTTAGAATATTTACTTATTTTTAGTATCCAGGAGTCCTGCATGTGGTATCCTGGATCTTCAGGAGAAGAGTCGTAGCAGTGGTGCCTTGGCACTAGTGAATGCTTGCTATCTCTGTTTGGGTTTTTTTCCACTGTTTTTTCTTTCATTTCGGTAACAGAAAGTTAAAGCCCCCTCTGCTTTCCTGCTCTTAAAATCCAGTTTTGCTGCTCTTCTCTCCCTCCTCTCAACAGCCCTTTGGGAACAAGAAGGAATGGTGTCTCTGGCAAAGAAACAGGTAAGGTTTGGTTGGTAAGTGGAACTGATTTAATTAAGTCTCCTTTTCACCCTCATAATGGAGTCATTCAAGAAGGCAGAGGAGTAGGAATGTGGCTTCTGAGTCTTTTTTTCTCTCCTTTCTCTTTCCTTTTTCCATCCCTGCAGTCAGTGAAAGAAAAACGGCTTTCTAAACAGAATACCCACTTTTCTGATGATTTAAAAAATAGGCTATGTCAGAATTAAAATCTAATTTTTATTAGCTCATCTTTGCATTCCTGAAAATACTGGAGCAATTTCGATGAGTGTATAGCATTTGCTCTAGGTACATGCCAGTGTAAGAGTGAAGATTCCAGATCTGTCTAACACCGCCTGAAACCTCACAAACATTGAGCAATACAAACTTAATGCCACAGAAGTCTGTTTTTCATCCTAATTAGCTCATGGTCTTGTATTACTAGTTTACTCTGTCAGCGCACTTTGGTTTTGTTATCTTGACAATTGATGTCAATACTAGCATTGCTCAGAAAAATTGGACTTGGAATTTTGTTGAAATGTTTTTTTGTTTTTGGAGCCAAAGTATATTGCAAGACTCATCAGTTTTGCTGGTGTTTTACAGGGGAAAATGAAAGAGAGTTCTGAAGAAACTCAGCGTGTGCACGTGAGCATGCAGATGCGTGGTAGGCTGTTAAGGGACTGGCTTCAGATGTGGAAGACTTGGTTCAGCTTCCTGGTCTGCATGGTACAGAGCAGTGTAGGATGGAAAACTACTCTCTGACCTTTGAATTGGGTGGAGTGAAAATTCAATCAGTGGTTTCTTACTGCTAGGAGATTGCTCTGACTAATGGTTTGCTTTCTTGAACTGGAAAGCAGGGATTTTTGATTTTCAGAATGAAGTTGTCACACCAGGATCAGCTGAAATGTTGGGCAGAAATCCTGGTCTTTCAACAGAAGGGATGACTCGTGTGAATAAATGTGAAGGAGCTAACACTGGATAGATGAATAGTTGTTCATGGTACTTACATAGTGCCAGAGAATGTCTGTATGCCCTGAGACATGGGGATACTGAGCTGGCTTCCTTACCAGAAGCTTTTCTCCAACAGAGCAAATCAAACCCGGGCTGGCTCTTCAGCTGTATTGGTTTGGATATCTGCACTAGCTCTGTGCTGCAGTGCAGCAAGTTCAGAAGAGCTATCCCTGAGTCTTGTAAGATTGTGCTTTTAGCTACCTGTTCATAAATGCCCGTCTTCAGAGAGGCAGAATGAATGCAAGTATCTCATGCTGTCAGCCTTGTTGGAAAATATGACTTCCCACTTATTTTGCTGCTGTTGTGGTTATTTATTGTAGCCCTGAGAAAGCAGAGAGCTGCACTGCCTGTGGACTGCTCTGAGTTCCACGGACAATTGTGCTCTCCGGTTTAATGCGGTTTAAACAACCCCATGGATGTGCTATGGCTCTGCTCCATCAGTGTGCTGCACCTCATCCCTTTCCTGCAGCCTTGCTTTGCTGGACAGCTTTTAATGCCAGCATAATTGTTACTTAACTTCTTGCCTTCTCATCTCCGTGCAGGAATGGGCACAGGTTCCGCACACACGGAGTCAGTGCACGCGCTGAACACGGATGAGAAGTCCCGAGCAAAGCGGAACAGCTTGTTCTCTGTTTCAGAACTGAGCAAGGGCAATGATTTACTCAGTGTCTGCACTTCATAACAGGCTGCTCTCTAATCCACATAATTGCTTCAAAGAGGCAAAATTGGTTGTGTGTAGGTAGATGTCTAAAACAGTAAGCTGAATGTTTGTAAGAATTCGCTGTGAGAATTTTGACTCCAGTGTAATCATCTCTGTGCAAGTCCTCTGGCAGCATCAGGTTGTTTGGTTGTTTAGAATCGTTGTAGATTGGTGATTTTATCAAAATCTTTTTTTCCTCAGCGCTGACAAGTCAATGCATATTCCCTATGTGTGCATGTTCCTGTATTGTGCAATACAGTGCTTTTCTTTCCTTGGGGAAATGGCCCTGACTCTGTAACCAGAGACTTTATAAATGCTGTAGAACATCTGTGCTCGACACGGCAAGGACTTTGTTTACTTCCACATTATTTATTCATGTATTCTTTTTCTTTTTCCAGCCCCCTCAACCCCCAAGTAATGGTGCTTTCTTTTTTTTTCCTTTTAATTTTTTTTCCTTGAAACGCCTTTGATGGAGAATTCAGCCTTTTCTACGAAACACCACATTCAGGGGTTTTATGACTCATTTGTAGTTGGAATACCTACTGGGGCAGTACAACAGGCTTGGATGCAATAAAATGAATCACCATGACAAGTTCTACGTAAGAGCTGTTTGGTAAATGTTCTGATACAAGAGAATGCCAAATGAAACAATTCCTTGCTTTCTTCCTTTGGCCTGAGCAGCTATTGCCCCGAAGATGAAAGCAACTGATTGTTAATTCCTTAGATATGTTAAAAAAAATAGGATGTGCTGCTTGCATTATGCTGTGGTATTGCAGTCTATGTAGGAAAGGCCAAGCTTGATCACTGGCTTTACCATTCAGGCCAAGGTCTACGCTGACGATAAATTTTTTGGGGAAGTGTTCTTGTGGGTGAAATGAATAAGATATTTTTAATAACTTCTCATTAATGGGGTTGTACTGTTAGGAGTCAGGGCTCCATCCATCCATTTTATGTATCTTTTCCAGCTGTAGCATTTGATACTGCAGAGGAGGGAGAGGAAACCTCGCAGCACATTTGAAAATGGATGCAATTTTGTTTTGAAGCAGCTCTGTGAACTGAGCAGCTCCTCTTCAGCCAGCCAGGCTCTCTGGGGTTGCAGCATAACGGTGAGATGGCAGTGCACCCATCTGCCTTCTTCTCCAGTGCTTAACCTCTTTAGCCAGCACAGTGGTCTGAGTGAATTTTGGTAAATGTCTCCATCACTATTATATAGCTGTAGTCTGCTTTACTCAGCGAGAATTATTAGAAGGTATTTTTTTAATTAACTGCATGTAATCTGTGCTTCAGTAATGGGAGTTTAACTGAAAACTTAATTTGGCCAAGCTGTGCTTATGCATAGCTTAATATAATGATACATACACACACACACACACACGTGTGCTTTCTTGCTTGCACTTCATTCTGTCTCTCTCTCATCTTTATCACCAGTGATCCTGTGTTGCTTATTGGGCATCAGTTCTGTAACTTGAGAGTCCTGAAGCTGGAAACTGCTTAGAAAAAATATTTTCCTTTTCTCCATGAAAATATAAAAACATGAAAACATTAGAGCTGGACAAAGTGTATCTCAACTTCTTTCATAACATCTATGAAGAAAATGAGTTCTGACAACTACTTTACTCTTCTGGTGGAGGGGATACAGGTGGTCTGGTGCATGGTGTGGTGCTGGTGTGGTCATCTGGTGCTACCACGTAAAGCACATTGCATCACAAAGCTGCTCCCCGACTTCTGCAGGGCATTTTCAAAACCAAATAAACTACATGAATCAGGTGATGAGACTTCAAGCATAGTCTGAAAATAGTTTGAAATCACCATTAAAAAGTAATGAAGCGATTGTTAAGGGTGGGTGATTTTTTCCCTTGGCATTAATGGTGTTGGTATTGCAGATAAGGCCTTCTAGTGAATTCCCAGAGAAATGCCCATGGAGAGTCTCTGCTTCTCCAGGCTTTCGTTTATTGTTGGCATTGATTAGGTGATAGGTACAAACCTAATGACAGGCTGGGGCCTGGTTCCTTTGTTCTGAGGCTACATGAATGTTTTGTTACTGTTTTTGTATTTTATCTAAGAAGTCTTGTAGCAGATCTGTCTCTTCCCCCTCATCTCCTGCACGGTGGTCTAAACTAACCCTTGGAATAATTTTACATCTTCTTGTATGCATGGAAGAGAAATGACTTTGGACACATCAAATACGATCGCCTTCAGTAAAGCTACAGGAAGAATGGGCCCTCTATAACTTTGTTGAGGAATAGTTTGATTCTGCAAAAAAAAAGTCATTGGAGAGAAAGTTTTACAGAATAAAAACCTGAAGGAGTTAGCAGTTAGGAAACTGCAAGAATCATAAGCATTTTTTAAAATATGGAAAGTATTTTTTTCTCTCCTCTTCTGGTTTCTGAGCCTTTAATAAACCTGCAAGTCATGTTTTTAAGCTTTTTCTTTTTATTTATTTTTATTTCTCCACAAGCATGAGAACTTGAGATATCTTTTAAAATAAACAAAACAAAAATCCTGCAACTGGGACCTTTGGATTCTCACGGAGTCTTACAGTTCCAGCAGCTGGAGCTTTAGGAAAAATATGAAGCTTGTAATAATAGTCACTCCACCCAAATGGGTTAAAGTTTGGACTTCCATGGGATTGCACATTTCAATTAAATGCAAGATGCAGTAATGGGAACAAGGTCCTGAGCTGAATTCCCATTGCACATGCTTATTTACATGGACAGAAATTCAACTGAGGGAGTGCAAAGGAAGTGGGCAGCGTTAGGATGTGTGAAGTTTGAAGAAATTCATTCTTTGGTTATTGTTTCATTCCTTTCTTCTCTGCCTTCACATCTGTGTTTCACCTCTGATTCATCCCATTGCCTTTGCCTTTCCTTGCTTTAAGAAATAGAGAATTTCATAGGTTCCTCAGCCTCTAAACCTAAAGGATCTTTTATTTCTATGTATGTTCTATCTTCTGCAAATCAAAGATGTTCTTATGATCTTCAGGGGATGGAGGGAGTGGGGTGGGACACGATGCCGGGTATGCCAAAGGGTCTGCAGAGCTAACGTGGTTGTGATGCAGAGGGAAACTGGAGAATATTTTCTTGCTGCAGTGGTTCAGGTTCCCTTGTTTGTCTTCTGAGGCAGATGTCTTGTATGTTTCTGTCTGGGTTTTTGGTCTGTGTCAGGAGCAGCTGGGGAACTGGTTCCAAAATACCTTTTGATGAGCACGCTTCTGAAGACAAATTTCCCTTCAGTCCATAACTCACAGTTGCTCACCCTCCCACCTCATGCCAAGGACTGCCACGAGGCACTTCCCTAAGGTGGCTCATCTCTCTTGCAAATATTTTGGAATTTTTTAGGAAAAACTATCATAGGCACAGCATGCTTTTTAGTAAGAAACAAGTCTTTAGGCCCATGATATCTTGGGCAACAATTTGGTTAATTGTAGAAAAGCAGGACAAAGCTGTTCCCAAGCGCGGTGTAGCACTTCTGCCTCTTTCGCTGGAGTGAGGGACTGCTGTACATCAAGCTCTCATTTCTTCAGTCCTTAATGAGTGACAGGTAGAGCTACTTTCTGTCATGGAGGCACAGATCAATGTCCGAGAGAACTCATGAAGGCTGACACAAACTCTTGGGTTGATGGAGATTGGATCTGAGGGAGTGAACTGAATTGGAATTGTGTGATGGAGTTGGTACATTTAATGTACTCTGACATGTAGTTGCTTGAACAGATACCAGGAACTTTGTAGTCCTTTGTTTGCCTTCACTTGGAAATTCGGTAGAGGACTTCTTTTGTGTACTTGAAGTGAGTTCCTTCCTTTTGCTAATATGTAGGTGTTCTTCCTAAAAATTGGAAGAAGCACTATGCTCGCAGTGAATGCTCCAAATGTTAAAAAATCAAGCCCAACTGAGAAAAGCTTTAAGTTTCCAATGTAGATGTCATTGCTGTGGGCAAATACAGTCATTTGCAAGAGTCCTTCTATCCAAACCCTCCTGGTAGTTTGGGAGTGTGTTTGGTTTTGTGTCTTTCATTTTTTCTTTGCCATCTACCTTTTTGCTGCTGTGTGTGACAGCTGCCTTGCAAGTCTTTCCATTCCCCTGAGGCGGACTATCTGCATAGTTGGTGAAAGATAATCTTGTGCATAAAGCTGTTTTCCCTTGTGGGAAAAGAATTTTCTATTTGGTTTGTTTTGATTTTTTTTTTTTAATTTTTTTTGTTTGTTTGTTTGTTTTTGGGTTTTTTTCAGAAGTGTTGCCGTAGCATGGAAAAAGGAAAGGATTTAGTGTTTTGTAGTTCAGAACTGGTCCGTATTAAACCTTTCAAAAGGGGTGTCTCAGCTCGTGGCTTTTGTACTTTTTAATGACATGAATGAAAAAAGTCTGTATGTTGTTACCCATAAATATTACAAGACTAAACTTGCTGTGGATTTCCTACAAATCCCAGCATGTATCAGAGCTGTGGCTTAATCCAAGGGGAGGCTGATTAGCACAACTTGTTAACCCTCTTTAGTGCTCTCAATTTGGGACTTAAAATATTTGGAAATGCCAGCAAATAGCCCATAGCTGTTCTCCTGAAGCTGGCCCTGTTGCTCTGCCTGTGTTCCTGGCCTTTTCACTTCCCCTATTTCAAAGACCGGCCAGGAATAGCACATTTTATACGATGCCAAATTTATAAATTCCTCAGATCACTCGGTCTGGGAGGAATGAACTAATGGTGTGGCTGACTGAGTTTTAATCTGGGATGTTTTTAATTTCCAGACCACGTTAATTTATTTTCATCTGAAAATTATAAGATTCGCTTCAGTTCTCCATTTTATTGCTTCTTTTAATACTTCTTATTTGCCTTTTTTTTTTTTTTTTAACAATTAGGTCTTTTCAGTGTGCAGTCACACTTTCTTTTTCTATCTTTGATAACTGATGAAGAAGCTGTGTGTTTCAGTAGACTGTGAATCCCCTTGAGATGGTAAGATCAATATGTGTATTCTGGTTGGTTTGTGTTACATATGATTTTTATGCCAGCAGCTGTTTACTAAACATCCAACTAGGGTTTATCTCCAGGTTGTTAGTAGCTATTCAGAAATGCCGTGTTCTGTAGGATCCAGAAGATCTGTAGGGCTTTTACTGTTTTATGGCCCTACTCACTGGAAAATAAGGTAGACTCCAAGCTGAGGGAGTGATGGGAGCACCCTGTGGTATTTTTGTTTTTCTTTGACATAAAGTCTGGTTTTGGAAATTTCCTTTTAGTTTGTTCAAAGACTTTTATTTTACACTACTGACACAGACACCTGTTATCACTGCTGTATCAACTTCTAGTGTTGAGCAACTGACTGAAATTGGTGTTTTCAGCCTTAGCTGCTTGCCCAGCCTCAAACTGAATGGGAGATAATAATTGTCTGAGTGCCTCTCCCGAGCTCCCACCAAAGAATTTCCATTTCTGGATAAGATTTTGATCATATTGGAGTTCTTCATCCTCCTCTTGTGGAGTTGTTGTCTGTGTTACCTCATTTCATACAAATATGTTTGGGTTTTAATTATGGTTTCTTCCCAGTAGCTGTCTTTTCTTCCTGCCTGCTGTAGCAGGAAAATGTGTAACTGTGACAAAGCCTCCCTCGGGATGCCATCAATACCTGGAATTAGGAGAGGCTTCTTACAGTACCTCTAAGTCAAGGAGCTCTGCAGAAGGGGGTGTGAATAAATCTTTGGTTCCTGCATGTCAGCTGGATTTTTGTGCTGCTGTAGTTTTATCACACGTGTAGGTGATGGGGTCTTTCCCCCCTCCCCCCCCACTCTTTCAACAGGCCCTTTTCCAGCTTTTGATACAGCCTCAACTCTGTTTAAATTATTTCTTAGAAAGCAGATCTCTTGCTGTTTTTAGCCTTCACAGACTCCTGACTAGTTGTTGATGTAGAGACTGCCTGCTGGGTGCCAGTTCAGGCTTCTCTTTGGCTGGTGGAGAGAGACAAGCTCTGCTTTGTTCGGTCCTTTTTCAAACCTCCCCACCAATATGGTGGGCAGATGGCAGAAACACGAGCCCTGTGTGAGTGAAACCACCATGCTCACTGGGAGAAGCTGGAGGGATGGAGAGCCCGTGGCCTGAGGACGAAATTTAGATTATTTTCCTCTCTAATTACATATCCTGTTTTTGTAATGATGCTGGTGGTGAGGCCACTATAATAGGTGAGCAAAACAATGCCGCCTGTGCTTTTGTCCTGCAGAAATTGCCTGTTTACAATACATGGAAGATTTAGTACAGCACACTGTGACCTTGCACGTTAGGTAATTATTTCAGTGCCTCCATGGCGCCTGTTAAATGCATTTCAGTGCTGCTTGAGTTCTGTGGATGGACTCATTCCTTCGAGTCTGCATCAGATGACAGCACAGAGGAAGAAACACACCACTGGCGGTAGGGCAGGACAGCCAGTACATTTGGAAAAGCTCTTCAGCTGCATGCACGTCTCAGTTACAGTTGTCCATGTGCCAGCTTGTACCCTTTGGGAGGTGGGGGAGCTTTTCATGTCATTTGTCTCCCTGGAGAAGTCTGAGATGACTTGTCTGTGTATATTGGTTTTGTATATAAATACATAAACATTGGAGCAGTGGTGGTAAGAAGGAATATGCAAATTACAGCCCTTTTTTTCAGGGGTTTTAGGCCAATCCCTTGCCTCTGGAGGCTGGCAACATATGTGTCTCAAGAACTGGCTCAAGTAAAGCAAAGACTAAATTCCTTGAGTGCTTGCTGGAGGACTCCTGAAAATCAGCATCACTCAACTGACAGTGCAGCATTCAAGCAATACCAGTCTTAATGTTTGCATGCTGGAAAAGAAAGCCAGTCAGATTTTGTGTGGCAGGGCTGCTTTATGACCCCTCTTGGGACAGGCTGCTGCCCTTCTGAACTGAGAAATGGCAGTAGAAGGATTTCTATATTCCAGGACCTTAAACTTCTGGTGCCCAAGTCACAGTCTGCTACCCTGGGGCAAATTCCTTGCCATCCAGAAGCAGGATAATTTGGTTGACACTTTACTGATACGTGCTGTACAAACAATTGTTTGGACTGTGTAATTTTTTTTTCTGACTCTTCCTTCTTTGTTTAGACAGCTAGACACAAAAGCTGAAACTGGATCAAGGCCACAGGGCTAGCAAATCCTAAGTGAATTACTTTCTCTGTTGTACCGCTGTCTTTGTTATTTTTTTCTCCTTAGCTTCGTTAAATCAGAGTGAAATCAAACAGTAAAAGATGCTGTTGTAATATATTATCTTCTTTAAGACAAGCATGGAATAGTCTTATCCCACTCTTGCCATGCTCAGAAATAAAGAAACAGAGCAAAAAGGGTTGGGTCAAGTTAGCAGAATTGTTTTGCCTCTTCCATTGTGTGCGCTCCACTGTATGGAACTTCATGCTGTATTACAGCAATTTACACTGTGACAGAAAGTGTTCAGAAGCCTTGTTTTGAGTAAATGTTTAACTTTTGATAAATGCTGTATTGTTCTAGCCAAACAGCAGTACAAACATGTCACCATTTGGTGCCTTTCCAGCATGCACACCTTGTTCCTCCGGGATGCTTTTGTTAAACTTGAATGAAATCAAGGTACATTAGGTACTCATTTGAAAGATAGACACAGAATTCAGCCAGCACTCTTCAGAGTCAGGTCCATCCTTGGTGTAAGATTTTCTCTGCCCATGGAGGAATGAACTTGTCCTGTTACATATTTCTTCTTGCTGGTCGAGTTGGAGAACAAGTCCCTTTTTCCAGGACCATCTCTTTGTCAAGAAACCTGGGATGAGTAGAGATACCATCATGTTGTTTTCTCTTCTGTCCAGATGAGACCAGAAGCTGGATTGTCATGGAAATATAGCTCTGGTAGTGAAAGGCTGAGTGGGCTGTGTAGAATTGGGAGCATCCCTGAAGGCGTGGGAAAGAGCTCTGCTTAAGCACATCAGCAGAACTGAGTTGCAGTTGAGACAGGGAAAACCAGGATGCTTCAGAGACCATAAAATAGAGCTACTATTTCAGGAAAGGGAGAATGTTTGGTCTAGCTGTTGGTTGCCTCTAAAAATACTTCAAATATCATTCAAGTCAGAAACAGGACAGGCTATATGCATATTTACCAAAAGGAGAAAATTAACCACCAGGCATCTTGCCTTTTGGAACATTTCACTGTAGGTGAAAAACATTGTTACTCTTCATGTCTGTCAAAATATCCCATGACAAAACTTGATTGGAATAAGCAAGTGTGAGTCCAAAAGTACATCTAGACCTGGAAGCAAATGTGCGAGGATAGCTCTGACACAGAGGTTTCTGCTGTCTTCTTTCCCCTTCTGCTGTCAGGCTGTTGCTTCCTATTTTCTGGAAGGAGATTGAGGAACAAAGCATGTTCATGAGCAGAAGTCATAGTTACTGCCTACAGCAAACAGCTCGATTGTGAGGCACCAAAATAAGTACTCATAAAAATGGACAGTTCTGTGCTTTGAACCAAAGCTATTTGGCATGATCAAGCAGTGCCCTTGAATATGGAAAAAACTGTATTCCTGACTGAGCACCCTGTACTAATGGCAAAATTGAGCTCTCCTGAAAAGAGGGATTGGATGTGCTGAGAACATGACAGTAAAGATCAGAACCTTCACCATATTCACCCAGTACAAGCAGGTAATGTAGGGAAAATAATTATGGAATTTCCAGCAAAACCAAATCTTAGTGACTTAGGGATTTGTTTTTGTTCTTTGAACCAATGAAACAGTGCTTCAAGGTGATTGGTTTTTTTTCAAGGTAGTAAGTGTGGTTTTTGTGAAATGACAAATTTCATCAGGATCAAAATACTTTTTAAACAAAACTGCAAAGTTGTCTGGAAGAGTTTTACCTTTTGGTCAAGAAGCTAAAGCAAGCACAAGCTTTTACAGCTTGTGTTTTCCCGGGAATTTGGTGGTGAATAATCCACGTTAGTAATCCAAGCCTTACGCTTCTGCAGCAGTGTAAATACCACTAGAAAAGGGCACTCTTTTAAGTTGGGACATTTTTATTTTTGGCTTTTTCTCCTCATGAAAGCAGGGCTGTGTAAGCATCAGTAACACGCATATGATTACAGTATAATGAAAAATTTCTCCTGCTCCTTGCTGTTCTTGAATCAGCTGGTAGAGGTTGGATGGGGGAGTAGATTGATCCAGCTGTTGCATCACCAGCACATGGCTACTGCAGGTGTCAGTTTTGAGTGCACAGTCTGAAAGCATTCTGCATCTGAATTTGTGTAGTGATTTGATAAGGCCTTGAGGTACTGGAAGCTTTCTTCCTAATGTAATTAATCATTACATTGTTTAGGATCCTAATTGATGGTCCTCTCTTACTTAGTGTGTTGTGTTCTTTCTACACTTAATATTTGGACGACCCACCCCGATATCCTTACTCCTTTTTCTCAAATATTAATGTATTAACACATTATGCATTACAGAACTGCTCTTTTCTTTAAGAGCAAAAGATTATCATCATTAGATGATGGTTCTTCTCAGTATGAAATTGTCTTCCAATGCTCCACAGAGTAAACAAACTACATCTTAAAATACTTTCTGGGACCATCTGGTAACTTGGACAGTGTGAAAGAAAATGAACTTCTTCATGAAAACCTCAGAAACAGCCATTCAGAACCAGAGGGGCTATGTATCTGCAAGAAAGTGTTTCATTAGGAAAGAAGTACTGTATGCTGAAGCTGAAGGTAATAAACTTGTGCGTGTATGTTCTAGTCCAAATCAGTACTGGTCTGGCCATAGTCCTTGTTTTCCTGGCCAGGGCTGGATCATGGTGACCAGCTTTCACTGTTTGGGAATTCCCAGCAAGCCAAGCTCCTCAGTTCCATGCCCAGGTAATGAAAGCCACTCTTTGTTTTGTTGCCAGAGTGCATCTATGGATGTGTAAAAAGGAATGTGTATGTGTGAAAGAGTTAGATCTCAAATCTGGGCAAAGATGTCCCCAGGAATGTGGGACAAACCTGCTGGTCTTCCCCTCACTGCAAATGCCAGATGTGACTCTTAGATCTCATATTTATGAACGTAAATGTGCTACCTGCACCTAATCAACAACCTAGGCACCTGACCCTTCCCACTACAGTAACCCACCTTAGCAAGCAGAATAAATTGCCTGTGCCCATCCATCCTCTGCAAGGAGAGGTCTGGAGAACAGGGACAAGCAGTGATGGATTTTCTCCCTTAACGCCCTTGTGGGAAGCACTCAGGTGATATATCTGGTATAGGAGGCTGTTTCCAAAACTTGCCTTTATTCTACTTAAAAGTATTGATGTTTTTAATTTTTTACCATATTTCACTGTCTGAAAGTCGTATACTGTTCTAGTGTACAAGCTGGGAAATGTATTTTTGGAGAAGCAGGACTGGGCCTTTAATAATTTTTCTAGCTGAAAGAGCAACAGTGAAACTGCAGCTTCGCCTCGCATACGTGGTTTCTGCAATTAAGGGCTGCAGCTGTTCTACTTTTTTTGTCTCTGTGACGCAAATCAAAGCGCAGCAATGGTATTGCCTGAGGGAGGAGAGAAAGCTACTTGCTCGCTTCCCCGTGCTGATAACTAAGCAGTGATGACAAGAAACTGGGGCAAAGGAAGGTTCAAAAGCAGAATCTGAATATTATAAATGACTGGAGAAACACAGGTGCCTCTTCCTCAGCACAAAAGGGAAACAGAACTGCGAATGTCAGAAGAAATAATCAGCTACCCAAAGGAAAAGATGTCGGGCTGTAAAATTTCTGTCGCTCACAGGGATTCTGACATGTATGCAAGTTGGGGTCTGTATGCTATCAGATATGGTAAAGTCAGCTCCGTTTTACATGGGACTAATTTTCACCTGGTGACTTCAACCATAAGAACCTTGATTCTCTCACTTCCTCATGTGAGTCCCCTTCTCACATGTGTTTTGATATCTACCTAAATGGTGAGATCTGATTCACTATCCTTGTGTCCTCCTTTCATGGGAGGAATTTGTAAGGGAACCAGAAGTGTTAAAAGCATGAGCAGCATTGCTTGTCTGAGGTCATGCAGCAAGCAGAGCAGAGAGTTCGGATGTCCTGATGTCTTGAACCACAACCTGCTTTCTGCACTAACTTCTAAAATGATTTATGTGGCCATCCCAAGTTTGCGTATTTGTTCCCTTGTTGTTGTCTAGACTGAATTTCGTAAGTGTTTATTAAAGATAAATTTTTCAGGTTTGGTGTGGAACTAAAATGAGACTATTGCTTCATTTAGACATCAAAGGTACCTAAACAGTGAATGCTGTCTTCTGCCAGGTGAGCTGCAGAAGTCCTTTTTGCTGGTTGTTGCTGTCAGTGTGCCCCAGCCCTGGCAGCAGGCAGCTTCCTGGGAGGGCAGGAGTTGCAGGGCTTAAGGCATCCAAGGCTCTGCTTTCATTGTCTTACAGCTTGGCCATTTTGGGGGAGCTTGTGAGAGGGACAGAGAATGACATCTGCAGTACTGTATCCCCGCCAAACTGTGCAATTCATGATTTGAAGTAAGACTTACAAGAAAGCAGATTTCAATTTCCACGGGGGCAGAATAACCTGTTTCTCTGTCATCTGCACAGCGAGCATTCAACCCATATCCATAATCTCAGGCAGAAAATGAAGACTCAAACGTTGCAGATGCAACTTAAAATGAGCTGTATCCATGGCAAGCGTTGGATCACTTTAAATTGGTGCTGCTAGTCCTGCCTGTACTACAGTTGCCTGTGAGTCAAGTACAGACTTGAGCTGGGATTTAAGTTTGTTTGTTTTTTGTTTTTTGTTTTTTTTTTAACTCCAGCTTTATTTTTTCAGCCAAGGCAGAAATAGATTTCAGGATTGAATAATTACCATCAAGATAACTAGTTTACAGCACCTGACTTAAAATAAGGAAATAGTTTAGAAATATGTTTATATGTTTGCTACTAGCAATTTTATTGGTAATAAAGAGGCTTGGTGACTTCTTTGCTGGAAACTGGATTTATGTCTTGGTTTTCATGGCTGGAAGCTAAGGAAGTGCAAGTCCTTTGTAATGGTACCTTTTCAGCAAGATTCACAAAAGTACTCAGGAGCTTTTCAGTCACCTGGACGTTATTGGGTAGCCCACAAATGACGTACCCACACTTGTAGTTATTCTTCAGTCCTAAAGCATTAGAAGTTTTTACATATGGGATCCCTTCTCTCTAAATGCCATTTCCTCAGGCTGACACTCTGAACTCTGCAGTCCCTCATTTTGTGAGGTGTTGGCTTAGCTTAATGTATAATCTAATATAAGCATATTTTCACAGGTCTTGTCTTCTAATGTAATTTTTATACTAATGTGTATTTAGGGTGATAAGGAAACATTGCTTTCCACTTGATCCAGTTCTACCCATAATGGCAAGTGAAGTCAGGATTGGAGTTCGGCCCTTTTTAGGACTTGCTTCCTTCATGAGAAGAAGGAGGAACTTCAAAATCTGGTGTATACTGAGTATTAATTAATGATACTTTGTAATATTTGTTTCACTTCATTCTGCTGTCTTCAAATTAGTAAAGTAATGGATACTCACTGACTTTATTATGTCAAATCAACATTAATATTGATCTAATAGTAATAAACTAATCATGCCTGCTGTAAAATGCTTTAATATGAACTTCAAGAGGAATATTAAAATTTAGTAGTCATTCCTTAAAGCTGATTGATATGCTAGGGGGTTTCATAGAAATAAAAAACCTAGATGGGGATGCATGCAGTGCTAGCCTGATTTTAATAAATTTTAATTTTTTTTCCTGCTGTTTATAGTTATGATAATTGGGTGTTAAAGACTTTCTACAGAGTCTGATGCCGATTCTCCTTCTTTATTGCTTCCTGCTTCTAATCACCCTTGAACTGGATTCATCTCTGCCACAGACGTATTGTTTAGCACAAAATTCCTTGCCACTATTTGTAGAATTTTCCAAGGCTTTGGTGCCTATTTGTCAGCAAACAAACTGTCTGTGGTTGTCTTTTTTGCACTTGGCATTGTAAAATGTGACTGAATGTGGAGTTCTGGAAGGACACATGCGCTTTCCATTTCTCCACGGAGAAAAGGTTGTCCCTGTGTCAGTTACAGTTCCACTGTGTGATGGCCATGTGCAGCTTTAAACTTCATCTCTCTGATACTCTAGGGCTGTACAAATAATGGGCTGCTATTAGAATCTGCCATTTGTCTTGAGCGACATCTCTTTGTAAAAAAAAAACCTTTTTGACTTAGTAACTTACCTATTTTTCAAAGATAAGACCTTGTCTTCTAAGTAATTCGAAATGCTACTCCAGAGTGTTTTCTGAATAAGGCCCTGAACAAACCAGGATTTGTCCACTGGTTGTGAAAATGCTTGAATTACCTCCAGGCTGTAGTACTGTAATCTGGTCCCCTGGGTCACTTACTGGACAAGGTGAGGTCAGATTTGTAGAAGAAATGTTCCCATGCTTGCAGTTCAGACTTGCTTTAAACAAATACAAAGAAAATTTAAATGTGTTACAAAATCTGTGCTAATTTTATGGGGTTTTAAATAAATTCGAGTGGCCTACCAAACGGAAATGTTTCTTACCTTCTCTCTCTTGCTTCCTCCTCCTCTGACAGAATGATACCTGTAAATAGGAAGTACAGTAAAATTGTTCATGTAACTTCCAAGGAAAAGGAAGAGTCCTCCTCCAGCTTTGAACATCACTGACATCTGTATTGATTAGCCTGTTGAATGTAGGAATGGGGTCAGGTGCTGCTTTATGATACGACAATCAGACAGCGCTGTTGGAAACTGCAGAACATCAGCTGCTTGTAAGATGCCATTGTCTGGTAGAGAGGACAACAGCTGAAAAGAAAGATGTTGTAGGAGCTGTCACTGCAGCCTCCCACTTACCTGGGATATGTTTTCATCACCGAGGGTGTGGTTGTGCTTGCACTGCACTGGAAATTTGGGAGAGTCTTTGCAACTTGCAGCAAAAGCAATTGTTCCTAGTTCTGGCTGTGATATCCTCAGTTTGGATATTCAAGCAGTTGCATTAGCCAGCACAAATCAATACTTGTGTGCGTGTATCTTACGTAGTATTTTTTCTATATCAGGCACTTCAATACTCAGCAGCTCTTCAGGTTCAGTTTAAGAGAAGCAGGGAGAATTTGAATGCTAAAACGCCCTGTTTTCTAAATCTAAATCCGTTTATGTATGTTGTCAAAATAACTTCTTCTCTGTTTTTATGTGAACTTCAGCTAAACTTGCTTTTTCATTACTTTCAATATTTGGTATTTAACTTTCAGATTTTTTTTGTTTGTTTGTTTGCTTTTCCTTCTTGGATAAACTCGTGGGCAAGGACTTAGGGTTCCACTCCATTCTTTTTACCTGATGTTAAAATACTGTCACAGAAGTAACTAGCATTATTTTTGATTCCCATATTTGGTGTTTGACACTTAAAACAGCGTTTTTGGCCCTTCAGCCTCTCTAACAAAATGGCTTGGTGGACTGATTATGGAATAATTTGTGAATTTTTACCTGCCTATGGGAGTCTGGAGCTTGGGGTAGCTAGAAAGAAACAGGCAGGTATCCTAACTACTCTATTTTTAAAAAATTATTAATATATTACATCTTGCATAAGCACCGAGCATGGGAGGAAAGATGTTTCAACTGGAATGTTTCTTTTTTTTTTTTTTTTTCCCTAGTGACAGCTCTTTATTGGCCTAAGGGGATTTAAAAAATCCTGTTATTCTATTCTATATTAGTATTAACCTAGTTCTGTTTTGTCCTTACAAACTAGTATGAAAAATACCCAGCTGTATTCAGAAAGTAGATCTTGGGAACCATTCTTCAATTGCTTTGCACAGGTCTGGTGCGTTTAGAAGGTCAGGGCCAATGGATCTGGAAATACAGGCACACCTTGTCTTGGTAAGAGAGATTGGTTTGGTTTAGGGGCAATGCTTAATGCATTTTTTAGGTAGTTTTGCAGCTGGACATGTGTCATTTTCCCATGTCAATCACACTAGTACGTGTACATAGCTGAAAGGAAATTGGGCTTGTTAAGTTATAGATTAAGGTAAACAAGAAATACAAGCCATGCCAGCATCCGAAAGCAAGATTTTCATGTTTCTTAAGTGCAGCTGCCAAAATACTCATCTCTGACTTGAATGTCTCTATTAAACTCAAAATAAGTGAAGCAGTAGATGTATTAAGCTCAAAATAAGAGTTAAAAGGAACAATGGTGCAGAAAATGTGATGCAATGTATTTTCTCTCCCTTCCCCCCCAAAATGTGTTGATTTTGAATGCATTTGTAGAGCTATATATCTTGTTTGCAGTTCCTCATAATTACCAAATGAGCTCTGCATAGGAGCAGACAACGGTAATCAGACAGTCAATTATTTACTGGTTCCTCTGCTCGCATTTGCATCTATTTTCATTTACATTATTACGAGGAGTTTGAGAGGATTTGCAAAGCGTGGAGGCAAAATGAGAGGTAAGAATTTCATTTGGCTCTCACTTTTCATTGCCCCCAATAAAGTTTTTTTTCATGTTTGCTCCCAGCTGTGCATTTGAGTGCGGGGACAAAGAGAGGCAGGCGCAGAGAATGTCTTCTGCTGCGTCGCACCTAACTCAGTGCACAGCACAGCGCTCAGCATGGAAAAAGCTGTGGAGTGAACTGACAGTTTTATTGACTGTCCCTTTTGTAGTGACATGCCAGCCCCTTTGAAATGATGGTTAACAGGAGTGAGTGGATACACATGGCTTTTGTAAGACAATGATAAATTGGTGGACAGTTGGGCCATGATGGCTTCAGAAGTTACGTGTTCGCCATCAGTGCCCCGAGGCCATTTATGTTCTGTGTCAGTGGGGTGCATCTGAATACCATATGTCACAAAGACTAATGTCCTCACTCCTCCTCCTAATGGGCACGGCAGCCACCACGCACTTGGAAATTTCCGTGCCTGCCTCCGAGATAAACAGTAACAGGGCCAGCTAATTGTGGGTGTTGTTAAACACCAGAGCTGCTCACTTGAAAGGTGGACCCTGGCAATTAATGAGAGCCATTAAGGGGACTGAACAGAACCGAAAAAAAAAAAAAAAAGAAAAGCATTTTTTTCCTGACGTGGGGCTTGGTGGCATCAAACTGGGTGGGCTCTTGTCCAGACCTATTGCTGCTTCATTGTGAGGAGAGAAGTTAGGAACAGGTTGGAGTGTCACAACTTTAAGAGTACTAGGTGATACTTTAGACACTTGTTTGTAGAAGCCAGGGCAAGAATACACCTGAGACTGTGAAGTCTCCGTCTTAACTGGGACTGAGAAACTGAATTACTAAAAATGTATAATCATAATAATGTATAAAATTCACTCCTGGGAAGAGGTCAGATTGCAATGTATAGACTTTAAAGATAAGGGGTGCAATATGTTAATGGATAAGCAAAGTGTTCTGGAGCAAAGCTTTGGGGTGAGCACATGTCATTGCATGTGCAGGGTGGAGTTTATTACAGCGGTACACTCCAGATTAAGTGAATTTTGGAATTCATAGATCTCTGAATTGACAATAAATTTAAGTGCTTCTGCCTGCATTTCTACAGGCTTTCCCTTGCTTCCAGTCTTGTTTAGTGCAATAGATTTAATGGCGTTTGAGGTAAACAGCTGTTCCATATGTTATTTCAGATGCTGGATGTTCTGAGGATGTCTGTGGCTAATGGCTGAACGACCAGCACTGTAAATCCCAAGAAAATGGCAGCCATGCAAAGAATTAAATATACTGATTATGGATGCATTTCATCTTGTTGTGCCAGTCAGGAAAAAACTATCCTACAGTAACTGCTAGAATCATGGCTCTGTTCTTTAATGTTTTTAGAAGCACCAAAATTACACTGTGGCATAGACAAGATGTTCATGCAGTGATGCTCATCCTTCCATTGCTAAATAAAAGGGGATGTGTAGGTTTCTGGAGCAGAAAACGCCTGGGATTCGTTCTTTAACCAGAGAAGCTAAAAGCTGGGAAGGCAAGACATTCACCAGGTAAATGGAAAGAACAGAAACCAGCTGAAAAATGACGTGGTCGTTTCCAAACTGTGTCAAATGTCCAAAAGCTCATGTTACATTCTCTCATGTATTTGTTTGTCTGTGCTAACCCATTTAGGATTTTTAGGGCATATTTGACATGCAGGAGAGGGTTTCCCATGTTCAGGAGCTGCCTTTGATGAATGCTTGAGCAAATACTCACAAAGAATTAGTAGGAATGGCCAAAAATGCCCAGATATTAAAGAAACTAGAATAAAAACTTTAAAGAATCTGAAAGATTTGAACACTGTTATAAATGTAAATTTTTTGTAAAACTTGGCATTTTTGGAACAATGTTTTTCTTCGTATGTAAACTTGCTGTTTAGTGAACTTCATTTTCAGAGCATCCCAAATATAATCAGATGTGGTAAAATCTGAGTTCACTTCTTTGGCTGCCTCTTAGAAATCTGACCTTCAAATCTTATCTTTTTTTTTTTTTACTTAAAGAGAAGTACTGTTTTTAGTAGTCATTACAATATATTTATTCATTACTATATGTGTATGCTTTGTGTTGTTTGTGTTGCATACTTATTCTTCAAAGCATCTTCTCTCTTTCAAGAAACTTCTTCAGACTTCAGGTGATGTGGATCTTCATCCTCCCATTATGGCTGATTAAAACAAAGGGAGAGGTTAAATGACCTGCTCAGCGTTCTGCAGTGAATCAGTGCTGCAATTTGGGATGGGAGAGAGGGGCACTTCCCATAAATTTCTTTTAACCATTAGGCCAATGACGATGAGTTGTGGAATGAGACACTACAATCAAAAGTGTGTCCCCGGTAGTTTTGTTTTGTTTTATTTTTGTTTTTCCTCTCTGCCAGTATTGATGAGTGCTTTTGCATTCCTAGGCTGTTACTCCTTCGTCCCCGGGTCAGTTTTAGGGAGCTGAAGAGAAGCTGTGCTGCCAGGTGGACAGCAGAGGAGGGTAATGAAAGGGAGGAAGGTGACAGAAGGCAAACCAGTCCTGGACACTACTCTGTGGTCCCACAGTGCTTCAGAGCATGAGATGAAGACCTTTCCTGTTTTAATAGGGGATGTTTTCCCTCTTATGTGTGGCCTTTGAGCTAGTAATCTTGTGGGGGTAAGGGGTGTGTGCTGGAAACCTTTGTTGGTTGTTGCACTGCAGTGAAGAATTTGTGGTCACTGGGCAGGATACGGCCCACAACTCGTAGAGCCTGTGGCCACATTTCCAGCCCTTTCCCTACTGCTGTTTGATTGTGTCCGGGGTGTGTGTGTGGATGTGTGGCTCGCCAAGCACATTTGTAGGGCCCAGACAGCTCTGAGCCTGTGACTTTGCCTGAGGAGAAGAGAGGCAGAAGAGGGTGTGATGTGCCAAAGCCGATGGCAGATCTGGAGAGTAAACCCCTCATCCTCCCTGGCTGGTGAGGAACCAAGTTTTTACAATGTGTAATGAATTTGTGTGTTTATGAAGTCGGAGGCTGGTATTAAAGGTGACACAAAGCACACTCCTTGTCTCTTCTAGGGAGTGTGTCAGCTTACTCACAAACCTTCAGGCTTAAAGTAGAAAAAAAAAAGATGTAGAGATCCCTGAATTCTACTCTTTCAGTTATTCTCAGTATTTCATACCTGACGATGCTTCAGGTTGCAAAAACTTTTTTCTGAAAGAATACATTGCCTGATTTTAATTAGGGAGTTTTTTTTGAGGGTGAGTTGGTTTTGTTTCCTTGATTCAGTCTAATCCTGCTTCCTGCGATAAATGGCTTTCCATGTAATGGGTGCACTGATTACGCCAAGGCACACATCTGCTAAAGGATGCCTTTGAAAGTCAGCCTAATTTGCTGGATAAGTGGCAGCTTTCTGATTGCAATCTCTTTTCAATACAGAGGATCACATAAGTAAGACAATAATCCTCTCTATTTTTCTATTTTTTTTTTTTTTTCCAAGCCCTGGGTTTGGGGTTATTTTTCCATCTCTGTCTTAATCATCTTACTCTTAATTTTTCCTTGTCTCTAGGCATACTTTGGTTTCTCTTTCTTCATAAACAGTTACCAAACATGATTACAGAGAGTTTTGTTGTAGTAGGGCTTGCATATGACATTGACACTGTTGTGAACTCAGAAACTACACTACATGAAATTGCAGGATTATTATTTTAAGCCAGACTACTCTGGTTTCAAAACAAAAACCATCTCTTCTGGATTCTAAAATCCACATAAAAATGGCAGTTTTGGAAATAGCTGTCAGAGAAATGCTTAGCTGATATTTTCAGTATTTGCTACAAAGGTAAGAAAGGAGTCTCCTACCTCTGTGCGTGTTATGCCTGCATCTCTGTGTTGGTTGTGTGTGTCAGGGCACAGAGACTCAGTATGACACAGACACAGTATGACATTATTGTATTCTCTAATAAATGTCAAATGTTAAGTCTTCCCTCTTTTTCTTTTTNTTTCCCCTTTTTTTTTTTTTTTTTTTTTTCCCCCTTTTTTTTTTTTTTTTTTTTTTTTTTTTTTTTTTTTTTTTGTAATAAACAATACTAAAACTACTTTAATAACTTTAAGGCCAAACCTGTGCTACAATTTTTCAGAATTTAGGGATGGAAACTTATTTTCTTCTTTAGTAACTTTTACAGTCCTCTGTGTGTAGTTGTTAAGCTAAAACATGCCTGTATCTAACATAGCCTGTTTCACTTCCCAAACCAGTCATAAACTGTGTTATCAAAACCACCTTTTGGTGCCTGGGAGTTGTATTAGAAGGCTTGGCTGGTACAGCTGGAGTGTCAGATCCAGAAAAGTGCTTTCTTAACATTTTTCCAAGCCGTGTTTTTAAAGCGGGGTAGGTATGAGGAGTTCCGCTTTGGGGATAAGCAAACTGAGAGGGGAAATAAGTTACACTTCACAGTATGTAAATGTTGTTGCTCAGAATGGAAGCTGGGTCTCGTAGCTCTCTACAATGCTGGGACCACTGTGTCAAAGAGCCTTCATATATAAATTTATCTGTATTTTTCATATATGCATAAAATAAGTAAAATGCTTCCTCAGAAGATTTGTTTAACCAGACAAAACTATGGGTATGGAGAAAAAGGATTAACAGTAAAGTGAACTGAAGACTGGGCAAAGCTTCCCATCTTTGCCTTTGCAAATCTAGAGTAGCCTTTGGGATGTTCTTTTTGCCCTGACACAGTGTGTGCTCTGCCAGTGATGCAGCAGAGTTTCCAGAAACAACTGCTTCCTGGAGGAGACGCCTCTGAGGATACCTCTTCACTCTTACCGGTGCTCACATAAAATATCTGAGGGAAATGACAGCTTGTATGAAACATGGATGTGCAGTTGGGTTAAACTGATCTTTTTCTGGCTTATTGAAAGAGCTAGGGATGGAGAAGACCTGGAGACTTTTTGTAAACTTTTCTTTCTGATGTCTCGTGGACTGTTTTTAAAAGCAGAGCTAGTTAGGATAAATAGTTGATCAGGTACGTGTGTTTTCTCATTCTTGGTCAGTTTAAGAAGAACAAGTTGAAAGCACTGTAGTGTTCTTTGTACTTTCTTATGAGTTATTTTGAAGGGTTTTTTTCCATTGTACTTCTATTTTTTTTTTTTCCTTTTTTTCCATAATAAAGTTTGCATTTGGAAGAGTGTGCGAATTGGAAGTAGCAGAGTTAGCAGTCCTCTCTTCTGGCTTTCTAAAATAATGCAAGGCACTGAGTCACTCCTTGCCACTAATAAGTTGCGTCATTTTGCCAGGATCAGAATGTTCCAGTCTCAAAGCAAATAGTTTGAAAAGTGAAAAACCAGTTGTTACCATATATGTGTGTGTGCTCATACACACAGACACACACACACACACACACACACTTCCTCTTTTCTGTCCTATATGTGAGAAGGTGATGATTGATCCTTCTGTGTGTGGGGCAGTGATCACCACTTCTTTCCACTTCGCCACAGGCTTCAGTTTCAGCAAGGGAGGAGATAAAAAATACACTCTTACACTCATAGTGTTTTTAAAGGTGAGGTTTATAAGCATAAATGAGGAAAAAATGTGGAGATTCCGTGGGGGGAAAAAAGAAAAAAAGGTGGAGAGAATGCTAGTCTTGTCAGATTAACTTCGTTTTGTGGTTTTATTTTGCACGTTTGGTGTATGATTTTTTTATATCCAGTCGTGATTTCTGTCCTATATGTGAGTGCTGTTGCAATGCTGTAAGGTAAATTCCACAAAAAGCCAGGTGTGCTCCTGCTCCTGGTTGTCTGCAGATGTTTGCTATGCTGCATTTGGTATGTTGATTTCAAAGCTTCATCAAACAGGATTGAAAAGCACCATTTCAATGCTGATTGTTTTGTGTCTGTTTATCTTCATGCTTTGCCCTCAAACCTGGTCCATTTGGCCATCAGGATTCCATCAGGCCAAGTAAATTTTAATGTTTTAATGGCTTCACTGGTAGAAAATTCCCCTCAGATGAGAAAAACTGACTAAAGGGGAAAACCACTGGAGAAGTGTGTGTGCAGGGACCCATGGCCAGGGAGGCTCAGGTGCTGGAGAGGCCAGGAGGGGCTGGGCTAAGTCAGGAGCAAAGCTTTGGAGATTGCCTGGAGGTAGCTCTGGTTTATTCTAAATGATCAAGCTAAACCCCTGGCAGGGGACTGGTAAGTGCCAGCACACTGAATCTCTTCAGAAAGGAATCTGAACATTCCTGGATCTCACTGCACTGAAGCAGTCAGACCCCAGGACTTCCATGGCTGGCTAGGATGCTGAGATAATTGCTAAAAGCAAATTAAGGGCTTTCTGTAAATTTGCTGTTTCAAATCATCTTAACAACTGATGGGTTGTAATTATTAATGAATTAGCAGGAGAGTCTCCAATAGCTGTTATCATTATGATAATGCTGAGAGAGTCTGAATGCTGGAAAATCAATGGGGCGACAGGCTGCAGAGAATATTGATGGTGGATTTGGAGGACAGAAGCTGAGCAAGAGGGCAGAGGCTGGCGTTTGTGAGGTTACTGAGAGCCGTGGGCTGTGGAGATCATTTGTGCTGACGAGTTCTGTAGCTGCTGTTGGTTGTGCTTTCTGCTTATGGAGGCTCTGTAAAAAATACCCTAAACATAAAAAGGCATCTGACTTGTTAGCAGGATCACTGAAGGGTGTCTAGTGACCCGCTCCTTTAAGAGAATAGTCTAAATGCTGGATTTCAAAGGAAGGTAAGGTGATAATCAGTACAGACATTTGGTATGAAGGGGAAGAGAGTATTTTTTCCCCCCCTGTAACATTCCATAAGATAAAAATAGCAAGCAATGTGTTTAAAACCCCTCAATTTCGATAGAGACTGACTATGTGGTGAAGTGCTATGGCCACAGAGCATGTGACAGCAGGTAAGAAGTGATGCTTTTATTTTAACATCCTTGCTCCCTTGCCGTAGTTTGTCTAACACTCACCCAAGCTGTCTGCACAAAGCTCATAAGGAACAATCCCCCCATTTTTTTCCAGCCCAGCATGGACTACCAGCACCTATAAACTGTGCATGGAAAAGTAATTTAATGGTACATTTCTTCACTGTGATGTCTTGAACAGCTGAGCTGCCTGGATCAGCAACAATTGGCCCTGCTGTTGTGGATCAAGGTAAGAAGTCCGGAGGGAACGTGGCCCCTGAGGTGCAGACCTTGCACAGCTATTGTGGGTCATTAGAGCTCATACATGCCTGATACCTTCTAGCAGAGCATCCTCCTGCCACCACAGGAGCTAGAAAATACTTGATCTGTGCCAGCATGACGTGTCTTTGGCATTGATGCTCTATGTAAGTGTCTTATAAAACCCTTTAATGGTAAACAAAGGATTTTGAGGAGAATAAGTCAGTTTGTCATAGCTAAAGCTGTTGAAGCCCCAAAAACTTGACAGATAGATTCAGGTTAGGTAGACAGTGTATATTTTGCGTGGTTGTTTGATCAGGCATATTTGCCCACTGCCTTAGCTGGAAAAAATTGGATGGGAAATTTCAAAACAAACACAAAAAGTTTTATAGCAAAATAATACAGCTCCACTCTTTCAGCCAAATATGTTATGAGTTATTGTGACAGCTGCCTGCATGAGCCATGTCATCCCCAAGTTACAAAAAGAGAGAAAGAAACCTTTATGTTAGAGTGTATATACCTGTTAATACCAAACTGTGTGTATACATCGTTTTTACTTGTCTTGTGTGTTCTTGTTTTGGTTGTAGTTTGTTTTGTTTTGTTGTGTGGTTTTTTTTTCCTGGTACATTTCTCAAGCTTTTCCTAGGCTCTTGTCACTGAAGACTTTAAAATGAAAACAGGTGTTTCCCCATTGTTACCTTTCAGTAGGCATCAAAACTTTTAGGGGAAAATAGGAAATACCAAAAGACTTGGGTTAGGTCTGTGGCAGCTCCTCATACTTTAAGTGGTTCCATGCCGAAATAAAGAACCCAAACCATGCTTTGCATTATCTAATAAAATAGAAATGTGTATTAGTTATCTTTACTATTTAAATTATCTGCAAATAGATACAAATTCTGCATAATTTGTGCGCGTCATGGTGTCTTGCTAGTGAGTTTTCATCATGGGTGTCTTTATATGGCAGAAAACATTCGATTTATGGTGATGGATCATGAAATATTTGTAACTGAGTTTCTTCTAGTCACACATATTCCATTTTTTTGTTACTTGTATAAGTATGTGTTTTGCCATGTCCTTCAAGACTCTGAGCCCGCGAGAGACAAATTTCTCACAGGATATAGAAAGGTGAAAGGAACTTATTTCCTACAAGTTATGCAAAAAGATGGATGGGTGAAGGAGAGAGGGACTCATTTCAGTTCACTCCATTTCACAGCTGAAGGGAAAAGCCTGAGATGACTTCATCCTGAATTTCACATGAGAACATCCGTGTGGACTGGGGATGTACCGTAGTCTTGGAGTCAGGCTTGGGCTTTCCCGCTGGCACAGGACAGGAGATTGCAGACAGGTTTCCCTAGGGAAGCCCTCTCACTTAACATCGAGGAGAACTGCTTGAGCAGGCTGAAATGTAATGGTGAGAGACAGAAAGCCAGGTCCTGCTTCTGAAGTAGAACAACACTGGAAAATGATGAAGTTGTGCAGAATCCCATGTGACTGTTGCTGAGCTTGCAGGAAGTACTTTCAGTGCTATCATTATAGTGGATATACACACTTGACCCAAAAATATTTGTTTTCAGAGAGTATCCTTGCAGTGTCTTTGTGGCAAAGTGCAGGAAGTTACTTATTGTACAGCTGGTTTGAACTGAAACTTTTGAGGATAGTGGGACAGCTCTCCATCTCATCCCATCCCCCTCCTAAAGTTTTCATGCGAGAGCACATTTTCCATGACTCCATTATTGTTTGAACATCAGGATATTGCATAAGCCTCTCTTGGGGAAAATAGAATATACAGAAGCAGAGAATGACCTATGCCCACCCACAAGGGCTGCTAAATGCAGCTTCACATATAGTGTCAATAATGAGGAACATCAGAAGGAATAAAATGTGTGGGCATTTGAATGTTTTAATTAGAGAATGTTTTGATATTCACATCCAGGTTCTCACGCTGTTTCTGCAATGACTATCTGCAGGGTGTGGGTGTCTCTCCTAACCTCTCTGTTCCTCTCTCCTCTGATTTGGAACAAAGCTCTCCTTTTTCCTCATGGTAAAGTGCAGTGGGCAGGAGAGAAGAAGATACGGAGGTGCAACACAGGGTTTGGGGTTTTGTTGGTTTTGTTTGGTTTTTTGAGATTTCTTTGCCTATAGAATTTTAGACACAGTGGTCATTAAAGAAAAATGTAAATAAACAGGCTAAGGTGTTAGCTTGTGCAAGTTACAGAGTTTACTTTGGAGAGGTAGCTTTGGTGGCAGTATCATCTGACAGGCTTCATCCTAGACAAGGAAAGATGAACGCCTGGTAAATTTACGCAACTGCTACTGAGGATGAGCATTCCTGGGTCACCCAGTGTTCCTGTCAAATTATCTGGAGTTTCGAGTGTTGCACAAATTGAGGAAATGCAGTTGTGGTTGAAGTCAGTGGCCCAGCTCATTTCAATGTCAAGATAAGTACCTTAGGGTTTTTCTGAATCCAGGATTCAATTTGTGAAGTATTTTACAGACTGCTTGTGCTTGATTTCCCCTCGCTGCCTGGAAAGCCACCATCTCTGGGCTGAATGAAACAGTTGTTGAAGAGCCTGTAGTGTAGTAGTGCTGAAGTGTACAGGACAGGTTGTGGCTTCTGATCTCTATATGGCCAGACCAGTGGAGAAGGTAAATAAAAATGTTCTTTGCATGTAGACACACACGTGCATTGAATCCCTCAGAGACGAAATAGCAGTCGGGGTCTGTTTGCAACATTATCACATCTATTGGTGACTGCCAATTGACAAATTGAGGGGAGACTGTCCCTTGTTTTTGAAGGGTATCTCCCCTTAAGAGATTGTCTGACTGTGAGGCAGAAAGAGGAGTAGCCCTGATGGGTACTATCTGGTACTATAAATCATTTACTTGAGATAAAAGTTTGATAAGCATTATAGAGAAATGACCTCACTCTTTTATTATTTCAGTTAATGTGAGCTGTCACTCTGTGTTTATTGCCCCTGTAGTTAAAGTTTATGGAAGTTCTTCGAAGGGATGCCCTTGAATCTGGGACTTAATGACTTCTCCCTCTACTGGAATTACAGCTTCTAATTGGAGCAGCATGGATTAATTTCACATTTATGCATGAGTAATCATATACAACCTTCATGTATCAGAACTCAAATCTACAGAACTACAGTGTTAAAAGCCAAGAAACTCTAGGCCAATGACACATCTTAGAGCTCGGAGAGGAATTTGAAAATCGTGGTAATAAACGTTCTGAAGTTATTAGGAAAAAGTTTTTCACACAGAGGGTGGCTGGGCACTGGAACAGGCTCCCCAGGGAAGTGGTCACAGCCCCAAGCCTGACAGAGTTGAAGAAGCATTTGGAGAACTCTCTCAGGCACATGGTGGGATTCTTGGGGTGTCCTGTGCAGAGCCAGGAGCTGGACTTCAGTGATCCTTATTGGTCCCTTCCAACTTAGAATATTCTATGATTTCATATAAATAAAGGCACCTATTAAAAGAAAAAATTCTTTAGGGTTTGTGAGTTTCAAGTTCTCTTCCTGCGTGTCACTCACAGGTATAACTAGTGGATTTGGCCCGATTTGCTTTTTTTCCTCCTCCAAGTGTAAGGGAAGATCTTGATGTAGTTCTGAGATCTGATGGGTAATTTTGAGAGAGAACCTCAGCTGTTGTAAAACTTGTGATAGACCTGCAAGCACTGAAAGTTGAACGAAATAAGAAATGTTCAGCTTGATCTCAGATTGCATTTCAGAACCAAGAAGATGCAGACCTGAGTTTCATTGGTGGTTGTTCAAAGAATGGGGCAGATCTATCTTCATGAGACTGGTTTGCGTTCATTCCATACGAAATGGAAGCTGGCTCTTTTCAAATGGCAGCCGGTCAAGAAATGGAGGGTTTTAAATCAAATCGCATCCTGCTTCATTCAAACTGCAAGGTTCTTAACTGTGAGGGAAGCCTAAAAAATCTGAAATCAATTAAAGGTATCCCATTACGAAACCACCACAAAAGAAGCATAAACACTGACATTTGTGTCCTTAGGCACTGTTTGAATTTTTGAAGGTATAGAGCCTATGACCTGTGAAGGTCATGCGAAAGTGCACGTATGCTGTGCTTCTGGACATCACAGAGCGTTCAGCTGACAGAGTTCCATTCCCAGTCTGCTCTCATGAGGTTTGCTTGGAATACTGTGGTTCAGGCCTTGCTTGCTTTTGTTCTGGATTTTGTTAATATTGCCAGTACAAAAAAATTGTAACAGATTCTCCTTATATCTCTGCTGAAGTATTTAGGTTTGGTGTTACAGACAGGCTCAAAAAAATGCTAATTTCACTTTCCATATTTCCCTTATTTCCTTTTTTTTAAATTTTTTTTTTATTTGACTGCTTTGATGGCAAGCTTTATGGGGCACACCAGGTCTTTATCTCTGCCAAGCATGTGGTGTACACCTTGTACACTAGTGAGAATCATTAACCTGCATATATTGTAAAACAGGTTATCTTCGACACAAATAGGTGAGCAGTCAGAGGGATGGAAGCACTGCAAAAGAGTGTGTTAAGTAGGTGGTTGATAATCCTTTTTATCGACATGATTGAGTAAAACACTGGATACTTTGGCCTTAAACCAGATGAGCTCTTAAGAGCTCTTAACTGTGTTGAAGTGTTGAGCCCAGCAGTAAAAAGTGAAGGCCTGCAGTGATTTCAGTGACGTTTGTTTGCTTGCTGGCGTTTGAGCACCTGCTAGCATGGATTTGTGGAATGTGGCCCTTCTTGGGTAGAGCCCATGGAGGGAAATTGCAAGCCCCACCTCAGCTCTTGGCTCTATTTGCCTTTCTGACATTGGCCTGCCCTCTGTTTTGCATATCCTGGAAGGACTTCGTGCTTTGTTTTCATGTTTCCACTTGAATGAATCAGTCCTGGAAGTGGTAAAACAGTTTGGTTGTTGCAGACAGGGGACACATTTCTGATTGTGCTCCTGTGGAATTCCACAAAGGGTGAAGTTGAGCCAGATGTTTTCTAGCATGTCGTTCTGGTAAGTCAGGGGATCTGCCCATGTGCTCAATTTGTACCAAAGTTACTCATTCCCAGAGGCTTTCTTAAAAGCATTCCTGTAATTTGTGACCTCGTATTTGCCTATATTAGCTATCTCAGTTTAAAAACACAAGAGGTTGAACATTTAGATTTTGCCACTTATGCTTCCTTGAATAATAAATTCTTTTGCCATAATGGGCATTGGTTGGCTTGCTGAAAAAAAACCGAACAAAACAACTCAGATTTTCTTGGTGACTTGTCTGTTGGTTTGTTCTAACAGCATATGATTTGTAATACTGTGCATATAAACTAAGAAAAATGAAATATGGGGTTTCTTACTCTAGTAATAATAGGAGTGAGACGTATCCAGAGCATTGGAAATTTAATGGGAGACAAAGAAACAAATACAGTAGACTACAGTGAAAAACCTCCTTCCTGTTTTTATAATTTTATTATTTGTTCAGTAATGGAAACATGATGTGGGTAAGTTTCCCAGAAAATCTCCAATTTCCTTCAAGACTTTCTGTGAGGTAACTCAGAGACTTGTCAAAATCTGACCTATTTTCACTCTGCTGTTTACATGTAGTCCTAAGCTGCTTCTCAGTAAAAGAAGTTGTTTGGCTTTGAAACCTGATGAATTGAAAAAAAAAAAAATAGTAAAGTTGGTCTTGCTAAACTTCATTGCTTGAGTAAAGTAAACCTGTCATGAACAGCGTGATGTCTGGTTTGGTTTTGTGTGTATATAAACCAGATATAAGAAACAACTAAACTTCATTACCTCTGTTTCAGTAAAGGACTCTAGCCAACCAAAGAATTTAATGATGTAAAAGAAGGAAAAATTACTTAGTGTGGGGTAGTTCTTCATGGCTTGGAGGCAGTAATTAGTAATATGGAGGGAAAGTACAAAGTGTCCTAACTCTAAAGCTGCAGTTTTGTAAGAGAAGACAGAGACACTCAGTGAAAAAGGAGAGACAAGACTAAAACACTCAGTGAACAATTGGTGATTTATCCAAGTCCTCTCCTCAGTAACCATTTGGTATTTTTCCACAGCCATGAGTTGGCACTCATATGTCTGAGTGTCCCAAACATTTTCCAACATGCCGAGCACAACACGTGGCTGGGTGCAGAGCTGGCAGCCTCCAGCTGGGATGCTACCGGCACACGAAGCACACAATAGTTTCCACTCAAAAATGCAGGCAAATCAAAGGTGAGAAAAATCGATGTAGACCAGATTTTGTTGCTGTTGGAAGCTTATGAAGTTGGGCGTTTAACTCCTTTGGTCAGGTCTGTGTTCCTTCATTTGGTTGTAGGGAGTTGGTTGCATCAATGAATTTAGGATTAGAGTCAGCTGCTGTAAAATTGGTCTGGTGTTTATTACAACTCAATATTGGGAAGTCAGACAAGATGTCCTCCTGAGTTCCCTTCCTGTGATTCTGTGAGCAAATACCTGCTTGCATTTGAAGCTACAGAACCTCTGCAAGCATTAGGACAGTCTGTTGATGGCTGCTGAAAAGGGTAGACAGGGCTGTTCAGTGGCATTTTCGTGATAGTGAAACACTAGAAAGTCATGTCCCTTCCCTGGCAGTGCCTCTACACTGTGAGTGTGACTCCTTTGTGACTGGTTAGTTATGTTTCAGTAGCATCCCTTCTTTCCAGAGCTTAGACCTACTCACTACTTGTGTTGGTGTTAACCTGCCAAGAGAACCTGCTTCTCTTGCCTAGGAGTAATACAGGGGGAATGTGTTGCAGGTGTGTGTCAGAAAACTTCCTTGTAAAAACCATGGCAGCTTCTCATTTTACTGCAAATCAGAAATCCTCTACAAAGGTGGTCTGAGGGTGTATCTTCCAGAGCGTGCTGCGAGTCCGTGGTGAGTACAAAGAAGGAAATGCAGAATGGAAGCAGACAAGGTTCTGGTTGTTTTGATGACAACTGAAATGGCCATCAAAGGTTTTGTTTTTTCCATGACTAAACTGTGTACAAGGGCTGTCATATAAACATGTGACGTGAGGGAGTCTGTGAGCTACATCTGTTAGATCCAGAGCCTCAAAAAGGCAGAACTGGTAATTGATTTTGCATGTGGTTTTTTTCTCTCGGAAGGCAGGGCTGAAATAGCTCCCTTAGCTCTTTGTATGTAGGTTAAATGTGTTTGAGTGGGTCCCTGAGCTCTCCTGTGCTTGCCAGTGATTTTTAAGAATGTTATGAAAATGGGAGAGGCAGTTCACTAGGATTTTTACTTGTGTGAATTAAGGCTTAAATGAAAAGCAGGGGTAAGAGAGAGATCCTTGTTATGATGGCAGTTACTTCTTACAAATGGACTCCAGTGATGTCATGTAAGTAAATTCAGGGAGCTCTTCCTCTACTCAGTGTTGATGCTGTTTGATGATCAGAAAACACAAGTGGAACGTGCCAGGAAAAGCACCTGAGAGATTACAGCAGAATCTGTGGACACTAGAACGGTCCTGCATCATGATTTCCTGGGAGTGATGGGTTATCCGTTCCTTCCTTCTTGCACTTTATCTAATCTGAATTGAAATAAAATCACAGGTGTGAAATCTGCATTGTATTGTGCAAACTCTTGAGAGCCATTCTGTAAACTGCCCAGGTGGTGGTTTGGTCTGACACCTCTCTTGTCCTGGTGTCTCTGGCTCACATGCACGTGCCAGTGGGCAGCCACAGGAGAGGAAAGAAAATAGGTGTTTCTTGAAAAAAAGCTGGGAAAAAAAAGCACTGTATTTCTGAGTATCTGGTGAGATTGCTGGAAACAGCTGAACACAATTTTTAAATGGGTTCGATGGTCTACTTGTAAACCACGGATTGGAAATACTGTTGCTTCATGTCAGACAACTGGAGATGTGGCAAACTAAATACACAAGAGAACAAATTGGCCAAGACTGAGATTTGATCATTATAAATTTAATTATTCGTTGTACCACAAGGATGCTGGTCTTCATGTTTGGGTGCTGGTTTTTTTTGGTCTTTTGGGTTTTTTTAAAATCTGTTCATGTAAATAAAAATTCCTGCAGTACATGAAGTATTTAATCTTTTTACTGGACTCATTTCTCCTCTGCCTATAGATATAAATAGAATAATGACGTCTTACTCTCTGGGCTTGGTGCATCATTCATACAGTACATCTCCTTTCTAGGTCACAAAGCTTTCCCACATACACTTTTTTATTAAACACTGTGACAAAGATCAAGAGCACAGGATTTTTTACATCTGAAAGCAGCGCCTCATTGCAGGATGGCAGTGGGGTACAAAATAATGAAAATATATCTTTGATTCAGAATTGTAAGGTATCCTGATTTCAGTAAAAATATGCTTACTCTTAGGAGTGACTCACAGATAGACCATGGTGAGTTTGAAGGGGCTGTTTGATTTTATTTGTCCTGTGTTTTTTCTTGGGAACTTTTATTGAAGGGTGTGGTAGATATTACACAAGACCAATGAGTATGTGGTAGACTTGTCTTCAAAGTGAATTTTCACAAGGAAATCATGACATTAGCTTTTATTTTACACACTCAGAACACAAATATGCTCGTATGACTGCAGTGTAGTTGATGGAATTTTTTGGTTGCTGAGAACGGGATGGCTGATGGGTACCTAATAGTTGTGTCCTAGTGGGTCTCCTCACTGACCAGAGAAAGAGATCCGTGGCTTCTGACCCTTCCTTTGCACTAGCTGCCCCATAGCCAGCAGGAATAGTCAGGTTTCCAGTAGGTTGTTGGCATTTCTCCAGGTGAGAGATTAAATCCCTCCAATGCCTCTTTTTGTGAGGACTTTGTGATGAAGTTGTTTCAGTAAGAATGCTTTTTTCCAGTATTCCCACTGACATCTGATTCTTCTTAGAGCAGGGGGTTGGACTGGATGACCCCTGGAGGTCCCTGCCAATCAAAATTATTCTGTGATGCTTTTGTATAGGCAAACTAGAGATGCCTGAATAGGGTGGGAGCACTATGTGTGTCTTAAACCTTAAGTGTAAAGCACAGTGATGCAGAAGTCTATGATCCAAGACTAAAAGCTGGGAATTTTACTCAATCACGTCATCCACATCTTTAAGGAAGGCAAAGAGGACCAGTGAGTTAGTCCAGGCAGTTCTGCTGAATGGGGATTGAAGCGGTGCTGAGATTTCAAAGGCCTCAGTTTTGCATGACAAGTGTTGTTTTGAGTAATGCGGTGCCACTTTAGTACATGATCTAGACACCGTTTTCATCACAGAAGATTTTCCTATGCCACAGTATACTTGAAAAGTGATTTATAACTTGGTAAGTACTTGTAGCCTTGTAATCTTTTAAAAAAGTTGTGTCTCTCTTTCCCAAGAAGACATTTTTAGCTATCAGCATTTTTAGTAGTTGATGGGTTTTTTTTACCACCACCCCCATGCTAGCTGCAGAATAAAGTAACTTAATTGTGGTTTCTAAACAGAAGTACTTGGAAGAAAACCTGGCCAGAAATAACACATCAAAAGACGATTACCATTTTGTTATCTATTTATTAGGTAGCATCCTCTTCTTGCCCCTTGTTTGTCAGCTGAAAACTTCTTCAGGTTTCCTTTTAGAGGTGTTCCATTTTGGGCAACAAGCAAAGACAGAAAATTTGTGTGTGTCTTGTTTCCTTTTTTAGCAGGAAATCAATGGAAATATATATTACCCTAAGTAAGCGAGCAGCTGTTCTAGAGCAAGGTCCTGACACACAAACATTGTAGTGACGTACAAAGACTAATATATGTACACACAGAGAAATGTCCACGGGTTTTTTCCTCCCCACCAGGGTCTAGAGGGGAAAAAACCTCCTGTTGGTTGCCATGGTCACTGTGTATCATGACAGCATTTGCCAAAAGTTACCACACTGCACTTCCTTTAGCTTGTTCCTGCAAAGCCCTCAGCCTTTTAGCTCCTGGTAAGCTGTTGCTCCAAAAGAGATCAGCTACAAAGGATTTGCTTTGTATTTTTTTCTAACAACCATGAACATCAATAACAGAACTTCCCTGTTATACTGATGTAGGATCCTAATCTGAGCACACACTTTATTCTTAAGAGGAAACCATTGTGGTAATTTGCTGGCAAATACTTACTCTAAGGCAAGCGGCAAAGTACTCCTATGATTTCTGCTAACCCAAAGGAAACCACAAGCCAGTCTGTCTTGGGTAGTTCCTGTGATTTTTCTCATACCAACAGCTGATGCCTTTTTTTGTCCTTTTCCTGTGATGCTACAGCTACTTCACTTGGACAGCCTCGTGCCTGCAGACCAAGCATTCATGTTGGCTTACGTGAGGAACCAGTTTCTGCAGATACATTTTGGTGTATTGGAAAGTTATCTGATCCTTGGCTTTCCATCTTCCTCACTAAATATACAGGTCAAATTTGTTCCTTTTCTTTTACTGTACTTGACTTGACTTGAAGACTGGTGGCATTTCCAGAGATTCTGAAGCTGCAGCTTGCATTATTTTTTTTTAAATCTTATCTCTGTGGTTTTTAATATTGGTTCTTTCAGCAATACATAAGCTATTTAATACCAGGCTTCTTAGGCTGTGTATTGCAGTGGTACGATACTGCGTTGTTTAACACAGACATCCAAGTATATGACCAGTGTGGATGTCTGGACCTTACTGCCTAATATGAGATATTTTCCAGATGGCTTTGAAGGACTGGGGAATTTTCACATTATGGGATGATTTGAATGCATTTTGGAGAGTTTGCGTGTGCAGGCAATTCTAGCAGTGGTAAAAGATGAGCCATGCATTTTGTTGATGGAACTGCACTGTGCCAGCTGGAGTTGGAACACCTGGGAGATTCAGCCACTCCTGTGAAACTAAAAAAGCAGTTCCTGTCTTGTAGAAATGGTTGCTGACGTTTTCTTTTTTCTCTTGGGTGCCAACACCAAGGGTAGCCATGTTCAGCTGGGGGACTTACTTTAATTCTCAAACTTTGCATGTACCTGTCTCTGTCTAGAAAGACCCTTGTTGTCAGGAGTGCACAAGTGGCTCGGCCTTCTCTCGGTGGCAGCGTTTTTCTTGTTAAGTACACTGGAATTATGGATTATTTAACTGTTTTCATTTGCCTGTGCTGAGTTTGAAGGCAAGTAAAATGCCATCGTCTGCCTCCTTTGGAAGTGCTTTGGCTTTCCATTTTCTTTTCTCTCCCAGAAGAGGGACTTTTCTGCTTACAAACTGGATTTCACAATCACAGCATCCATTGTCCAGATGTTCGAGTGTACTCTTTCCTAAAGCTTTGAGTGTGTTAACAAAAAACTGCAGTTAGGAGAGCATCTTCAACAGTGATTCACCTTAACTCATCTATATGTTTTTGCGTCCTTGTTGTAATACAAGCAAGCCAGTATTTTGTGTAAACAGAAATGTATTCATTACTCAATCAAGTTCAGATTCTTTTTCCAGCCAATGGAGAAGCTGCATGACTTCCCTTTATTTTGGAGGGTGAAAATAGATTTGAAGGCTGCGTGGATTAAAGTGCTGCAGTGAAGGGAAGTGGAATTTACTTGGAAGCAGATACTGCATTTACACAGAAATGTACAGAAGCTTTTTCTGTAACAAGATAGAGACAGGTATATTTCCTTTCCCGAATGAAGGTAACTTGCTACCTTATTCCTGTCACTGTTGTACCGAGAACGGCGAGTAACAACACAATCCAAGTTCAGGAAGAAAGTGGTTATTTAATTAATTATAATTTGATTTATATAACTTGGTTCCCAAAGATGACCGAAGGTTATTGGTTCTTTGACCAGCTACCCCCTGTCCTATTGGCCAAAGCACACAACACCCACTTCAAAATACTATTTCAATGTGTACCATAACAACTCTGAAAAACAGACCCCAGGTGCACAGGTAGAGAATTAGTTTACAAAAACCCATAGCAGTGTTTTTCATAGCTTTCATGAGAAACACAGAGCTGTCACAGACTGCTGCAGAAAGCTGAAAAATTTCTCTGCCAAAGCTTTTCAGCATCTACATACTCCCATAATTGTTTGTGGTGGTCAGACAAAATACCCAGAAACTGAGTTTCTGAAAATATGATTTTCAAGGTGCTTAACTGTCTGTGGTTTCATAGTTACTTTATCTTGTTAAGTTCAGGTGGCTGTTGACGGACTGATAGTGCTTTCTAACCATTTTTGTCCATTTTATGCCAGCACTGCTGTTGAATCAATTGCACAGTAAGCTGTCATGAACTGACGCTGCTGAAAATGGGGTTTTGTGGGGTTTTTTGTTTGGCTGGGTTTTTCGTTGTTGTTGGTTTTGGTTGTTTTTTTGATTGTTGCTTTTTTTTCGTTGTCCCTTGATTATTTTAGTTTTTGTCATGAGTCTGAAATTGAATTGGATTTATATAGTCACACGACAGCACACACGTGTTCATTGGGCCACATTTTATCACTGCAGTATGTCAGCACGCTCTGCCTGTTGATACACTGGCAGCATCAAAGTGTTTAGCGACTGACCTCTGACTTGCCCTGTGGCCCTTATATTTAAGGCTTGCTTCTGCCTTGGTTTTTATGTAATGCCTAGAACCTGAAGTCCTTTCAAGGAGGTGTTTTTCATCGAGGTCATCCTAACAGTTTCTTTGTGGCTCTACAAAGAGTTGTGTGTTGGCAGGGTGGGAATGGGAGCGGACAGACTGCAGTGGGAAGAACTGATCTGAGGGTTAGGAGTTCCCTAAGCGAGTGGAGTTTTTTTCCATGGAAGAAAATACATGTCATTGTGGAACTAGTGGTTGTTTTCATCTTTGTTCTTCACTCTCCCCAGTCTGCCTCACTCTGGCTTACAGAGAAGCTAATGGGTACTATGAGTGCTCAGCACTCATGAAAACTGGCTTGCTTAACTCTAATGATTCCTAAATTTAATATGCTGCAGGTCCAGCTTTGGATGTTGTGAGGTGCACACTGTTTCTCTAACCAAGACTGTGGGCATTCAGAAAACCTCTATAAATAGGAGGCTCAGCACCTGCAGATTTCATGTTCGGACCTCAGGGGGTCCCATTTTTATTTCATCCCATTATTTTTAATTTTTCTTCCATTGGCTTAAATCCCTTGTTTATCAACAAATGTAAAATCCTTTTTCCTGTAGGTACTGCTTTCCTGTTGAAGAAACATTACATAAAAGCTTAAGTTTACAGTTTCATGCCTACTGCTTTTTCCCCATCATACTTGGAGTGATTCTTTTAATTTTTCATGAACCAAGACTTTCAGGCTATTAAAGGTAAAAATGCTGCTCTGTGGAGTGTTTGAAATCAAAGTAGCAGCATGAGAACAGGAGCATGAACAGCATGGAAAGGCGTGTTTAGGATCACTGGTCTAACTTGTGGTTGAATCAAGCCTGGTATTCCTTATTTTTTTGCCATTTGCCTCTTGTATACATCCCTTGTAATCATGGTACTTGATAGGGACTCACAAAAACTCCATCTTGGGCTTCCGAAGAAATCTGGAAAGTCTAGAGGGACCCTAAGAAAGTGCATGAGACAGTGTGAGTTAAACAGTGCGAGAGGAGCTGGGGTTTTGTCTCCCTACTGACTGCCCTGAACAGAGCGCTCGAGCGCTGATGAATTCAGGGCTAATTTGCCATGTCATGACTCAGTTGCTGCCCTGGAACTTGGCTCGGTGGCTGCAGGAAACTCTTCTGTTTGTTTCTATTTTAGCAGGGCCCAGCGAGTCGTCTCGATGTCACTGCTGGATTTAGAAGTGGGTGGCCAGTGGAAGATGAACTTTTGTTGGTCCAGCTCACTCACAGTACGGAGTACTTATAATTGGGTGCAAAAGGTGGGAAGCCGTGCTCCTGCTGCAGCCAGCGTGACCCTTCCCAGGGAGCGCCGGCTTCGGCCGGGCTCCTGGGGAGAGCCATGCACTCCCAGGGAGCAGTCTGGTGACAGTGAGACCTCTGCCAAGCCACAGGAGTAAGTGAAAGGAGCTGGGAAGCCCTGTCCTGTCAGCCACTTCTGCCAGTCCCTCAGCTCTTACGGGGCTCCTGACTCAGTGTCCGCAGAGAGGCCGTATGGCACAAGGCAGACAAACGAGATGTGCCTGTGTGTCCAGGCATCTCTGCTCCTGGACCTGTCTTACTGGAAGAGAATGTTTTTTATTTCTCCATGACAATTTAAAGAGAGGCTTCATAACCAAACAAGGGGCAGGGCTTGAATGGATGTCCCTCAGGTTGTGCCACATGCTCTTCCCTGGGGCAGAAAATTTGGCCTGCCATGCCAGGTAGGACCCACAAACTTTACTCTAGAGTCTTTCCAACCACTGGAATACTGAAATGTAACCCAGATGTGGTTGAATCCTGAAGAAAAAGGCAGATACAAAACAAGATGTAGAGTTTAGTCTCCCTTTGCCAGCTCCTGAGTAGAGCAGCTTTGTGTTCTGCATTCAGAAAAAGCCCCAACAGCCACGTGCCACCTCACTTTGACTCTTGTTGCTTTCTCTAACTTAACGGCAATGAAACAGGAGATATTTTGGTTGTAGATGATGGAAGAAAAAAAGACTTTCTTTTACTTTGATCCTTATCACCCAGATTCTTTTCCATACTTTGTTCAAAGGAATAATATGAATTACCTCAAAGTAGGGAAAAGTTCCATTAATTAGTTGTTCATAGCATTTTACTATTTCATGCCTTCTCAAGATATTAGCTTCAAATGTATAATCTTTGTTTGTTCTTATAACAGAAATTTGATCATGGCATACAGTATTAAGGAAAAATAATAAAAAATCTATCACAGGATAGTTACAGAATTAATTGATGTGAATTACTGAATATTTTTTCCAAAACAGTGACACTCGATAGCTTGCCTCTGGCAACTAGGGCCAAATATAGAGGAACTGCCTGATTCTTAATTTCAGTATTTTTATTCTTTGAAACAAGGTTTACACGTTCTGATTCTTTATGAAGTTTTCTTAGTCATGAACAGGTTTACTTTCTATTCTTCTCTGGAAGATATATCTTAAAGAAATACCCCCAATTCTGCTATGTTGTGTATCCTAAATCAGCTGGAATGTTGTTCTTTGTGATTGTTGTAACAACAAAAGGCAAAAAAATGCAGGTTTCTACTAGAACCTGTTCTGTTTTTCTGGTAGGCTCTGAATACTGGATTTCAATATTTTATGCCTTCTTTTTGGTTTTTTTCCTTATTTTTTTCCTGTCCTGCGGAATGGCAAATAAACCCAATGCATTAAAAAAAAATGTCAAAAAGTAGTTTATGCTCTTAAACATTATTGTGTGGAAATAGAACAGGAAAACATTTGGGTAAGTGAGTGGGTCTGGTTTTTGTGAGGATCCAAATCTGTAGCCATTAAGTGACATACTCATGTCTTAGGTCACAGCCTGTGTTATATGAGAAAATGGTATCACATTACACTCTGACATTCTTTTGGGCATGTGAGGATATTTTTAACAATTCTGTATTAAAACAAATTCAGAAAAAGCTCTTTTTATGGAAGTGGACATCAACACCTCGTTGTTTCATCTTTTGACTTACTAGTCTGGTTAAAATAAAATTTCCCAAGAGTCAGAAGTACTGTTCTTCATTTTATGCCTTTACTATAGACAGTGGGACTTCTTCTGAATCAATGCCTGCTAACTAAGCAAGCTTGTAACAGTTCACCTTTGGGAAAACCTAAAAAATCAGAAATGTACATAAGAAATTTCTGTTCTAGAGCTAGAAGGTACTTTAGAGAGGTAAATTCAACTAGACTTCTTGAAGTACATTTTAAAGTCACTCTGCTTTCTTGTATTTTGACAGTAATTTCTGTCATAGGGCAGATATTTAAAAGAAATCAATTTTCGTGCCAGTAAGCAGAAAATGAGTTAGTTTATGTAAGCTTTGCCGCAGTGTTCTTCATCAAAGTGAACAGAATGGCTCTTTCAATACTGCTTCTTCATTACTCTGTTGATATGTACGTGTACTACAATACAGGCAGAATATTGGCACCACATCTGTAAAATGCAGGCCTGTGTAACTATCACCATGATGTATGTCTGGTGTCCTTAAGAAATACAAGCAGTTGAATGGTATAGATAGAGACAAAGCTAAACACTGAATTGAAAGAAGGTAAAACGTTTAGATTCCCTATTTATAATGTGCTTTTTTATACATTGATAGTAAGGTTTTGGTAACAGCACTGTGTTCCATGACTGCTTTTTGACATCCTCATTATCCCTGTTCCTGACTTTTTCGTTGGGTTGTGTAAATGTGCTTTTGTTACGGGTGGCTGATACATTATCTTGCTACTCTGAAGAGTTTTTATTTCTAAACTTGTAGCAATCCATCTTGGTAACTAATTTGTATTCTGCAACCATGAGATTCAGAAGGGAGAGCAGCTTTTCCTCAGCACTGCTCCTTGCTGCTCTTCCGGGGATTTTCCTTGGGATGTTTCTTTGGCATCAGGGTTCCTGTTCTGCCCTGAAAGCCAGGAGCTGTGCAGGGTGCAGTGAGGAGCCAAGCCTGTTTACACGGGGCTGGGATGCTCTGCGAGGGCAGTTCTATGCCTGGCTGTGAAACATGCTCCACTCTGACAACCACATCAGAGCTTTTCCTTTCTCATCTTTGCTAAATAAAAAGTTTTAGCCTCCTCCTGGTTTCAGGCAGCCTTTGGCAAACGACTGCTTTTTATTTGTGGTTTTGTGCTGGTTCTGACTTAGGGCGCTCTTTATTGCTGTGTGGTTCTAGCAATCAAGTTGCAATTTGTTCTGTTGGCGGGTGCGTAAGGAACAAGAGAAATTTTCTGTATATGTGAACAGAAATATGTTGTTTTCCTTTACTTCTTAAACCCTTGGCATGATTTTTCTGTATCTCCAAACCTGAGTGTTTCCCATATACACTCTGTGTGTATATGTTGATTGAGTTCATCTTTTTGGTTGCCATAAATTATATTTCTGTGCGTCTTGCACCACTTAGCAATGACAAGCATTGTTTTACTTTGGTTTAAGCTCCCTTTGTTCTGAAAAGAGAGGTTATAAAACCCATTTACAAACCCTGAGGTAGAGAAGGATGATTATCAAAGAAAACATGAAATTTTAGAGGTTGATGAGACAGTCTGTGTGTTAGGAAAGCATTGCAGCACATAATATGTGCTCTTCTCCTGTGATGTCCACATTCCTACCAGAAAAGATGGCATATTCTGTGATGTTGTTTGGTCTTCAGTAAAAAATGTGGATCTTTAATGCCTGTTTTTTAATACAGAAAGGAATTAATCCTGTTGGTCTTAATGGCTGGGACCCCTTTATGGCCCAAATTTGTAAAGACTATTACACTCACATACAGCACATTGCTCCATTAAGTCAGGAACTGTTTGCAGTGAGGAGCCATTGAAAAAACATTTGTAGGATGTGGATCTTTTATTTGAGGATCAATAAGGGTTGATATTTTTATAGCTGGTTTTCCAGATTTTTCAAACCGTATTTTGCAGGATTGGAGGAAAATTGTGAAATTGCTTAGAAAGAGCATGCTCAGAGTAAACATCACCACACACTTGGGTTATCCCCATTAATAGAAATATTTCACAGATTGAAGAGACCTCAGCATCGTGTAACAGCAATGAGTTACATTCCAAGGTCCCAAGGCATGTTACAGTCATTAATTAACTGGCAACAATAACTTCCTTTGATGACAAGTAGTGTTTCCTCCTGATGAGGCACGGAGGATTAGATGCCTGTCTCAAAGCAAAAACATACTGCTCTTAAAAGATACTTTTATAAGTGGCCTATTCTTTTCCATTTTCATTCACTTTCATGTAAAGGTGTATATCACATCACCTCATTGTGTGTTTAATTGCTTAATTGCATCCTCCTCTTCCTCTGCTTTGATGCTAGTGGAGGAGTAAATCACTTTGCTCAGAGGGCAGACAAATACTCTGCTGGTGTGAGTGACAATTCAGTACAATGTTATTTAAAAAAACCTGAAAGCGGGTGCTCCTGTAAGGAGTGAATTTTCATGGAAAATGCAACTTTTCTCTTATAGGATTGGCAACAAAGTTCTTTTTTAATATAGATGTATATTCATTAGCCTGTAGTAGCTTTTAGCCTAAAGGAAGGATGTCAACTCAAGTGGAAGGAGATAATGTGAAATAAAAAAACTCAACTGATGAAGGTTTTGTTGGGAAGGGAAGAGAAAGATGATGTTCCTTTCTCCCAGCATAATGTTATGCTGTCTTTTGTCCCGTGTGGCCCCAAGTCTAGTCCATCTTCCTGTGCAACTGAAAGTTTAACTAAACAGACAAAATGTTGTATATTGGATGTAGTTCTCAGCATAACTCAGGCTGGTCTCACAAGCAGGAAGGGGCCAACACTGTGCAGCAAGAGGGAAACCCACTGCAGTTCCCCATTCCCTCCTCTCTGCAGAGCACAGATGGTTCTCGTGATTTACTTATTTTAATAGGCCTTCATGGGATGCAGAAGGAATGTTCCAGCTGAGGAAAGCCAGTGTAGTAACACCATGAATCAGTGTGCCAGACTGATCTGTTCGCTTCCCAGGAAAAAAAAAAAAAAAATGCAATCAGTAAGTCATTCTGGTTTAGGCTGGATGAAACAACGGCTGCTCCAGGGGCTGATAAAGTTTGGAGGCCTCTTTAAAAGGCCTGTTTGAAAATTTGTTTTCTCAAATTATGTCCAAATACTCCCTGTGGGCTCCCAGTCCCACCCTTCTGTCCAGTGCTGAGCCCTGTGCTGTTATGCAACGCAGCCTTTGAAAACTGCACTCTGTTCTTAGCAGCCACCAACCTGGATGTCAGAGGGCCAGGGTGGGCTTGTTTTTCCTGTCCTTGAAGCTGTTTGTAAACAAATTACTCTGAAAACTGCCTGTTCTGTGGGGGAATGATATGAAGGATGAGTTGTTGCTGCCTTGCCTTTCTTCTTCTTTTTTTTTTCTTCCCCCTAATCAGAACCAATCAATAAGCTCTCATTTTTCATTCAGGTTTTCATGAGAACTGGTATTGTAATGTGTTGGTCTTAGTAAGGGATGCCTTTGCTGAATAGGCTGACGCCAACTGACTTGTTCATCAGCGAAGTGCTACGTGCACAAAGTGATCCATCTCACATCCTCAGACAGAAGAGTGAAGTTTGGAAAGCACAGTTACAAGTCACTGATGTACATATTTAGCTTAGCATAAACAAAGACAAAAAGAATCCTACTCCATAAAAGCAAATAAACTTCAGTTCTCCTCGCAGCAATCAGGAATTAATTTAGTTGATTGGAACTTCAGGAGGAAGTTCCTAGTTGGGTCCAAAGCTAAGGTGGTGATCTAAAAGGTTGTTACAGAAATTCTGTTGCATTTGCAATCTTTTCAAAGCCATTTTTAGTGAGCAGGCAATTTACTTAGGTCCTGTACGCTTTCTTCTCTAGAGAATTGAGCTAAGCCACCACTTCTTCGCAGAAAGGATGCTCTTTCCTCTCCTCTGTGGCACTTCCCATATTTGATGAACCAAGTTCCAGAAGAGTCCAGTTTTGAAAAGAAGATACATAGAAACAATCAAAACTAGGTTCGTGTTGGAGGTGGCAGGGGAAATAAAATTATCTTGTGTTTGGGACTCTAAAATGAAGTGCTTCAGCTTCTGCTCTGACCCCGGGAGTTCATGCTGTAAAATCTTTACATATAATTTAGAACATAAATCAGGAGCTTTTGGCTCTTGAAAGTTTGGTTTGGCTGGGACTGGATCATTCTGTCCCCTGGAGGGACCATGCTTCCTCCACCTCAAGGCTGAGGGAGCGGGAATGTTGTGGCAGGTTTGCAGGCTTACAGTGCAGTTCAACATTTGCACTTGTTTCCATGTAATACATTGCCTTTACTTCCTTTTTCATCACATCTGGCTCATAACAGCATAGTTCTTTTATTTTCGTGGAGAAAAATATTTTAAATGCCTCTTAGGTACAGAATGGAGAGAGAGAATGAGGAGAGAGAGGCATGAATTCTGCACCCGAAACTAATGACCGGTTCTTTTCCCTCAAAATTTTTAAGGAGAATGTGCGTGTGTCTTCACTCTTAGTTTCTGCAGAACACAGCTGGGGGAAATCAGGTTTGTTTCAGCCCTAGCAAGGCTTTGGTGTGGCAGTGGTCTGGCAAGATGTTTAGGATGAGATTCCCAGGAACGCTGAAGTGTTTCTAGGTAGCTCTACAGACGTTCCTGGGCTCTCCACAAAGCGCTCGTTCTTAGCATGCCTCGGGTGTCTGTTGTCTGAAGGTGCTGGTGTATTTTCGTCCCAAGGACCTGTTACCCTTAAGGTGTTTCATTCTTGCTGTGCTCCAGGTGTCTTCCCAGGAGCTTTCCAACTCTTCATGTTTGGTGCTGTCTGTATCTTCAGCATTAAAATACTGAGAACAGTCATCATTTTTGTGGCTTTCTCTAGTGCCCACAGTTAAATCTGTTCCCCATCATAAATGCCTGCTTTGTATGTGAGAGACTAGAACCTGCTCACCTCCCCAAAGTTGTCATATCTTGTCTTTTCCTTACCCAATAAAAGCTCTGCTTCCTTTCTCTTTTTCTACCAGGAGATGTTTCTACCCTTTTCTTAGTGCTTCTTGCTGACTATCTGATATTTATCCTGCCCAGAGGTATCTCCGAGCTTACTTCCAAGCTTATTTTACCTGGCTGCTGATTTGTCCTTTACACTGCGGGGGTGCTATCAAGGTGTATAATCTATTACCCTCTTTTCCCATAGCAACCTGTCTTGTAATGATGATGACTGAGAGATGAAGGGTTAAAACAGCTGAGAAAGAAGTCACGTTATTTAGTCAAATGGCAAAAGGCATTATAAGAATGATGTATGTAAAGTTTCTGCGTGAGAAGATTTAAAATGCTCATTTTCTTCTGCCCAAAATCTTTTTAGTTAAACATTATTTTTAAAATAATGCTAATTTTAGATTTCTAAATACTTACAAGGAATGGGAGTGAAACAATTTTTTCAGTTTCAGACTTTAAAAGATCATTACTTGTGTCTCTTGCATGAAAAGAAGTTTCATGTGCAACTCTGGGGGATTTTCATAATTACATTTATGCTTGATTTTTCTCTTGGGTTCTTGAAAATGGGGAATATATGACCACATGAGTCTAGGAGGTTAAGAAAAGGACAGATGAATTTAAATGAAGGGCCAGTACAGAATGAGAGTCAACACCGAAGAGAGTGAATATTTAACAGTTCTTTTGGATATTAACCTCAGCTTACACACTCAGAAAAAACTGTTCAGCATCCATGCAAGTTTTGTTTGTGGCTGGGGTCTGTTCTCCCTCCTGAAATTTTATGCAATCCTAGACTTTAATGCAAGGAGTTTGGGTCCTTGTTCTTGATTCCCAAATCTTAAACCTGAACATGAATTATCTTCATGAGTCACCAGTCTCCTTTTTCCAGATAATTCTGTAAATTTTTGGGCTCATTTTTATCCTCTTCTTTGGTTGTATACAGACAACTGGTTCTACTGCATTTTGATGTTTTTTAAATATTCACAGTGAAATTTTTGTAGAGCTGTGGGTTTTAAATTGGTCTAAATATAGTGAACATTTTCTTATACATTTTTAATTGATTCAGTGAAGTATTTAAAATCTGTTTTGAAATAAAAGCCTCAGTTATTTATATGATTGGTGATAAGGTAAAGACAACTGTAAGGCCTAAATTAGCTAAAGGTTGTCTGCACTGGTTTCAACTGAAGTTGTTATGCTGATGTGGGAGAGCAGACATGTATCTAAGAAGTGAAGTATTCTATTACAGTTTTGTGATGTAATAGAGCAGTTTTGGAAAACTGTATTTGCTGCTTTGAAGGGGAAAGAATTGTGCTATCAAATAATGGAAGGAAGAACCTATTTATCCTATCCTGGTTTCTTGCTGAAGTTGATATCTGAAGGATGTTCACAGATTCTTCTGCAGTGGAAAATTCTGCCATTCCTCTGCATTATGAAGAACAGATCACTTGGAAGGTTATGTGAAGAAAAATATTTCTATGACTAGACTTGTTCTGACATTTCCTTATTCAGTCATTTAAAAGCATTGCTCCACTTTTGCATGACTGTGATCTTGATGCAACCTCCTTGCACCTTCGGCTCTCTGCTCGTGTTTCAGAATGCCTGTTAATTTGGTTTTCCATAACATGGAGAAATATTTGGTTTAAGATGCACTCAGCGACGTTTGTCTTCTGTAACGCATTGCTGGTTGACTCAGTTTGACTTGAGACTCCAGGTGTTGTGAGAGGTTGTGACCAAGGATGTGCTACTCTATTTGTGCTTTCTGGAGATAAACCTTTTCTCTTAAAACAAATCAACAGAAATAATATCAGCTACAATAAAGCTGTTTGATGGCCCATCTGAGCTTTGCCTTTTGCATTTGTGTAATTCTAGCACTGGATGCGGAGCAGGGACAGATGCTGAGCAAACAAATCAGTGTGAGTCCTCTTCCTACAAAAGCCCAATGATCTGTGTTCAAAGGCATTGGGAAATTTGTGGTTGTGCAGATCTGTGTCAGGGACACCCCTGCAGCTCAGTCTGGTCTCCAGCTTTCTGCCAAAGCAATGCACATGGACATTGATTCCTGTGCTCTTAACCCTTTCTTTTGAGCAGTTGTTGGTAATTCTGGCTAAAACTTTGAAATGTCTACTACTGAATGCTCTGCTTCCTTAGCAGCAGATTTAAAAAAAAAAAAAAACAAGTTTTACTAGTGATTTACCTACTCAGCTGAATGCTAAAACATTTAATTATGTTAACAATTAAAGTAGTAACAAATTAAAGAAGTAACAAAGTAGGTTAAGGAACCTCCACGCAACTTACTTTCCAGAATGTTTTTCCCCATATATTCTAACTTAAAGGGGGGAAGATGACTCATAGGCTAGCTTGGCCTCAGGGACAGAAGTGCATCTTGCATTGCTGAGAGTTACTCATAAATTTGCATGGTCATTTGATCTCTGTCTGCTTGGCTTAATTAAAACACTGGAATGTTTGTTCAGTAGATAAGAACATTTCTGGGAGTTATTTAAATTAGTAAGTACTCTGCTTATTGTCATTAAGTGCCTTTCTCCCAGCCCTCCTCCTCTCTACTCCTCACAGCATGTAGCAAGAAGTGATGTATGACTATAGAATAGTAACAGTTAAGTCACAGATGGTCGAAGGTAAAGCCTTTAAGTGAATGCTGAATCTCTTCGCTGTTCATGTTAAAAGTGGCATGGGGGGTGTTTCTTTTGTGTTTCTTTTCTTTTTTAAAAAAACCTCACTCCTCTCTCTTTTATCTGAAACTTTGGGTCTTGACATGAGCAAGACATTTTTTGTAGAGTAAAATCAACGTGGAGTTATAGATTGTCTAAAAAAGATGTTAAAATGTAGTAATAGCAATTGGAGTAGGATGAATAATATTAAAATGTTCCATCTAGTATTTGGATTGTTGTTGTTGCCATTTGCTTTCCAGAGTATATTTTAATTTGATTTTTTTTTCCATTTCCTTTGTTTGAAATATTCAGCAAGTGTTTCTATTTTTCAGTTTCTTAGATTTTACTGTTGCAACTGTGGAATTTATTTTGGCCTTTTAGATATGAATGACTTGATATTTTCCCTGTCCTTGTAAGGCATCCAGTTGCTCAACCTCTGTGAAGCAAAACATTGTTTAATGTGTCCTGATCCACCACCAAGTGTAATGGGAAAAGACTGCTACATCACCTTCTTTCATTTTCTGAGTTCTTTTAAAATTTAATTTGAAAGAAAAAATACAGATTGGAAAGGCTTCCTACATGCCATAAGGGATCCTCTGTCTCAAGAGGTTAACAGGTTTATGGAAATGCCTGCTGCTTACAAAATGTGCAGAGCCCAGGGACCAAATATTTAAGGTTTCTGCCATACTTTCCATACCTGGTGGCTTGGAGTAAACCAAAGGCTACAATTTAATTCATTGGTGTGAGTTTTGTGAGTTCAAACCTAATTTGTAAAAATCCACTGTTCTTAACAAGGTTGGCTGTCTAAAGTATCTCCTAACCCAGACATTTTCTGGAAGACATGTTTTTATTAATCTGCATTGCTGTGCAGTGAAAAGCATATTGACAGCAGTGAAATACAGATCTATTCCAAGCACCCGGAGGTGGGGGGATGTTTGCCAACATTTTCCATTACTTCTCTGTCACGTTCAAGAGCAGTACTTGTACAGGATCTGGTATCTCAGCTGCGTTCCTCGGGTCTTTGCTGAGTTGTCTGTGTGCCCCTCACTTTTACAGCTTGTTCTTCCCCACTGTCAGATCACCATATTTCGGTGCATTATTTCGTGTTCTCCAGGTTTGTTATCTCCCTTAGGAAGGTAGGTTGCTCTCCGTTGCCCATGTGGTCTCTCAATAATTTATCTGCATTTGGTCAGGGAGCAGCAAACGCGGGTGGCAGAGGTGTCAGGTGACAGTCATATCATTTGGGAATCGGGGCAAGGAGCAGGACGGCTTTGAACATGGGCTGTTCAAGCAGCCAGTCACCACCCAAAAATCACTCGTATTAAGTATACAGAAGAGTTTTCTGATATTTAAATGCTGTGTTTATCCAGTGAAAGTTTCTGAGGGTCTTTTCTGGAAGAGAAAAGGGCCAAGCAGGATAACTAGCAGTGAGCAGTGAGGATTAGTGCAGCAGCCTCTGTGCCTGGTAAGGACTTTGAGATGGCTCATTTCTCAGCTTTTCCTCATCCTGAAAGTTGCATGAACTCCTGCTTTCATCCTGCTTTTTTCCCATTCCATCATCATGTATGCTGGATAGATAACACCACATTGTTTCCAGTGGCTTTATTTTCACCAGAGGTTTTCTCTTTTTCTTGGTTTGAATTGTGTTTCAGCAGTGCAAGGCTGTGTAATGCCATTCATGAAGTGGAGAGGGGGAGGATGAGGGGGGAGAAAAGCTGTGCAGGTGTAGATGCACAGGGAGATTACTCCAGATAGCAAGAGCTGCAGAGGAGTTGGCTCAAGCAGCAGGAGCACTGAGGTTATGCAGAGAGCCGAGAAGGCAGCCAGCTTGAGAGGAGTGCAAGTTTGCAGCGGGGGAATAGAGAGAGAGCAGATCCGCAAAGTATGTTGGATGAAGTCCATTGGGAGCTTTACAAACCAAGAAAGATATTACTTATGCTGGGTCAGGTTTCCTTCCACGCAGATGTTTTGTTAGCTCTTGCATTGTCATTATGTTGGACCTCTTCAGTGTGACTAACATTGCACAAGTTTCAGATCTTTTCGTCTCCATGAATACTCAAATGCAAGGAATGAACCTTGAAAAGCTTACCCTATTGCTTGTCATTCTATTACCCTGAAGTAAAATAACTTTCCCAAGTGGATTTTAAAAGATTAAATAGGGAGTGAGTGTGCTTTCATGTGCAAATCAAAATTAACTTACGTGCTTTGCATTTCCAAGTACAGAACTGTAAAAAAATCAAGGTGTTTGTTTTTTGTGCCCCCTTGTATAATACAGAAAGTGGTTTCTGAATTTCCTTGCTGTTTTCTGTGATTGTGCTTTAGCTCTTCTATGAGTTAAAGGGCTGGGAAGAGACTGTGGACATGACTATGTAAACTTTATGATAATGCCTCATAAATGCCAGCTCTGTGAAAAAAACCCCAGCGTCTCTGCTTCCTGTGTTTCTCTGTCATTCCCTTCTCTCCTAGCAACAGCTAATTTGGGAAGTGGCTTTTGATGCTCTGTGGTATTTAGACAATGTGTATCCAATGCCATGATCAGACCTGGCTTACTGTTACTAGCCAGAGTTGCAAGCATGTGGTGATGCCTGTAAGGAATTAAACCAAAGCCTCAAGAACTGGGCAGAGCCTTTCCAGAAGAGCAAGGATCTGTCAACAGAATTGTTGCCCATATGTAATTCCTACAAATCTGTGAGCGGGAAATGCCAATGCTTATTAGACCATGCATTAAATATCATTGAACAGATGTTCAGAGAGCCTTTCATTCAGAGTGCTGTTAGCAATGAATGGGCTATTATGCTCCCATTCTACATTTTTAAGGCAAGTGTAAAGATATGTTTGAAAAGGAGAAAGAGTGTTAAGTGCACCCTGCCGCCATTCATGTTCAAAGACAGTGGTTTTTTTCCTCCAGTATCTAAAATTAATGACACTGGAAATAAGTATTTAACAATGCAGTCTCAAGTTGTACAGAATATGAAACTACACAGTGAGTAGTGTATGTTTGTCTTTGATAAAATATATGTACCTCTCTCACCAGGCAGAGAGAATTTTTCGGAAAGAACAGTTCCTGAGCTCTAGCCTTACCAGTTCCCAAGGGCTGTGTTATCTTTGTTCTCAGGGTTCCTTCAATATATGTGTGTTTTAATCATGTTGCTTTTGAAGAGCTTAGAATGCTGCAGGGAAAATTAGGTGTGCTATTTTCCTAAATCCTGTTCAGAAAACTTTCATTACTCTCCTCCACTTCCTTTTCCTCTCAGTTCTCTCCTTGTTTTTCACCAATGTGAATTACTTTCAGGAGTTTCCTGTCACTCTCTCCTGATTATAGAAGAGACTCAGCTGTCTGACTTAACCTTGTCCTCGTGCTTATTCAGCTCAGCTCGTATGAAAGGATTGCACTTGAGATTCCCGGTAAAGGTCACACAGGAGGGCTGTAATTTTCTCATGAGCACCCTGACAAAAGCCTGGGTTTGTGTGTCTCAGATCTCAGCCTCTTTGTATCTTTGTTGACATTAAGATGTACAGATAAATTTATCATGTTATGTGTGAGCTTCTTGGCCTCTCTCAACGATGGTGGTCTGGGTTTTGCAAGAAAAAATAATGTTTAGGGTTTGTTGGTTTTCGGGAGGTGTTTTGGTTTTTTTAAAAAAGAGAGAAAAGCAGAAGTGTCGGAAAGGAGGCAGATACAGCGTTCTTGAGAACTACATCCAAATTTTAGGGCTTAGGAAAAGATGTTCCCAGAGACTAAAGAGTACCATATCTGCCTGTCAGGGAGCTCTTGGACCATCCTCTTAGACATCTGATACCAGCTGGGTGAGGGACACTGAACTGAAACAGCAATGAACTGTTCAGGGGCTTGCCCATGCCGGAAGTGTGACTTCCAGAAGGAGAAACTCAGCATTTAAAGATGTCCCCTTTTTTGGTTTAATTTACCAGTTGCCAAAGAATGGTGTAAAATGTCTGCATTTTGGACCTCAGTGGAAAGAAAACAATACATTAAGAGAAAAGTGTAATTTTGAGGTGCCTTCATTCATCTGCCACCATCTCATATTCCTGTCTAGGTTTTATATCCTGCCTTCTCCTGGACTTAAGTGTGTTTTGTAAAGGGAGAGTGTTAAATCAACAGCAGGTAACCCAGCAGGCACTTATGAGGGCTTGCATTTTATTCCTTTTTTTGGTTTAATTTGGTTGACTTTCACACTGTTTTTATCTAAGTCACAAAGACTTTGGATATCCCTTTCTAAATCATTGTGGTTGTGCTTATTCTTGTTGGCTCTTTGAAAAAGTATGAGAAACATGAGGTTACTGAGTTGGCTGTGCTTTGGGTGGAGTTGGACCAGATGAACTCCAAAGGTCCCTTCCAACCTCAGTTACTCTATGCTTATAAAATATTTTAATTAAAGATTCATGTGGGTTTTTCTGAGCTTCCCTCTCAGTAGTTTCACTGTCCAGCACTTTTGAGAGAAGTCGTTTTGGAACTCAAGATAAGCTGTCTTTTCATGTTCCCCTGGGTTTTGTACGTTGGCATCAGCAGCTGTGTGGGCATCACCTGGGAGTGAAGTCTTTAAGGCTTCAGTGGCATCTTAGAAGCATTTGCTGACTTGTGCAAAGAAAAGTATGGTTAGTGGAGTAGTGTGTCCCTTCTGTCACCCCGTCACAAATATTTAAGAAAATGAAGAGGACTAACATGATTTGAGTATTTTCAGCCAAGGAATTAAAGACGACAATAGGATGAACTCTAGAAATACCAAATAAACTAGGTAAAGAATTTGTCAGGCCTTATTTCAAAACAGAGTTTGTCACTTGTGCTTAAATGTTAAATTATGTTTCACTTTTTAAAGATTAATAGAAATATATACTAGCCAAAAATGACATAAAGAACTTTCTTTTGAGAAGAACCTGCTCTTGGGGTTATTTTGAAGTGTTGCCGTTTCTTGGCCTAAGACGATTTCTGCTCTCCCCACTTCCCTTCTTCGTTTTTACTGAACCACGAAGCCAGAGAATTTCATTATTCGTTTAGCTCAGCTTTCAAGCTCTCAGCATGCTTATGTTAACCGTATAATTGGGCATTTCAGAATGCTGACCAGATTAATTGATCACTTAAAGTATTATCCTGTTTCAACTACAATTTACATCAAACTTAGCACTCTGAAATAATGTACTGTTTCCTGAGACCGTGTTTCGTTTGAGATTGAAAGTGCTTTGGAGAAAGTACACGTGACTGGGAAGGAAAGAGGGAATCACAAGGGCAGGTTAACAGGCTAACAAATAACCATCTGGATCATCTTGCTTTCAGTATCCAGTCATCTTAAAAATCTTAGGTCTGGAAAGGACATATGGTGTGATCTGTTCCAATTCTTCCCTGTCATGGTCAAGCGTGTTATGCATTCCACTTCATAAACCAAACAAGTTTCTAATTCCTGACTTACTGAAAAAGCATGGAACTCTGCTAGCCTTACAATGCTTTTTTAGTCTTTGCTTGGAACTTTCCTTGAAACTGGATTACTTTTAGCTTCAATAAGAATTTTTATTTGGCAATGGCTACTCCTAATCTTTTCATCTGTCTATGGTTGATCCTTTGGTGGGAGGTACTCATCAGGCTATGTGTTAAATTCCACTAATTTGTCTTACACCAACAGAAATTGCTATGGCTTTGTCTGTTTCTTATTATTTCAGAGAAATGGCGCTTTTTTTAAGGTCTGTTTTATGTTCATTCTGTTGCAAATTCAATGGAAAGAATGTCTCAGGGCAAAGGGGGAAAGCATGTCAAGTAGCAGGAATAATGGAGAGCACGGTCTCAAATGGGGACACTGGTGGTCTTAAACGTGACTAACAGCTTCTTGCTTTTATTTTGGTAAACCCATTAAAAAGTCAGTCCTGCTCTAAAGCGACACAAAAAGATGGCAGCTGCCTGGGCTGTCCTTGGAATGCGTGAATGGGCTGGTGCAGGTTCCGGCTGTGTGCCTCTCTCCAGACAAGGAGAGGGCTCTCCCTGCCGGCTGTCCAGCCGAGCCTCTGGCAGCCGCTTGCGGCAGGAGTGACCCCGTGCCAGACCCCACCAAGTCCCCAGAGTGCCAGAGCCTTGAAGGCTGAATTTAAACAACAAACACAACCCAGGTAAATGTAACAAAGAGAGCTTGAAAATATGCCTTAAGAATTTTCAAATGGTGCATGGACTGGTCCAAATGTGCTGTTGATGCAATGTTATTGGAACTGGGAATTTTAAACCATCAGGGTGTTGCTACCACTGCTTGTAAAGCACGTGTTAGATAAAGTGGGATGATGATAAGGGTCCACAGCCTTTTTATACTGCTGGGGATGACTGATCCCAGTTCTACATATGTGGAACTGTGGTGTAGAAAAGTATTTTTTAAATGGTGGAATTTCCTTAGAGGATTTTATCCTAGAGCTGCTGGACAGAGAAGACAAAGAATTTCATATGTAGGCCAGCAACAGTAATGGTTTGTGTCTGTTCACTGACTCAAAGAGTAAGATGAAATTGAATGCATTATACATTTTACTGTTTACTTCCTAACTGCCTTGTTTTGCCTGGGTGTAGGTTCTTCTTTTGAAGACTAAAGTTAGGTAACCAGTTGTTGCTGAATATACATGCTGCTCATCTATCCTGTCTCTGTTCTCAGCACTTCAGTTGTAAATTGTGGGGTTTGCATTAGGGAAATGGAGTTAATTCAAATAGCAAAGGCAGCAAATGAATTTGGAGTGGATCTGTATGTGTTTTGAAAGATACCCCAAAGAGGTTGGAGAAGTAGCCATGGCAATCTAAGGATGCACAAGGACTCGTGTGTGCTAGAGACAGCCCTGTTTGTATGGTTGCTTGGGGTTTTTATTCAACACCTCCACTGCATCAGATCATCCTATTTAAAAAAATGTGGGTTCAGCTCCTTTCTCTGTATCTGGAGCACTGTGGAAGTGGTTTGCTTCTAAAAGTGGATAGTTATGTCTGTTGGAAAAGCCGTAGAGAAACCTCTTCTGGTACCTTCTGATATGAAGATACTTTAAAATTTAACTAGTTCTTACATTTGCATGTCTGAATGACTGCCTTAAGTTTTCAAAAAGGAGGGAAAGAAAAATGAGGAGACCTATTTCTGAGGTCTGTGGTCTAAATGAGGGGAATATCTGAACAGAGCTCAATAACATGAGCCTTAAGTTTGTAGCCAACAACCTTCTTCCGTCAGTTCAGAATAGGAAAATATGGAACCATTATTCTCTGTGTTGTCTGTGCAGTTCAGATTTAGCTAAAACAAGCTGTTCCCTTCACCCTTGAGTCCAGAAGGGGCTCTGTATAACATCGAATTTGTGTGTGTATTCTGGCAAATTCATGAGTGAATCTCCTGAAGCTGGCTACTGCTGCTCTGCTGTGTAAATGCAGTAGTCCATTTTATAAAGGAATGATTTGTGCCTGCATACTTGAGAACAGAATTGACCTCACAATTGGCATTAAGCCCTGATTCTGGTCACTTGTGCTCCCGTCCCCTCCTTATCTTCTCCCTTCCAGGACTTTGCTCAGGGGTGCTTTTGGGTTCCCCTCTTCTGGGGCTACTTGGTCACCTCATTTTTGCAGGCTTATACACAATTTATTTCTGTGTGTTTCTGGGAAAGCACTGAGGCAATTTTTGTCCTAGCCTTTGTTCCTGAGAGGTGTTTGGGGGAGGATTGTCAAAAAAGAAAAAGATCTTTTTTACTGATATTCACAAGAACTCGTAATAATTTCTAGGCTTTCATTTGGGGCCAAATGTGAGCACATCTTGTATTTCTTTTTTGGCTAGCAGGGCAAAGTGTGTGTTTGGAAAAGGCTTCAGGTTGCACCGAGGAAGCTGCTTGGACCACTGGCTTCAGCAGATGGAACTTCTTACCAGATACTCACCCCTGCTCTGTGATCCTCCTTAAGAGGTTTTTCTACATTAACGGCCAGCATTTCCATAGCAGTTTTTTCAATCTCTTGTGTAAAGTTGAGAAATAATGCAGCAGATATGATAAGCTGCATTGCCTTCCTCCACCCTTCTGCAATAATGTTGATTGTAAAACCAAAAAGCTCTTCACTGATAAAATCTCTCCCGAGCAGGGGTCAGTTGTCCATTTCCTGAGCCATGCATAGCTCTGTAGAGAGTATTTTTCTCAGGAGCACTCCTTCCTTTTTGTTGTGTTCTATTTTCCATATGCTGTCCCTGGATTATTTCCAGGGAAGGAAAGAAGCCACCAAAACGAACAAACCGAACCCACGAAACCTCACCGCACCTTCTGGTACTGCTGTAGCATCTGCTCTCAGACCCAGATGTAAGTACCTCTATAGGGGGTGATTACTCTACTGGTTCCATACACCAACATGTCAAAGATCAGTTTCCTCCTCTTGTAAACTGTCTTAGACCTCCAGTAGCTTCAGGGTCATCTTGTTTGATTAAGGACAGCAGAATTTGATCTTGGCTTGTGCTCGTGCATCTGTAACTTTTTAATCCGGAAACACGTTTTAGTCATTTTAGAGTGCATTTTAGAGTCATTTTAGTCTTGCAAACAAATACTTTCTTCCTTCCATCACTTACAAGGTTTATTTGAACTAAATTCTATTACACCAAATAAATATAAACAGTACTTCTGCATAATACTCTTATCTTGCATTCCAAAACACTTCGCAAACCTCAAATTCTCAAGTTCTTATTTCTTAGAATCACCAAAGGCCAGGAAACAGTGGAGCATGATTTGAAGTCTTTCTATAATTACATGCAAAGCTGGCATCCATGCTGCTCCACTGTCAGCAGGATAGTGAGCCTGGAGTCTGAGAAAGAGAAGTGCTGGAGAGATAAGTCATGTTTAGGGGAATGGGAGGACTCTGAGAAACAGGATATGACACAGAGGCCATGGGAAAAAGTAAAACCTCCTCCTTTGCCACAAACCCAGATGCCTGCAGTAAAGCTGGGCTTTCAGGCTGCAGCATCAGAGGCCTTGGTGGGGGGGCTCCATGTGGGCATAGGAACAGCTATAAAGCACAGCTAGTATTGGGGGGCCTCGTAAGAGCACGCTCACGTGTGTGGGTGACACTGAGTATATCATGAATCTGAAGACAAATAATTATCATTAATGTTTGGCAAAAGCAGCTGCTCGTAGAAGCCAGGACAGTCACAAAAAATGAGTAATCTTATGCTGAGAGAATATTTGGGCCCGGAGCAAAACACTGGGGATCTAAGGAGGAGCCCTTAGTGTTGCTAATAAATATCCACTTAGGCAGATTTGTCACTCATGTTTCTGAAAGTTTTGTGGCTGGATGAAAAGAATGTGCTTTTATTTCTTGAGCAGCTGTTCTTTTAAATGGGTGCAGCTGTACCACAGTGTCCATTGACACCAATTGCTTTGTGATTTAGGGTATTGGTTGAAGTCAACCAAGTAGAAAGTTTTTTTTTTTTTTTTTTTTTTCTTTGTTAAACTGAGGAAAATGCCGTGAAATAGCTCAAGTTTGTCAGACTGGAGCAGGCACAACTGCAGTGTTTCTGTGACGTTGCTGTGAAAGCTTTTGAGGGACATGGAAGTTGATTACCATTTGCTGTCAGCTGAGGCACAGCTTTGCTGGAGCTGCCTCTGTTTGCTCCAGCAAGGGCATGACCTGCCACATGCAACGTGGAAGTCATCTGAAAGATCTCCTATGGCAAGAACAACATTGCAGTTATGTAATGAAGTTTTATTGTTAGAAGTATGTGAAAACAGGAGCTGTGAACTTGCAGGCAATTCTGAGCTGAAATTTTTCCATATTCTCACTCCAAAAGGTTTTTTTGGAAAGTTTAATGGAATGCTGTTTGGCACTTTTTTGATAGGAGTGAGTGTGCATGTCTGAAGGAGACTTTTTTTTTTAGTTATCCCATTCTAACAGTGAATCTCCTAAATTCAAAACATTAGGAGAGTAAGAGTTTTAATCTTGGCTCTGCTGATTTGCTCAGTAGGCCTGGAGAAGGCCTTCTGTTTTTCTGTTGTAGACATAAACTATTCAATGTCTACAAAAAGATTTTATGGTAAGGTGTTTCAGTCTTTCATAGGTAATACTGGAGTTTTAAACCATCATCTTAAGGACTTTTTGCAAAAGTAAAAATCAGGAAGACATTGCTGCTGCTCAGCTTATGTCAAAACTGAGGTGAAATACCAGGAGGTTGAGGGAGGTTACTTTTTTAATGTAAATGACTACAATTTCTTCAAGATAAGCAACTCCTATAATTATGGATGCCAATTATTTTGTGTACTGTTTTTAAATATCTGATTTTTTGAGCAAATAATAGAGGTAATGGCATTGCAAATAAAGCCATACCATTGCACTGTTTTCCTTGAATGAAGATGCCTAATTAATTTCCCTTTCCTCATCCAGAAAGCAAACAAAAGGCTGGTTTTTAACCTGTTAAACAGTTTAGTTGCCCTGGAGAGAATGGTAAAGGTCTTAAATTTCTATCAGTTTCTTAAATCCAAGGGGCCAGTAAAGAGAGGGAAATCCAGATTGTGTTTGGAGACAGCTTGGAGAAGGAGCACTGGGAATGCACTACTAATCAGACTGCAGAGAGTTTATTGTGGCCCTGAGAGAGGCTTCTGAGATGTCACTGGAATTTATTATTTCATTTTGTTCTCTTTCTTTTGGTGGCTTGTTTCTTTGGTTTTTTTGGTTTGTTGGTTGGTTGGGTTTTTTGGGGGGCAGTGTTGATGTTTCTTTTTGTGGCTTTTTAGTTAATAATATGTGTTTGAAATTTCGTTTTTTTAGTCCCTTAGACTGCGCTTTTGGGAAGTTGTGGGGGATTTTTGCTTGGCTTTGTCTGGTTTTGTTTAAACTTTTTCACTTTAATTTCTATTTGAAGTAGCATGTGTGAAATTTCTTGTACTGTACTAGGCCTTGAAAAGCTGCTTACTGAAAGATTAATATAGATACATTGATTGAAAATACAATGTAAACCACTGAAGCCAATTGGAGTTACTTTTATGTGTTACAGGGCAGAGTCTGCCCTACTGCAGTTCAGTGGGTACAAAATACAGCAATCCTTTTTGGAGAAGTCTCTTTTTCCCTCAGCAGTTAATGCTTAACTTACCTAAAATTCCCAGGAATTACTTGTGGGCTGATTTTAATTCTACTGATGGTTATAACAGCTGGGAATTTTGAGGTCTGCTTGCTTTTTGGCTGCATTTATGATAAGATGGGAACTTCCCCTTACACAAATATCCCTTTTCCCTGAAGAAAACCCCCCGCCAAAGACAGGTGAAAGTCTTTGGAAATTCAAAATGGCAATAGTTTTTTAATGATTTCACAAAACATTTGATGTTTTTGTGACCAACAAGTGAAACAACTGCTTTGGGGTATCTCATACTTTGAAGAGTACAACACCTGGAAGACAGAGGCTTTAAATTAATTTGATATGCCTGATTGATTATTCTCGGTAAAGTCCAATTATGTGATACTTACCAGGCATCTAGTTAATCTCATTTTTACTCTGGCCATGACTGGTGGGGTCTTGGGTCCCACCATGTGCACGAGCTGCTGGCTCCCAAACCAACATTTAGATAATTTCTCTCTGCTGTCCTATGGTGTCCTCCTTCAACTGCCCTACCTATTCCCTTACACCTCTTTATTCTTTCCCTTATTACAAGGCAGTTATGACATTTACTACTTAGTTTAGTCCTGTGTTCTTCTGGATATTTATCCTTCTGTTGCAATCTCACCCAAAACTTTATATAGTTGTTCCAAGTGCCTATAGATGCCCTTTAGCAGTGACTCTACCTGAAAGCCATATTCTGTGTGAGCAATCAGGCATTTTTAATTTTTTTTTTCCCCCCTTGCTGTGTGTTGAACAGCTGAGCCAATAAATATTTGGGATCTGCTGGCATTACTAGTGGATTATAGCAGCCCCATTCAGCTGGACAACAGCTTTTCCATGGTAGCATCAGTTGTTTGGTTAAACAGGTAAAGTATGCGTAAATGCAGAAGAAAAATTGAGTTCACTGTGCATGAGGACCTGGCAGTCAGCTCTTGGATGAGTTTCTGCTGTTTCTTTTGGGAAGGGATGCCACTTGGTTGCTTGTATTCAAGCAACCTGTTCCAATGCAGTCTGTTCTGCAGTGTACAGGAGGGCGTCTTTCCTTGTGGCAAAAGGAAAGCACTGAGGTTTTGGGGTAGGGTGCCTTAAAACATCCTTGTGTTCTAGTCTTCAGCCAGGAAAAAAGCAGTAAATGTCAAATATGTTAGACAGTAAAAAAATAAAATTGCTACGAAAAGAAAACTACTTGTAATTAAAGTCCATAAACCGGTAATAATTCTAAGCATCACAAACGTTTTAATTCGCTGCTCTGACTATAAATCATTTCAGCCACAACTTGAATTCTTGGAAACTACCTGAATTGTGCCCTAGTGAATATTTGTGCCTCAGGGAGAGTATTTTCAGCCTGTTTCTCTTGGGAATATAGAATATTCCCTACTTTTTAGTTGCTGGAACACCGAGTAGATCTGTATCGTAAACAACATATGCTGCTATCATTAATGGTATTTTAGGCAGAAGGCTGTATTGGAAACTTTTCACTTCTGAGAGGGGACAAGAGTGGGAGCCTGGAGGAAACACTGCTGGGCCAGTTGTATGCGGGTTTAAAAATAAAACAATACCAGCAGCACCACCCCCCACCCCAGCCTCTTCCATATCACCATGTATCTGTTTATTTCTAATGGCTCTTTTAAATGACAGCTTCATAAACTGAACTATCCAAAACAAAGGCCATGGAGTTTACTTTGGCCATCTCAAGTAAATTTTCCTACTCTAAACATCAGCAGTGCCTTTCATAAATCAGTCCAATGACGTCATCTTTTCAATTAGCGAAGCTGGTATTTGTGTTCTGGCCTCAAAAGCTATTTGACCGGTTAATGTTTTCAGGTTTTGTAGTAGTCCAGACTTCTCACCAGTTCTCAGTAACGTGCTTGAAGTGGGAACACATTTATCAATAATTGCCACTTTCTAAGTGCAGATAGCAGACAGTGATTAATTGCTAACCTTTTCTGTTGTCTACCAGAAATAACAAGCAATGTCTGTGGACTTTAAAATTGTTCGTAATACATCTCACAGTTCTTACTGGGGGACACAGGCATCTGCAAATGAATAGGTGTTAGGAAGAGTAGGGGAGTAAGAAAAATTATTGGGTGGGTTGTACTTCCAGGAAAGGTAAAATGAGGTAGTGCTCAGAGCTGGGAGTGAATCATCTGTCCACCCGAGTGTGCTAGTTTGTTTTATTTCCCAATAAGTATTTGAAACTTGACTTAAAAGGTTATTTCAAAGAGATTCAACTTCAGTCTTCCTTTCCTGCAGGTTAGAGGGATCAAGCCCATGCTGACAGGGAGGCTCTGTGCAGTGTTGGGTTGGGGAACAGTTTGGTTTCAGCCTATCTTTTTCTGTAGATGAAAATGCTTCCACTGCGTGAAAGAGGTTTATTCTGATAAGGGTTTTAGCAAAATCCACCAACTGCCAAGAAACAGTCAAGCAAAGCAACAGTATTCTTCCTCTTAATCACACCTTCCTCTCCCTATGTGGAAATAACAATAAGGGCTGACATGAGCTGAAAAAAGCCAGAAAACACAGAGCCAAGGCTTCGCTCCTATCCTTAGCTCACCCTAGCAACACATTCACGCATTGCAACACAGATGCTATGTAAGGTCACCTTCTACCATAGTGTCAGCTATGACTGAATTCCCTGAAAGAGAAACCAAAAATTATCTTAAGCACACAAACCATTCCATATGTGTGTGTACGATGTATGGTTTTGTTTATGTTAATGACGAGACTTGGTTATGTCCTTGGCTTGAAATGTGCAAATGCTTGTAAGCTGGCTCTATGAATCTCTTTCAGTGTCCTTTGAAACAACCTGAGCTTGGGTTCCCATGATACTATTTCTGTTCTTCAGCTTTCTACACACAGCAGCTTTTCACCAGACCTCCTGCTGCTTGTCATTGCTATGGCTCAGCTTGCTGATAGTAGGAATGGCAGCTTTGTGAGCTAGACAGTCCTTTTTCCACTTCTTTTTCCCCATGATTTCTGAGGCAAGTTAGGAGCCCTGATATTAGCAGTGCTGTTGGGCTGCAGCAGAGGCTGAAGGTGCAGCATCAGTAGACACTGAAGCCTGTGTGTAATTTTAAGGGAGGTAATATTCCGAGAGAGCCGGAAGAAGTTCTGGAAACGCAGGAAAATGCCATCACCTTTTCTGCTGAGATACTTGCAGGTCTCAGCCTGCTTCAATGGTATGCTTTTTGCTTCCTGCTTGGCCATGAATGTGTGGCCCTCATCATAAAGACTTAGCTGTGAATTGGCCACAGATTTGCTTGAGAATATGGAGGCTTTCCCTTGATGTTCTGTAGGAAATGTTTTAAGTGCTAGGGCTCATACTTAACAAATTGCTGAGCTGATAATCATCCCCTTTAGCTTGTCTTCAAGCAAGTGAGCAGAGTGTGGGAGTGGGCATCACATCCATTACTGAAACTCATGAGTAGAGTGTGGGTGCTTTTCCTTCAGTGTAAATTTCCTGTAATCTTGGGAGAGAAGGAGGAATGCATTAGAGCTGGAGATGTCTGTTGTTGAGACACTTGTGCAGCATCTCCCTGCACTAAGCTTTTTGCCTTGACTCACTGATAGGGTGGTGCTTTAAGTCACAATTTAGCCCTGACCACATGGGTGTAATGCTCGTTCTTCTGTGGGTTGAGGGCTTTTTCTTCATGATTTTTGCAGTTGACTGGGAGAGTTCCTTCTTGGGGGGTGTGAGAGGATATTTTTCTAATATCCAGTCTAAACCTTCCGTGGTGCAACTTGAAGTCATTTCTTCTCTTATCCTTTGTTACGTGGGAGAAGAGGCCAACCTCCACCTCACTACAACTTTGTTTCAGGTAGCTGTAGAGAGTGACAGGGTCCCCTCTAAGCCTCCTTTTCTCCAGGCTAAACAACCCTCTCTCCCACAGCTGTTCCTCAAAAGACTTGTTCTTCAGACCCTTCACCAGCTCTGTTGCCCTTCTCTGGACACACTCCAACACCTCAGTGTCCTTCGTGTAGTGAGGGACCCAAAACCGAACACGCTATTAGAGGTGTGGCAGTGATGATCTCAGTCAAGGGATATTGTTGAGGAAATGTTAATTTGGTGGTTTCGACCCTTGAGGAGAATCTTCATTCCTCATATAACTTGTTCAAGATTACTGGGCTGCAGAGATGCTGAAGTGATCTTGAGAGCAGGCCAGGGGTGGAGTGCTCGCTGATAACCTAATGGTAGCAAATCCTTCTCCAAAGCTTGGTGAGCATTCAGGAATTGCAGAGAAACAGAAGAATGAATGATTTCTGGAGTGTGTTAAATTCAGTGAGCAGAGGCTGTGTATTTTTCTGAGAGGCTGAGAGACCGGATTCATGCATTATCTGGTAACTGGAGCAGATAGCTGGGTTATCAGTTGCACTGTTAGGGATTCTGTCTGACCATGGCCTTATCTCCCGAGTGCTACCGGCTGCGGGGCAAGTGCCTTTCTTCATGCTTTATGCAGCAGCTTCTCGCGTGTCTGAAGGGAAAGCTTTCTCCTTTCACTGCGATCCCTTGAGCATGCCAAGGTCAGCACGTGGGAGGAGCGGAGTGCGAGTGTTGAGGTTTGCTCTGTGCAGATAGGAAGAGGCAGCAAAGGGGAAGCTCTGTCTCTGCAGGCCGGCATTAAAATCATTCTAAGAGGATTTTTTTTTTTTTCTCAAGTTAAAGCAAATAATTACAAAGAACACAAAAAGCAGCTTCAGCTCGAGAAGCTGATTTAACGGAACTTGGGGTTTGCTGTATGAGTCTGGGATGAAAGTGGATAAATTGATCCACATGCAGGTGAGGCAGGGTAGCCTGGAATGACTGCATTCCAGCAAAACAGAACAAGGATGGCTTTCCAGCGTGGAAGTGCAAAACTGGTGGCAAATTCATGAGCAGTATGATTTCTTTTGGGCTCTTTTTTTTGAGAGGAAAGGATTGACATGGCCAGCACTGATTTCCCAGCCCTGCTGTGAATTCTGTGGTGGTCAGTACATCCGCTTGTCCCATGTTCTGCTGGGACTGCTTGAGTTATAAACTCCAACTGGAGTTATAGACCCTAAATTGAACAATCTGTGCTACCTCTAGCTGCTGTGTGTGGGAGGTGAAACTGTGCAGGAGGGGGCTTTCCTGCAGTCTGAGACTGAGCCTAAAACCAGAACACACAAGAACACGGCACAGAAAGATGCTCTGATGTTTAAAAAGGCAAGGCAGGAACAGTCTGAATGATTTTTAGGTATATAAGAATCTACATCTGTCCTGGAAAAAATGAAGGAGTTGACTTAGAGAGGTATAGGAGGTTGTAATAAGTAGTGAATATATTTTGGTAACTGAGCAACAACCACAGACTGAAAAAGCTGAGTGAAGGGAAATGAAAGAGTGTATGGCTAATTCCCGGGTAACGTTGATAGCATAGGCTATATCTTCGGGGGACAAATTTCCTTTTTCATCAGTCTGATTTATACACTTAATTAGATATGGCTGGTTTTTCAAGAAAGGAATCGGAGCCAATCTTATCATTCAGGTTTTTGATAAAACTGATTTCTGAGTGGTGCTCTGGGGTGCATGTTATCTAAACAACCTCTGGTCTTTTAAAAAAAATCAAGAGGTTGAAAGACATCTAAATCTTATTTTCAATTGTATGCATAGCAATTGGCCTTGGGCTACACATAATAGGTTAAGCAGTTTCTAGGGTCTATAATTTTGATGAATGGGAATAATTGCTTTTTCTCAGGCTCAAGAATGCAAATTTTTAACAGTCACAGAATAAACTGCATTTCTGAGGCTTCCATGGTACAGAATCGTAGAATATCCTGAGCTGAAAGGGACTCACCAGAATCATTGGCTCCAACTCCTGGCCCTGCCCGGGATGGCTCCAAAAATCAGACCACATGTCTGAGAGTGTTGTCCAGACTCTTCTTGAACTCTTGGTGCTGTGACCATTGCCCTGGGGAGCCTATTTGAGTGCACAGCCACCCTCTGGATGAAGGTGCTGTGTTCTCCCTTTTCCACAGCAGTGTCAGACCTGTGGGTAGCAGCACCATGTGAATTCACGTGGAAGAGTAGCCAGTAGGTCCAATGGGGTTTGGTGAGTCGTTGGTGCACCTTTTTAGGCAGTCTCTGACCAGTGAAAAGTACAGCAGCTAGACTGGCTTCCCGTAGCAAAGTGTCTTTATTTAATTTTAACATCTGGGGGGAAAAGTCTGAAAGCAGATGATTTTATTTACATATATATCCTACTCGAAGCTTATTCTCCTTACATAAGCTTATGCAAGTACTTTCCCCAGTAGAAGTGAGAGTTCATGTGTGTAGGAGATGAAAGACAAGAATTTCCTCTTCCCTCTGGATTTTTTAGCCTTGTACTTGCTCAGGAGTCCTGTTAAGTTGCAGATTCCCTGACGTGTGCTATCCAAAGCCATTTTGCACATACTTGGAGGTTTTTAAAGCACTTCCTAGGAGTACCCTGCTGCCTCAGTGCCACGTGACAGGTAACTGGGAAATCCTGGTTGTTTTTCATTGGCACTGGAGTTGGCAGTGCTACTAGCAGGGCAGTTGGGGAGCCCCCAGAGCTCAGGGGACACTCCCTGCTCTGCTCTTGGAAAGGATGGATTCTAGTGGTTGTGCCTTTTTGGACCCAAGATTTCTCAAGTGCATTTCCTTTGGCATATGGAATTGTCTTTGTAGCACAGAGGAAGGAAAAACTAGGTCTGAACAGGTGCAAGAGAGAAGTGTGAAAAAGAAGTTAGAAAATAAAGATAAATATTTCTGTGCTAAAGCTCAGGAAATGTGACATGCTATGCATTTCTGTTGAGAAGACAGTTTTCCATTGAACTTGGAGGTGGAATGCAGCAATATTGCCTTGGCCGTGCTTTTATCACATAGCCACAGAAGTGAAAGGAGAGGTGTTTAAGGCTTTTAGGAGCACAAAATCAATTTGAAACTCATTTTGCATCTTGTGGACATTGATTGCATGAGTATGAAGGCTTGCTACATCTTCAGGCTGAATTTTGAAATTATTTTCATCTTTATATTAAATTTGGTAAGATGTGTGATCTTTTAACTGTGAACTGAAATAAGACAGATTTTCTGCAGAAGCAGGAAATTTGCAGTTAATATATTTCCTCTCAACAATCCTCTAGGTAATGCCCTCCCATTTCTACTTCTTACACTAATATGAAGTAAGATAGTCTGCCTGTCCTTTCCTCTCCCCCCAGACTCTCATTGTTCTGGGAGACAGGCTGGAACACTGTAAGACCAGGGAGGGGCCGTACTCTGGTCACCAAAGAAAACCTTTAGTTCTTGAAAGCAATAGGCTAATGAATTTCAAGTGCAGTCAGTCCAGTGTGTTGGGTATTTATTATGCTAGCTGGCTATCAAGTTTTGGGGATAAAACCTAAAGATTCTTTATCTCATCCCTCCCATGATGATAAAGGCCTCTATTTTTAAAAGATGCTAATGCAGAATTACCATTTTCTTGTCTGAAACTTTAAGAGCTTAATTTAATTTCATACCTTTTTTTCTTTTTTTTTTTTGTGACTTACCCTTTTCTGTTCAGGAAAGTTGGATTTTTGTCTGGATAGCTATTGATTTATTTGGGCCAGAAGCTATATGGTACTGTTAGCATTATTAAACTCAAAAACTGAAATTGCTGTGATAAGGGACTCCTGTGCCTAGCTGGTCTTTGACTTGCTCTGTAGGAGACTTTTAAATATATAATCTAATTTTCTCAAGCATTCATAACAATCTATTTATACATAATTTAGAGGTCTGTCAGATCTCCAGAATTACCCTGTTAAATTGTTGGAGCTAACTTTTAATGCAGGTTGTAATTAGTTACTTGTTCCAGAGGGGAATTAAAATCAAGCTGTTTGCCTGTACATCTTCACTGAAGAACAGAAAGCTGTGGCTAATTATTCTGACGGTGTGGGACTGCTGCAGGCTGACTTACGATGCAGGAAGGGAATAATCTGAAATATAATCTCTTTGGAGCAAAGCTGTGTATTGCATCCATGTTGAGGACTTAACGGTGAACGATGATGGCTTCCCGGTTTGGAATTACTGGCTAATTGTTTTTTAGGTCACAGATACTGAGTTGATTTCTATGCAGCAGTTTAAAATCAGGGGGCAAGGAATGGGAGGGGAGAAAAACTGAAAAACCTGCTTTGCACATGTAATGAGAAGGTTACCAGAAAATAATGGATGAGTATAAGCAATATTGCCTGGGACACATTTGACCGAGTAAGTAATTTTAACAGAAGATTAATATTTAAGTGGTTGATTGGCTTAAGAAGAACAAGCAGGGAATAGGGCTACATCCTTGTATAGCCATTATGTACTTGCTCTGAAATCCTTTGTATGCGAGGAGGGGCTTTACCCAGAGTCTTTATGTGACAGTTGAAAAAGAAAAGACTGTAGAATTTATTATGATGAGTGCCAGGTCTGTTTTACCATGGCGCATGAGAGGACACACAAGCAGTTGAATTGGCTTTTGTTTCAGGAGATGAAGAACACAACTAGAAGACAAACTTCTCAAATTGGACTCCAACCAATAGGAAGCAACAGCTTGAGTATATCCAGGTGGGAAAGCACCATGAGTGACAAGAAATGACAGCAAAGTAAAAATGTCAGCTTTGGTGTATGCGTAAGTGTGTATGTGTGTATATATATAGGCACCTACCCAACCCGTGGGAACTCAGTCTAGGAGCTAAGGAAAAATGAGGAAATGTACTAGAAGTACCCATGGACAAAACAGGAAAAGCTAAGCCAAAAACTAAGAGGTGACTAGCAAGATAGACACAAAATCAAAGGAAGTCATCGTATGTAAGTACTCAGAGGAAGATTAAAGAGTCAATCCACTTCTTCATGGAGTGGGAGACCAATATTTTTGAAATTTACTCACGGCTGTTGAGCAGCTGTCTTTATGGAAAAGGTCAGTTGCGTGGAAGATGCCTGACACAATTAATGTGCCCACAGATGACAGCATTATATGGGCGGGGTTAGAGGACATTCACTTGTTTTAGGGTAGTCTTGACTCAATGAATTCCATGTTAGGACATGTGAAGAGTTGGTGGCTAACATCTTGGAGCTGCTAGCTGCCATAGTTGAGAGCACATGTGAGACAGACCTATAGATTAGTGTCCAAACTGATTTTTGAAGAGGGGGAGGTAGGTGAGAGAGGAAATTTCAAATGTTCAGTCCCAAAAGAACACTGAAGCTAAGTAGCCAGAATATGTTTAAGCACTTAGAAGAACAAAAGGAAGAAAATTACAGCTGATTTTGTTGTTTCGTAATTTCACAATCAAGCTGAATGATGGACCTCAGGGAATATTCATTAAATACAGAACCCCTGAGGAGCTAAGAGAGACTGTCACTGTCTTGCAGAACAGGTTTAAATTCCAAAATTTATCTGAGCAAGTTGCAGTTTCAGTGTGGGAAATGAACTGCACCTCAGTTTGATAAATGCAGATTAGTGTAGCTGGGCAATCCTAAGGAGGATGGGAAACAACCTGCTTGTTGCAGCTATTTAGAAAAAAGATCTGGAGTTTTTTTGTGGATCACAGCCCACACTTGGAAAAATATCATTAGATGGGTGTGAAAAAAGTTAGTGCCATAATGAATACCTAAACTAAACTACTGTTTCAGCCAGACAAATCACATAACCTTTCTACTTTGCTCTGAAATTGCAAAGCTCTTTGGCTTCAGATTAGGCGCTTTCTAATTTTGTGCCCCATGATCCAGGAAAGATATGAACCCAAGCCCCGAGGAGAGTTCTTAAAATGACGGGAGATAAAGAAAACACGACCTCTGAAGAAAGACTGGCAGAATCTGAGCCGAGTCAAAAAAGCTGGAGGAGTAACATGACTCTTTAAAAGGCTCTCACAAGGAGGAAGTAATCATCTGCTGCGTAAATTAGTGGAGAGCAGGATTGCTGGCACTGGCACTGGAAGCAGTGCTGTCAAACAAGGGTAGCTGGGTGTCTGTCAGGAATGTCACCCCCGTAAGTGATCCTGACTCACGGCAGGGCTATGACCTGAGGTAATTTACAGATTGCTTCCAGTCAGATTTGATTCGACAATGACCACACTCTGAAGCCCAGTATAATAGCACAACTTTTGGCAATCGTGAGCACTGAATCCAATTCCAGATGAGAGTCTGTCGTTTGTTTTTTGTCTTTTCAGTTCATAAATGGATCTTAACGTTTTCCTAGAGAAACATACGGGGCAGGGAAGAGTGGTTGAGAGAAGAATGATGACAGTCTTGTTCTTGAAATGAACCTGCTGCTTTCCACTTCTACATTTATTGGCAATTTGGAGCTTATTTTGGTCTCTTTCAATAATTATGCACAGAGATGTTTTGATGACCAAAGTCTGAAATTCTTTATACTGGGATTTCATTCTCCAGATCAAAGCTAATTTGAGAAGAATGCACTCATACATACACATGCAACTCATCAAATTCCTAAATCTACTTCATTTTGTCTTTCTTTTTGATCACACCAATGCAAATGATTTCTAGTCTTACCCTTTTGAAGTTTGCTTTAGGGTGAAGTTTGCCGTAACAGTTGTGTTGAGAAGTGTAGACGTGAACCTTTTCATTTTAATTAGAACTCGATGGAGCAAGTAGGATCCACTCTCTGCAGAAATTGGAAAGAGGGATTCAAGCCTTTCAAAAAACCCCAAAACAATCAGGTTAACTTTTAGGAGCAGCTGTTTGACTGCAAGAAACAAAGGGAGAAAAATACTGAAGGAATACTGAGAGATGAGAATATAACTAGTATTTCTGATTTAAACTTCTGAAACACTAGTCCCTCCCAGGCTTCCACTGGATCCTTATAGCTTTCTCTCTCTTTCTCTCTCTTTTTTTTCCCCACACCTCATTTACTGCTTTATTTCTGTTGCATTCACCATTGACCGTATATGCATTTCCATTTAGCTGGAATTCTGAAACTGCAAATGCAAAGGTGAGTCATTTCGTTGAGACTAGAAGCCATAAGTATGTGTTTAATAGCTCAATACCTTAGACAAATGTCAAGGTGTGTCGTTGTCGCTGTTAACGTCCGAGACGCATAAAGAAAACGACACAGAGTTCAGGCTCATGAACAAGTGGAAGTGGAAGCTTTTTTCTTTAATAATTTTCTGACTACTATATAGGATAGATCGCAAAAAGTGTGTTGAGTGGCAATAGGTAATTGGTTCCTCGGCCATCCACCCCTTGAGAGGATTGGCCAAGTTTTAAGAGACCTATTCCATAATATTTTCAAAGTCAAAGCCATAACAATCTTGCAAAACAGCTTGCGAGTGCAAGAAGTTTATGAAACTGTGACCTTGTTTAAAATAGTTTACATAGGAAAGACAGTCTTCTCACAGAATATTGAGAAAAGGCTGAAGAATTTCTCTGCTTTTAGCTTTTTAGCACCTACATGCCGTGATTTTAAATTCCCTGTGGAAAGCAACCTTCACTAGATGGCTACAATATGTATTGATTTTTAGGCTTTAATTTAGAAATGCCCAGGAGACATCAATACAGTTTGACTTGCTATTCTCCTCATTTGGAATGGTGTTGGGGGTTTCACCGGTTTTAGAGAGCATCAGATGTAAGTTTTTTAATGACATAAATATGTGCATTTTCTTTGAGTGTCTTCTTGATCCTTGTTATTAAGAAAAGTGCCACAGGACACTGAAGCATAAGGTTATCATCTGTCGCTTTCCTTCACAGCTCAGTAGAGTGAGCAGATGTCCTGCACTTTTCTGCAGTTTTTAGGGCTCACTGGTTGAAATGGTTGGTGCTGCATTCACTATCACATTTTCTGTATCAAGAGAGACTAGAAGAAAATTGCTCTTTGCCTTGAAATCCAGGATATAATAAGAGCACAGGATGACCAGGGCTCTGCTACCAGTTATGTACCACCAGTACATAAACCAGTGTCCAGTTTCCTACCAATTTAGCATCTGACAAGGTTATTTTTCTCACATGGGTGTCACAATGGGTAGGTTAATTGAAAGTGCCTGAGGCACTCCTGTGTACACACCGTATCACCATTTTGTGTCTTTTACAGCAGAAAGTGGAACAATAACATTCCTTAAAATTTCAGCATGAAAGTTGGAAGGCCTCTTGTAAGTGTTCCTTAGGAGGTCTGCCCATCACGAGAGAGCGGCGCAGAGCTGCTTGCCGTGAGACCAGGGAAGCTGGAACAAGTTTGTACAGCTGTGTTTTCATCACTTTGTCCTGTGCCTTTTGGGAAGAGAGCATTTCTGGGAAGTATTGTGTGTCCCAGCACCTCAGCTCAGGTCAGGGCTCCCAGCTCCTGCCCAGCGGGAGTGCGGTGGTGGCTTTTGCTGATCTGGACACCTCTCTGTCCCGAGCAGTGCAGGGCTGGCAGGGAGTGCTGGCTCTGAAAGGGCTGGTGTGTCTAGACAGGGAAGTGCTGTGCAGGAATCCAGCTGTGGTCTTGGAAGCAGCGGGACCGTGCCCCAAGCAGGCACTGATTAGCCTGGACACTGCAGCACGCTGACGTGGCAAGGCAGCTTCCCACACCTGAGCTGGCCCGCCTAGCCCTGCGTGGTGGTGTAACTGCGTGGTGTAGACTCGCCTGACTTGTTTTGCAGAAGCTGCCAAACAGTTATCAGACAGATAATGGTTTTGGCTGCTATTGGCCTGGGTTAGATTCCACCTGATGCGTGTGAGCTGACAATTCCGCATCTCGATTACAGAGCTTTTGCATTCTTTTGTGTACGGTGTAATAGTTATTATAGATTGATTTGATTACCAATACAGTGTCTGAGCCTTTTATTGAAAGTGACAAACCTTTTGAGACCTGTTGGATTTAATGTTCTTGACTGTCTCAGTCTTTCAGGGTAACTGCTTCTTCTGCATTTGTAATAACTGGCAGAACTCCTTATTAAATTCAGTAAGAGCAAAAGCATATTTCCATTGAAATGAATACCTCAGGAATGAATTCTGTTTTAGTGGGAAATTTTCCAGTCTGTCTGTGCTTTTATTTTGCTCACCATGTGAGTCCTTTCATATATTTTACTGTATTTCCACTTACTTGCAGTGCCATATAACAGAGCCATATATAGGTATGAGTGCTTTTCTGTTCCTAAACCTCTGCTAGTCTGTGTGTGCTTGTCCATGAATGTGTATCATAGACAGAGCCCTCCAATCATCTAGGATCAGTGTGCAGTAGGATCAGTAAAATCCTGGTAGGGTGTTCTATTGAAACAATTCTTTATTTTCTTTTGATGTAATACAATTTATTCATCCAAATTATCTTTGATACTCCAGTTTGTTTACACCACAGGCCAGTATTAAAATGTCACCCAGTCAGATTAAAAAGTTACTAATTTTGTAACTTTTCTTTTTCCTTTATAGGCTGGACTTCTAGAAAGTTTTTATTTCATTTAGAAGAGTTGCTGTACGTGTGGGCATGTCAGTACTGGAAGTCAATGAGTCCTTTTTGCTCCCTCTCAGATAGCTCTGTTTGTCGCTGCATATTAAATATCTACAACAGGTTATTTAGTTACAGGACAACTGTTTGCCTGTTGAATCTTTCTGCAAGAAATGTCATGTGGATCTGCTGGTATCTAGACTCACAGTAGAATGAAGTTCTGGATGGCCATATCACTAGTCTCTGAACTTTACTGGAAGTAGGAAGTATCCTGTATTGCTCCTGTAGTTTCCACAGTGTTGGGATGCGTGTGATGCATTAAAAATAAAACAATTCCTGTATCAAAACAGTGTGTGTACCATTGTGGTGCAGTGCATTGTCTTTATAAACCGCAGTGGCATCACAAAAAAAGGCTTTAATAAGTTTTTGAGGTACTTCATATAACCTCATATAGGTTTCAATGAATGATTTCAGCCATACCAGTTTACAAAGTTGCCACCCTTCAACTGTTGCTCATTTTTCCCTAAACTGAGACTCAAAAGTGTCAGAGAGCTCCCATTTTATTTTGGTATAAAGAAAACCAGATTAATTTAAGCTGCTTTTTAAACATGGATTTGACATTAAACTAAAAGAAACTGCATTTGTCTTTCCTTTGCCTTGAGGCATGAGAAAAGTGGCTTGTATCTGTCTGCAAAAGATCATTTTAACTTTTTATAGTCTTCTAGTTGATGACTAGCCAATGATTTTATTGACTGCTAAATGGTCTGTATCTCACTGAGGTCTGGAAAATTGTCCATACCAGGAAAGCCACGGATAGTCACTTGACTTGGAGTCTGCAAGGGAGAGTTCCAGACAGATATGTTTTCTTCTTTCCGCTGGTAGGTGGGATTGGAAACATGTATTGCTCATAGCTGGTATCAGGTAATGTGACAGTGAAAAACGGGGTGAAATGGAGCTGGAATAGATTTTATTAGTAGAAAATGCCTAGAAAAATAATGTGACATGTGCAAAGGAAACTTCACCTGTATTGTATCTTCATCGAGTCTCTGTGTGTAACACTGCATGGAAAAAGACAACAGCAATAGGCTGTTACCTGAAGCTTTGCCATAAAAACCTCCACAACAACAAACCTACAGTTCTCTTGTTATAAGGTGATCATTTTTCTGTTGTCAGGCTGAGACACATTTGGTATAATTATCAGAAGGAAAAAAGGAAAACCGCCTCTTTAACCCCATTTGATTATTTTCCCCCTTTACCACCTTTCTAAGGGATGACTTAGTTAAACATTCTTGGCAGAACCTCAAAAGATTTTTGGCATGCCAGGGGGAAAGACTTAAACAATTAAGATAATGCTTTATGTACTTGCTGTAGGAGCAGCTTTTTTGGGGGAGATGCAGAAGCCTTGGACACGTGTCTGCGTAGCACAGACGGACACTTGCCTGGGTGCCCCTAAAGCAGTGTGGCTCAGTTCTCAGAGGAAACACCTGGGAGCACAAATGCATCACAGTTTGCTCTGCCAGCTGTGCGTGCCCTGGAAGCTGGGAAGGTAGATGGAGCTATGGTGCCAGCAGATCGAACACTTGCCTCCTTTCTTTAGTGTAATTACATTTGCTTTTCAAATTAAAGTATTTCCTCCTGATTCGTGGTATGATAGGTCCAAAACTGTGACTGAGTGCAGAGTTGAAGGCTGCGTGCTGGAAACCAGGTGTTTGCTTTGATCCGTAGTTTTGTGGGTTTTTTGTTTCGTTGCACATCAGGAATCAGAGAAAGAGATTTATTTTGGAGTGCTGGTTATCTTTTGCTTTGTAGCACTAAGAAACTCTTTGATTTCAGAGGATAGATTTTCATAGGACTGTGGCCTTAGTCCAATATCCCTTAGACAGCTGTCAGCCTTACAGTTACATATTCTTCCATGCAGAGTCTTTTTGTTGTGAGCTGACATTGTTAAGTTGGATACTGACACCCTGTTTTGGTTTTTGTAGAAAATTAACTCTTTGACAGTTGCGTCATGTATGGCATCAGTCAGTTCCGGAGCACTCAGTCAAAGCACTCTGCCATTAGCAGAATTCTGTGAATCATGAAATACAGGAGGGCAAAAGCAGCAACTTGCCCTTTTCAGCAGTCCATTAGCACTCTTGAGTGATTAACTCCAAAGGTTCCAGGGAAATGAGTCAGCAAGGAGTCAGCCAGACCCTGAGTCATCCTTGCGCCCGCCGGCCGTGGGGGCTCACCAGGAACCCGCTGCCCTTGCAGGAGTGGAGCTGGCCAGCTGGTGGAAGGCATCCTTCCCTTCCCTCCAGGCATCCCAAGACTTTCTGTGGCTTTCTCTGTGTGATTTCCTTTCACTAAGGCTGAGACAAGAGGCTGAGGAGCAGGCTGTGATCTCTTTGCTCTCTCCAGTCTGCCTAAAAGGGGATCAGAGAGAAGGTGGAGCCAGGTTTTTCTCGAAGGTGCACGTTGTAATACCCAGGGGCAATCAGCAGAGCAAGAGAAGGATTAAGTAGAAAGAAGAACTTTTCACAGCAAGGGTGGTTAAACACCAGAACGGTGTACGGTGTGAGGTTGTGGCACATCTCTCCTGGGGGTGGAAAGCCCACCTCAGCCAACACCGTGACTTAACCTGCTTTGAACAGGCACTTGGACTAGGTGACCTTGAGAGGTCCTTTCCAACCTGAATTATTCATGATTCAAAAATTTATATGTTTAACTGTGCTCTCAGTCAGAGTTTTCTAACCTTATTTAACCCAAATCTCAGTTTTTAAACCAAACTGAGATTTAACCATAATATTTGAATTGTACTGGTTTCTTAAAGAACTCTGGGCATTCTAAGCTTGATGACTTCTTTGCAGTTGAAGAGGTTTTTTTGCATTCACGGAAAATAAAAATTTTTCAGGAAGTGAGATTGTAGAAGTACGAATGGTACAGGTTTGGGCTTTGTCCTCAGTCTGTGGCCAAATCCAGTGATGTTTGTTCCTTGGGAGTGCATGTCCTCAATGTTGGTCTGTGGCAGTGATGTGCCACCTTCTCTTTGGCCTTCATCACTGTGCATGGTAGCCCCAAATTTGTACCTAGGTAGCCCAGGGGACCTTTGTGCCTGCACTTTTTTTTTTTGCAGTGGTAAAAAAGTACTCTCGGAAAGGCCAGCGTGGCAAGGGAGCAGCTCGGTGCCTGTCCAGGAAGTTTATTGTTGCAATAACACAGATAAAAAGGATTAGACAAATGTATGGAGTTTCTTAGGCTTTGTGAAACTAGGAAGAATAACTCTATTTTTTTTCTAGTTCCTTGTATCTCAGGTGCCAGTATGTACTCCCAGGCGTTTTTCTTGTGGATCCCTGATGTTGTTCCTTTTGAAAAAAATATTATGAACTACATTTAATAATTTAAAAATATCATACTGCTTTGAGTGTTCCTTTTTTTTTTTTTTTGATACTTGCTTCCCTAGCAAAGAATTTTTAAAAGCACTGCTTAAGTAACCTAGAAATTTACAGATCTATTTGCTTGCTTTCAAGAAAGAGAACAAAACCATGACAGTGTTGTCTTTCAGGGTAAGTTTTTTTGATAGTTTTGCCGCTCCCAAGTTTCCCCTTCACTTTTCTCTCAGGGACTTCATTCTTTTACGCCTGACACTTCCTGGAGTGAATATTGAATTTTTGTTTTTCCTGTCATTAAGCTGGCCTACCTCAAGGAAAAGTTCAGACCCTTCCAGAGAGAGGATCAAAGAGGTCAATTATGAATGAAAGGTAGGGGAAGGAGGGATATTTTCCTGTCTTGCTTCATCATTTTCACTGATGGAGTCTGCAGAAGCAGAACAGTCTGGTGCTTGTAATATTTGGGGATGGTTCTGTGTTTTCTGAGCTCATTATGGAAAGGAGCCAGCAAGAGAGCTGGAGAAGTGTACAGCCTGCCCACATGTTTAGAATGGGCTGGGAAGCTGCTTCAGGTTCTGATTTCCCAATCACTGCCCACAAAAAGGAGGGATGGGGGGGAGGAGATTTCTCCTGTTCATTTGTGGAGGTGGGGCAAAAAGAGAAAGGAATGAAGAGTGGAAAATAAGAGAGAAATAGGAAGAATCTGCTTTCTTCCTGCTCCTCGGGGGACTGTTGCTAGATAGAGCGTTTGATGAAGAAAACTGCATGTTTGGGTTTTTAAATACTTGAATTTCAACTGTGCCGTTGGCCTCTGAAGCTTGTAAGTAAGTCCAAGAGAAACAGTCTTCCTCTCCAAGGAGGTTTAGCTTGCATCATGTAGGCTCCTTTGCCTGTACAGTCATATGAAGTGATGTAATGAAAAAAAAGTGGAAGTGGTGTCTTTCAGATCTCTCTCTCAACCAACTTCAGGCCTGGACAGGAGAAACCAAGGGCTTCTTATAGTCCGTATTTGTCACTGTGCAGATGGAAGTAAAAAACATTGAGCTTTATCTTGGTTTCATTTGTAAATGCTTGATAAATTCCACACACCCCCTCCCCACCCCCCGCAAACCAGAGAGGGAAGAAAAATGTTGACTTTGGAAAGTACGAGCTCTCTGCACAGGAGAGGTACTGATGTGCGGTCAGCTGCTTCGGATTTTTTTTCTGGGGTTTTTGTGGGTCTTTTTTTCCCCCCACCAGTACAAGGCAATTCATTGAGAAAACCTTGAAACAGCCTGTAGAACATGACTGCAGTGGCAGCTCCGCGGTACGCACCTACCTACTGCAGCCTGTCCTTGGGGTCAACGCAGGAAAATGAAATGTGATGTGTTTCCAGCACGGAGAGATTGTCCTACCTTTAAGAATTCCTGTGTTTCTCCAGCGAATTTGTAATTATCATGAGTCAAGGGCTTTGCATTTTTTACACAGTCATTGCTCCACATAAGGAAATAATTCTGGGTGACCTCTCATAAGCAGTGAGCGGGGTTTTCGCATTGTAGAGTTCACTGCAACTTGCACTAAAATGTGCAAGATTACTGTCGTGACCCAGAGGTGACTTCTGTGCCATCATCCTGCCCACGGCAGTAGTCAAAAGTTACTGCTTAATTAATTTTTACTACTTCAATCTGTTCAGAGTAGAAAGAAAGCTGGAGCTTTAAACAACGTTGTGGTGGAAGGTGAGCCATTCATTTACCATTCCCATTCTCTGCTTCTTGATGGAATTTGGCCCAAGTGGGAGCAGGGGAGGGGCAGAGAGGACAGGTTTCTGCCTGGTTTCTCCACTGCCTTTCCTCGTCCTTCAGGCGACCTTTTTTTCAAAACTTTAAAGCTTTGTCCTCCCCTGAGCTTTCAATACCTGCCAACATCAATAGACCTGAACACAATGGTTCTACCACCCCGTGATGTCACAGGGGAGCTGGGGGCTCAAGCAGTTCAGGAGGGAATTTACAGTCTTGAGTAAGCCAGCAAAACTCTATGGGGTTTATTTTAGCTATCTTGTTTTGGAGGGAGGAGAGTGAGTAGGAAAAAAAAAAAAAAAGCAGCTTCATTTTTTGAAAGAATTGAAATTCTTAGGCATAGATAATTCTGGCCAGAAGAGCAAATGAAGCCAAAGATCTGTGTGTTTTTGAAGAAGCCTAGGTTTGTTTTTTTAAATATGCTCACAGTAAGCATATGTTTTTAGCTAAACGTGCAGTTTAGACAACTAGTCTTTGAAACCCAGTACAAAGTAACAGCTGGTTTAAACTCAACTACAGTAGCTTTTTATGGCCAAGAAATAAAAATAAAAAAATCTTATATGAGATGTAAAAATGTTACTATTTCAATAAAATGTATTTTTTCCTGTTGACCAGGTCATTAGAGCTACTGTAAGCAGTAGGTAGTGCTGTTGCAGGAAGGTTTTATATTTCAATATAAAGATCGTCTTTGTAATTAGTTATTTTGATATTTTGCAGCTTTCCTTCTTGGAACTCAGAATATGTAAATATTCAGCCTTAGAAACTTGTTTGCTAAAGGAAGAGGAAAAGAAAAAAAAAATGAACTCTGTGAATGAAGGGGCGAAAGTCACTTGTCTGGGGACTTAAAAAACAAATTGATTTTGAGACCTGTCTTGTTTTTACAGTCCCTACAAACCCATCTGATTGCTACTGTACCAGCTGGACTTCACATGGTCATTCCTTCTGTCTTTCCCCTGACCTGAGCACAGACATCAACATTCTCCATTAAATCAGACATCTGACAAAGCAGAAGCCTGAAGTGCAAGTCTTCATCCTTGTTCAGGCTGCATTGGAATGCTGTTTCTCACTTTCTTCTTTCCTCCAAAATGACGTAAATTACATAAAAGCACCAGTAACTAAATACCAGTGCATGTCAAAAAGCCCATCTGGAAGAACACTGATGAAAGCTCAGGTTTCCAGATTGGTGGGTCAAAGAACGAGGTCCCAGGAAAACAGATTGTTAGCAAAGCAATATTGGTCTTAAATGAAGAATGCATTTAGAAACTAGGAGAGGTGTTTAACCTTATTTTTTTTCTTCATTAATACAGTGTGTGGTTACCAAAGTTATGATTGAAGGGTTGCTTTGTTCTTACTGTTAGAGACTAATGTTTCGACTGAATCAGGTAAATGGAACTTGCCTTACATAACTTAAAAAAAAATCTGAACCTAAAATGATTTTTGATTATACTTTAACGAGACACAGTTTCTGAGCTTGTTCACACTGGATGATTTCACTTGCTGCATCGTTTAAATATTCATGAAACTTGAAACAGAAATGAAGGCAGGTCTCACTTTTCTGACTGTATACCTCACAAAACTCCACTGGAAAACATTGTAAAAGGATTTACTGAGCTTTCAGAAATAAGGAGAAGGCTAAAATTATAGTAGCCTGCATGAGCTTAACTAGCCTACATCCCATTGTCCCCTTCATGTTCACCTCATGTCCTAAACCTTTAAAGTAATACACATCTCCTACACGTCTCTGCATATTTCTTTTCCTATAGTTTCCTCTCATTGCACAGAACAAACCTGTGCTGGATGTAAATCTGTGCTTTCCACTGAGGGCAGCAGCATTTTCTTGGATCACATTTTTGAGGATGCTGGAATATGTTTACAGAATGAGTCAGGAGATTGCAGAAGGAAAACTTTCAGGGTGAAGATAGGTGAATGATGCCCTAGAGTGATGACTTTTTGTGCAGTACTAGGCAATTTGTTTAAAATCCAGATTCTTATAAGTCAGTTCCTGTTTTTATGACTGCTTGACTCTTTATCTTATTTACTGAATGCTTCCAGAGATCAGTGGTACTCTTCTGAATATGGAAAGAACTATATAATAAGAAAAATTCTCAGAAATAGGCCTTGGATTTCTCATACTGTACCTTTCAAATTAGTAGACAGATTTGACCTGACACTCTTTGTCTTAGCTCTCTCTTCCTTAAGGAAGTTTTATTCAAATCAATATTTCTGAAGCTTTCAGATACTGTGGTGATGAATGTTAAAAGCTCCCAGAAAATAAAGGATCAGAGAGGAGAATTTCCATAGCTTGGAGTTAAATTTTAGTGCTATATATACTGGAGAAAATGCAGCTGCTCATTCAAAAGTATTTGTAGGCAGCACCTATTCTGTTTGCCAAATGAGAGTATTTCACCCTGCAGTGAAATACCTTACAGCCACTTCATTAAGCTCCATGCTGTGTGATAGAAGAAAGAGTGGAGTAAAATTGGACTTTTGAGTTAAAAAGTGGGGGGGTTTTGTTTATTTGCAGCCTTTTTTTTTTCTTTTTCATTCATTATTCAGGTGAATCAGTAATTCAGAGAGATCAGGTATCTGGCTGCCTCTGGCCATAGGAGGGCCATGTGTCTTAGCCCAGGGTTTGAAATGTGCCAGTGCTCTGTTGGGTGAATGCTTTGGCACGTTTCTCCCCACTCTCACTGCTCTTGACTTGTCTTACAAGTGTTTTCCATGGCTCGTATCTTATAATCTGTGTTCATGGTGCCCAGCCTGTTCCCACTGTTAAGGAGTTCACTGGTGGCATGTTTTGTTGAAGATCCCAGTCCGGATGTCCCTGCTCCACCCTGCTGTGCCACAGTGACTCCCTGTCTCCTTTGCTCCGTTGGTTTCCACTGTGGCATGACTGATCCCGGCTCCTTGTCTCCTGGACAAGGGGGAATGGCTTCACACTGAGAGTAGGTTTAGATTAGATACTAGGAAAAAAATTCTGTCCTGTTAGGGTGGTGACACAGGTTGCTGAGAGAAGCTGTGGCTGCCCCATCCCTGGAAGTGCTCAAGGTGAGGTTGGATGGGGCTCTGAGCAACCTGGGATAGTGGAAGCTGTCTCTGCCCATGGCAGGGGGTTGGAACTGGATGAGCTTTAGGGTTCCTTCCAACCCAGGCTATTCTCTGGTCCTATGATTTTGGTTTTGCCAAGTCCCACTATGAATCCGTAACTGCCCAGTGCCCTTTTCATCGTATTGCAGGTTTCTTCCCAGGACTGTCCCCCCTCCCCTCCAGTTCCTCATGACCCTATCCCTTTGCAGTCCCTTGTGGTGGCTGTAGCATGACTCCTTAGCCATTCTGGCTTTTTTCTTGGCAGCGACTCTCAGCTTTCATTGCAGAAGACAATGGGACTTTTTACCCCTCTGTTTCCTTATTTTACCAAGGAGATAAGACTGTTTAGTCTCCTTCTCAAAAGTATTTAAAAATCTGTGTAAGAAGCATTTCAGCAGTCTGCAAGCACAAAGCACCACTGTTAATGAATGAAATGAGATAAAAGTGGAGTTGGTGATGGTACATTGAGGCAAATGCTCAGGCAGTTTTCTGCCAAGGTGCAGGGAGCCTTTTCCAGCCCTTTTAGTGCTGGGCATCACTGCAGAAACCTAGCAGTTCTTCTCTTTGAAGTGTCAGCCCCTGAAAATAAACAGCAGAGGCTTTGAGGCAGTCAATTCAGCCTCAGTTTGGTGTCTCCCAATGTTTGTTTTCCTCACTGGAAGATGCAGCACTGCGTGCTCCCAGCCCCGCAGAACCTGTGTGCACTGCCATCTGCCTCTGCTGCCATCTGCTCCCCTGAGCTGGCTGCAGCCAGAGACAGCACATGCCCTTTCTGATAGCAACAGGAAGGTTATCTGTCCTGAACCAGGGAAGCGTTTCTGCAGAGGAGCAGGGGAAAGTGGAGGTTTGCTGGTTTAGCATGCTTGCATTGCTGTTTGGCACTCGCAGCATTCAAGTGTGACCTTCCTGCAGTTTGGCTGCCTTGCAACCGTGTGGAAAAGGCCTTGTAGCAGAGGCAGGAGGTGCTGCATAGGCAAGGTGATTCTTGGTTTTTCTTACTGGCAAATCTTTTATTTTAAATTTAACAGCTCTTCTTTTTCCAGTGTGTCAGAGGGATTCTTTTACACGCAGCCATGTAACCTTGCTTGATGGCATAGCAGTGATTCTTCAAAAGAATGGGGGTTTTTTCTTCACTTTTTGTTTTTCCTCTCTTGTGCTTTGGAGCAGAACTTCAGACCTGTATGAGGTCATGCCCACATTTTCTTCATGTCGTTATTTTTATCTTGATAAATAATATATAAATGAACTTGAGAGAGAATATGTAAATAGGCAAGAGTGTGTATATCCACAATTTCTTAGGGTTATCGTTGCCTCATCATGTGTAATATATACATAAAATAGATAATTCTTCTACATACTGGAAAATCCTTGAAGAATCTCTTCATAAACAGTGCTGGGCAGTTTTGGTTGCAAGAGTTAAACATTTGAAGAGCAAAGTCCCATGCGTGGTTCTCATGGGCCTATTTTTAGTTTCCCTTATGGGAAGAATGGCAAAAAATAGACCAGGACCGTGACTTTGGAATTAGTGCACAGAATGTTTATAGGTTAGTTGACGGGAGCGTGTGTGTGTGCGTGTCTGTGCCACAGGACTTCAGTACTACACTTCCTGTGCATTCATTAACAGGACTCCCAGCAGAGCTACTGTAGTTTCAGCACTCACAACACTAATTTTAACATGCTATAAAGTGCGTCACAGCTCTGAAGTGCTATTTTCAGCCTTGATTAGGGATTGCTGACCTGAAAGATCTATATTTCTCCACTGAGAGGCTTTCGTGAATTCACAAGTCTCTGGATTTGCCCAGAGTGCTTTGGTCCTCCATCTGTGCCTTCGTTCAGAAGCTGTGGATGGGTGGGATGCACAGAGGTTTGCTGTGCTCATGCAGAGGATGCATTTATAGCCTGCCAGTGCTAGTGCTGCATCTTTTAGATGTGCATCATTTTGAACGAATTAAAACATTTAAAAGCGTCAGGATGTTCGCCTCTTTGGTTATTGCTTTCACTTTCTTCTTCTGTCCTCGATGATTTTCTAGGTGTTGTTTGGTACAATGGGCTCAGTCTGGAAGGCTGGTATTTCAAAAGTGCAAAGTGCAGTTCTCCTCTGGCTGTGTAACTCCAAGACAAGGAGCTGTTAAAGCAGACTATATTTTGATGCATATTTTCAAATCATGACTTTACAGGAATCAGGTAAGAGAAAGGAACATAGACATTTGATGTCTTTTCTTATAAAAAAAAAACCCAAAATTAAGACTAAAACATTTAGACTTTTAAATTTTTAGCAAAATAACTCTTGTAGCTATTAAACTTTCCATGGAAATACCTGCCTCATATTTTCCAAGTCACTTTCCATTGCAGCTGTTTCCTAACAAAATAAAATGTCCTGCCTTGTGAATGACCTGCTAGCATTTAAAAAAGAAAAAGGTGAGCATCTGACTGGGCAAGGCTTGTCTTCCTGTGGACTTCACACTTGTGCAGTGTTTGAAACCTTTAAAAGGAGGGGGTAATACTGAAATAAAAAGCTTCCTGTCCCCTGAGACAGACAGAAAGGAAAACAAAAGCCCCAAGTTCCCCAAAGTGGAGCAAGAATTGAAAATGTTTCAAGAGTGTCCCCTCCCTGTTCTGTTTGACACTTACAGAATACCTGCACTTAAAAAAACCCCTTGAAATACTGACTTGACTGGAAATGAACAATTAAAAGCTCTGGCCTTGGTTGTTCATCACTTATTGGGCAATTACATGGCAGCTTTGCATGAATTTGTTGGCATGGCTCTGAATTCGGTGTGTGAGACTGAATTGTTCAGCATTCAGTTCACCGGCCATTAAATGAGGAAATTATTCCAGTAGCAAAAAGGGCAAATTTTTACCTTGCCCTCATGTTTCCACCCATCTCTGTCATTCTCTGTTTATGTGAAAGGGAGTGAGGAGGACAGGCAAATATTTCCCTGCCTCCAGGATTGCAGACAGTTGGAAGAGACACTCTGGTCACTCCAGTCAGAGCCCCAGATTTGGTCCTTTGCTTTTTGGATGACACTCTAGTGAGAGTATGTCTCTCCTTTGTAATAGCACACGGATTTGAAAAGCCATTTTCCTACAATTAGTGGATACTGATTAAAAAACCAAACCAAAACCACTGTAAAGAGCCAGGTTAGGGTGATACACTGTGAGGGTGGGGTAGCAGTTTTTCTTCTAAAAACTGACTTTATCAACCAGCCTGCTCCATTTTGGCTTGGATGAAGGCTGCATTGCATGTGTGCCTGTCTTTCAATTTGCATTTTATAAATGCACGAAACATTCCAAACAGGTTACAGAAACTGATGGCTGGCCTGTTAGAACTGTGGCGTTACTGCAAATAATGAGGCGCGGAACAAGAGTAGAGGGAATAAAATCTTTCAGCAGTCTTCATCTAAGTATGTGTATTTAATTTCCCCTGTTCTCCTGAGTGCAAAAACAGCAGGAAGGTCCCAGAGCCCCTTGGAGCAGAGGAGCGAGTTGGAAAGCCAAGCTTTCAGATAGGAGATGAAATCACAGAGCTCCAAGTCTGATGTTTCCCCTCGCCCCCCTCCTCTCTCCTCCGCCAGCCTACATTTCTTGGCTCCCCCAGCTCTGAGGCTGTTGGGGTTGTGACGTAAATGACTCCCAGCGAGTGACCCCCGTGGCAAACCTGTAAAACATTATACAGCATGAATAAGAAGTCTCTTATTAGGCCTGCAGCTGGCGAGATGCAGACGTATGGCAGCAGGGATGTTTTGGAAGAAAGGCACGGCTTGACAAAGAACCCAGTCTCCCGATAAAGGTTTATACTGGCACTTTCCTGTGTTTATAATACCATATGCTAGGGCCATGGCCTCTTTTTTCATCATATTGTTGTTTAAATCTTTTTCTAAACCTAATCAGCCCTTAGGTTGATGAGTCTGAAAAGCAGAAACTTGATATCGATATTAGTTTTTCCTTAGAGTTCTTTGACAGGAGTTGCACTGTTGTAACTGCCTGAGCTCAAATCTGCTTCATGTATAAAGTGAAGTAAGTTTGTCAGGACCAATTGTTCCTGCTATGAAAAGAAAGTTTTATTTTTAAGAACATTCTCAAAATAGATTCAGTATTGCCCACTTTTTTGGTTGGTTGTTATTTTTTTTTCCCCTCGTGTAGATACTCAATCTTGTTTGCTTGCTTGCTTTTTTGCTGTGTTAGTTTAGTATTACAGGATAGTATAAGCACGGTTGTTTTCAAGGAGGGTTGCTATTTGAGTGTGTTTTTAAAACCTCTTTCCCTCTCAGCCTCACAATCTCCATAATAAGCTTTTCTTAGGTCTAGGCATCTGGTCTCTGGTTTAAGAGCTGCACAGTCATGCTGTTCTATCAGTTATGTGATAACTGGTACTTTAAATAATCATCCTTGACCTTTTTGTAGTCTTTCAGGCTGATTGATTAGTTAAATCCATATTTACAGTGATAGGCAGAGAAGTTTTTGTTCACGTGTAACTGCCAGTTTGGGGTTTTGTTATTTACAGGACAGTAACCCTTTAGGATTTCCCCTTGGGTGTCTGGCCCCATTATTCTAGAAGCAGCATAGAACCAGGACAGAACTACTCTTTCTTCTGCCCCAGAGAATTTCAGTCAAACTGAGTTTTGGTTGGAGGAAAGTTCTACCTTGAACTGATTCAATACCACCTGGCCCCCATGTGTTATGCCAAGTATAAGAATTTTCCTCACATTGGGAAATTAATATTTTAAAATGAAGCGAGTTCTTTTTCTGGCTTTTTTTGCAGCTGCATTCAGTGACAAAGCAGCTCTTTGGCTGCTGAAAGTTGAGGTGTTGGAGCTGTACTGCTTGTGTCCTCTTAGGGCAAAAAAAATTATCCAGCAGTAGTTAGTTACCCACTTTTTAGCAGTCAGGAGTTTGTTGGGCAATGCACTCTGTGAGGTAAAAACTGAAAAAAAATGGTTATAGCGTAGGAGAGATGTTAATGAAATTAAGAAACAACAAGAGCTGGAAAGAAGTCTGGGCTCTTTTTTCACTTTTTTTCTTGACTTCTCACATACAAATTAACCTTGTCTCATACCTCCTCCATTTCTTGGGCTTTTTTTTCTGGTTTTGGCCAGAACCTGACAAAAATTGTGAATTAACTCCACCCTGGTACAGCTAATCCCATGGGCCTTTTCTCTAAGTGAAATTACTGCTTCCTGTTGTTCCCTCAGGGACCTGGGACCAATTAGAGGAGATTGGTAAAGAAGATTGGAGGAGCTAAATTGGCCAATTCATCACTATCTCTTACCTGTTTGCTAGATTTAGGGATGGATTTTGCATCCCTTTTTAGAAGTGTGGCCTTTAAGAAAACCCCAAAACAGCCAAATAAAAGAAACAGTGGACACTTGTCTGCTCACTGAGCAGTTGGGTGTATTAGCTAGGGTGAGCTGTATGTCCTGTCCTGCAAAAGTGAAATTCCTCCCCTGGTGTGGAATCCTGGACATACAACTCCTCCACACACAGCAAAAGAAGAACAGCCATCTGCTTGCCACGTTCTTAGCACATTTCTGGTTTGGGTTCGTGGTTTGGGTACCTGGCGGTTGTATGAACTTGGAGCATAGTCCTTCTTCTCCCTCTGCCTCCCATCGAATAACAGGATTACAGCAAATTGTTGGCCTAGATGGAGCTTGCTGCACTCCCTGGGTTGGAGATCAGACTCTGACCTCATTCTGTCCCTGCTCTCTGATGTTCACATCTTGTTAGCTGCCCCTGGTCCTTGGTCCTTACAGCTTGGCCCTTTGGAAGTGTTTCATTACTGTTCTGCACCCAGGGACACGTTTCGCTGGGCACGAGCAGTGGAGCTGGACTTGCTCCTGTGCACCAGGTCACCAGGATGTCTGCACTGCTCTGGGGTGATCCACACCTGAAAGCAGGGAGAGGAAGGACCCCAGGCTTCAGTGTGGTGAGTTTTCCTAGAGCACAGCACTCGCAGGACATTCTCCAGTTGGGTGTCAGGCTGCCTGTGAGCTGCTGTCAGCTCCTGCTCGTGAACCTCTCCTGACTCCCTCTCCCTGCCCTTCTCCCAGATGTGCAGCTTGTGCATCCTGACCTTAGAAACACTGACCAGCCTGTAAGTTCTGAAAATTGGGCCATTCTTTGTAGAGCTACCCAGCAACCAGGCTTACAGCCCAGTGACCAGATTTGCAGGGAGGACTCTGGAAGCATTTCAGGACAAACTCTGTGAGTGAAGTTTGACAACAGCAGAAAAGCTCATTTGAGTCAGTAAACCCTTTACAGCTTGAAACAATTGTGGGGGTTTTTTCCCTGGGTTTTTGGTTTTCTTTCAAAATTCAATTTCAACACTCTGTAGTAAAAGAAAACTGAAATGCTGTTGTCCTAGACATTGAAATACTGAAAAAGGATGTTTTGATGTCTCATAAATATCCTCTTTCTCCCCTTCAAGTACTTGTATCAAAACCAAAATCTTTAGCTAATCCAATTTGTGAAGCATTTGAGTTTTGAAGAAATCCAGGTTTAATTCTTCCAGTCAAGTCAACTGGTTGTGTTATTTGCTTATATGCAAGTGCTCTTTGCATTCTGGGGACAAGGAATTAGTCTACCTCTACAAGATACTTCATAGTAATCACAAAGCAGTTTTTTAATAAATAACCAGAAGGCTATTTCATTTAAAAAAAAAAAAAAGAAAAAAAAATCTTGTGTATTAGGATGTGAGGACATTAAATCTGTAGTATCCAAAGTGCATTTTTAACTCACGCTCTTCAAACAAAGATTTGGCATATATTTGTGCTGTAAGACAGTAGGAATTCTTGTGCTGTTCTGTACTGTTGCAATAGCAGTTATTTAGGCAGTGGATAAGCTACTGGGTAAATTTTCACATGCTTTCTGACCTTCCTGATGCTGGCATTGCCTAGTCTTCTCAAGTAGAACTGAGATAATTTGGCCCTTGAGATAAAGAAGGAGAGATAAAGTTATTTTTAGCATTAGCTTGCTTTAGTTCTGGCATTTTGTTCTGTCCTGCCCCTACTCCTGACAGAGTGCAAGGATGCAGCTTGTTTATTATGTTTTACCGTATCTACTCCTCTGGCTTTTGATACCAGGCAGAGCTGAGGTTTGCCCTTCAGCGGGTGTCCCACCAGTGCAGAGGCAGCAGATCACAGATCAGCCATGAATACTCAGTCTTCAGCCCTTGTATTTATTTTTTTCTCCTCTTTGCAGTCCTAGTAGTTAAAAGCCGCCTTTCTCTCTTAGAGGAAATGTAGTTTCTTTTTTCTTCTTTTTTTTCCTAATAATTCTGAAGTTTTATTTTATTTTTCCATGATTCAGATTCCGGGAAGTGAAATTTCTAAGCAAACTTGAAATGCTGTAATTTTTACAGCTGCAGAAAGCAACCAGCTGTGTCTTCTGTAAGCTACAGTAAGAGAATTTAGTGCTGTTGTCTTTAGAGATTCCAAATGTTTTGAGCTTATCAGTAGTTATCAGTGTGGGCACTACCTGCATTTCCATACACTTTTTTCTCCATCCTGTGTATTTAATATTGTGGAAAATGTGGGTGGCATTATGCATATGGAGGCTGGACACCACTTTTTAGTCACAGAGCCACCAAAATGTGGCATTACAAGCAACTGGGAGCCCTTTCTCCCCGTCTTTGATCATCTCTTCCTCGACATCACACTCCAGACTGCCACCGAGAAGTCTCCACTGGGAATACTGACCTTTGTGTGGCTCCTTGGTGAGAACTGAGCACGTAAGCAGCTCCTTGATCCACCTGACTTTCTCTTAAGGCCCTGCAGGTGTTTTACCATGAGCTGTCTGTCCCTGAAAACAAATGAAGATGCTGGTTCCAGGGCCACAGTGTGTGTGTTGGGGGGAGCAGGGCAGATGTGTGGGAAGAAAAGTGTGAGGTTAGGAAAACTATTTAGGATGTATACGTTTTTATTTATGTTCTGTATTTAGGTATGAGAAAGGGAAGTTATTTTTTTCCTCTTCTGTAGTTCTCCCAAGCTCATAAAGCTTCTGTTTCTCAGCCTCTGTCGCCCTTGCCTGAACCAAAGTTGTCAGTGGCCCTGGTTCTCCTTCAAGGAGTCTTTGTCCTAATAAAGGGATCCATTGAGAGGGCCCAAGGCACACAGGCACTCAGTGTTCAGAATGCAGCTGCCTATCTCCTGGCAACATTCTTGTGGAATACGGGTCTTTATGCTAATAAAGTAGGTAAACTGCAATTATCTATGATTTCTCTTTCTGAAAAAAAGAATTGCATGGAAAAATTGAAAGTGGAAGAGAGAAAATGGAGCTCGTCATGAGCGCTTTCATGTCAGAGATGCTTCACACACCTCAGTAAATCAGAAGGCTTTGTGAGAATGCTTTCTCTCCTGGCATTTTGGCTCTATCTCTTCATCGCTGTTCATCTCTGCATCCATGGGCAGAGCTGAAGTGGATTCGATGTCTTCAAAGCTTGGGGAAAGTTCAGCCCGGGTTCAGGGCAAAATTGTAAGGTTTTTGACTTTGCTCAAGTTACCTTCTCTAGCTGAACTCCATCTAACTGAGGAAAGATGCCTGAGTTCAGCCCAGATACAGGGGAAAAACTTTTTTATCCTTTAAATTTTTCTATCTTTCCTGTTTCGCTTTCTTAAAATGTGCTTTCGTAAAAAGCAAGGTTGTTGGTACGTGAAGCCTGTCCTCCTTGTGATATTTAGAGGGCTGAGCAGTTCGTTTTCAGAAAGAGTGATAAGATCTCCTGGCAGCCAAAAATAAGAATAATTCTGTTCCCTGGTGTATACCCCTGACTGCCCCAAAAAAAGAACTTGGACATAAATAGTTGATCGAAACAAAGCCTATGGTCTGATCCCATGAGCTGAAGATATTTAGTTTCTATTCCCAGATTTGCGGTACTGTGCTGGGTAAATGCCTCAATTCTCTATCTGTGAAATGGAGATAATTTTTTTTTTTTTTTCCCCCTCAGGAAGGTTCTGTCTGAGTTAACAAATTTGTATGGTGGCCTGGAAATTCTTTAGAAGTGGTTGCTACTAAGATTTCTCTGATTTGCAGCGGACAGATAATAGCAGGGAGAGACTCAAAGCCATCCTACAAAGACGCAGACTAATTGTGTTTAACCACGGCTCCCGGAAGACCAGGCTGGTTCCCAGGCACAGGAGGAAAAACAAAGGACAACCTCCAGGCCACGCTGAATTGATGAAAATGTTGTTAGCATTAGGGGCTCGGGATTGAATCTGTAATCAATATACATCTGGAGAGCTCCTTTTTCATAGTCAGAAAACCAGATCTGCACAGCCACTTAGCACTGAGCAAAGCTTCCCCCTCCCTCCCACCCCCCCCTTTTTTTTTTGCTGTTTGTTTTGACAGCTAGAAATATAAACACGTTTCAACGGGGACCCTCCTGGTTAGGGTAAAGTGATATATTTTTAGTAAAGTAACACTTCTGCTGAATCAAAATAGCATTTTTACACAAACTGAACATAAGAAGATGAAAGAAAAAATATTCGGGACACAGGAAAAAGGAACTTAAATTACTTTTTCGGCAACCAAATGAAGGGCCTGAAGACATTGTAATGAGATTAATAGAAGGAAAGCTCTTGTTTCTGAGGCAGTGCTGAACAGCTTGTCAATAAGAAGAGGAAACACTGCTTTTATTGATGAAGCTTGCATTAAAGGTATTATTTCAGCAGCATGCAAAGCTAGATCACTCAAGGAATAAAATTCTGGGGGGGAAAAAAGGACCAATGGTGGAGGGGCAAGTAGTTGCACATATAAAAGAAGACAAACGAATTTCAAAATTTTCTGTTTTGAATAGATGGACCTTTATGACACACAAATTTTTCCTTTTTTTTTTTTACCACAGAAATGGTACTTAGTTTTGTTGAAGCCTGTTTCTGAAAGGCAAATCAGTCCAAATATATTTTCAATGTGGGATATTCTTCCAGCAAAGAACATTTCAGCAGTTTTCACGTGATTCAGTTTAACTGAACCAAAGCTAGGGGCTTGAATCAGAGGGTCAGCTGCATGTCTCTCCTTTGAGGTCAGCCCTTCCAGAAAGGGTGATTTTCCCCTCTGTCCTGCACCGCCTTTCTCCTCTCACTCTGAAATGCCTCCTGGTACACCCATTTGCACCGTGACCCCCCCAAATATCGTATATTCTGTGCATCCTTTACACCATGGTAGAGACTGCACCTTTGGTGGGCTCTGCTTTTGCTGTTAGCAGTGCTGTGACACTATGGAAATATGATGGAAATAGGAGTTGGGTGAACCACATGGAATGAAATGTTGGCAGACAATGTTGCAGGAGAATGTATTTTATGATATCCCTCTAAGAAAACATGCATGGTTTTATTTAAAAATAAAATCTGAGAAGCAAAGCTCATTAAGAGTCAGACTGGTTTGAAAGGCAGTATTTCAAATCATGGAAAAACCTGCAGCCATTGTGAAAAGTCTGTCTTTACTTCAGCTTCCAGAAACCTCCCCTGAAATCGCTCCTGTTAAGGGTGGATGAAGATGCCTGACAATTCCCTCTTGTACAGCACAAGCCCAGTATTCATCTTCCTGGCTTTTGCCTGTTTATATCCAGCATCTCTGCAATCCAGATGGGGAAAAGCACATGTGACAGCATGTGTGTGTGATTTGGAGCAGCAGATGGGTGCGAATGACAAACTGTTGCCTGTGTAGGCACCTACCTAGAGATGACTCAGAGTCCTGCCTCTGTGTGTTGCTGTGCTGTTCCTGCGCTCCGTTATGGGAGAGGGCACTGCCAGGGCTCCTGCCTCTGAAGCGCTACCTGACTCGACAGGGATCCCATGCAGGCATCCAGATTTCAGTGCTGATGTCTATTTGTGATGTGCCTCCTGTCCAAGAAAGCACAGACCATGTTAAAAATCATTTAGGGAGAAAAGCAAGGTGGGATTGACTTGATATTCCAACTCCGTAGTCAAGGGAGATCTCGTTTCGGTGTCTTTTTAATTACCCGAGTGGGGCTGTCACCTGGCATTTCGTGCCCTGTTTGAGTTGCCTTGCCCTGTTCTGCTCTTGCTCTGAATGTGTTCTACAGGAAGAGAGGAGTGATGGAAAGTGAAGTGCACTAAGAGAGGAGAGGCTGGTGTTTCTGCCGTGGTCCTACAGCTTGCGATATTCACACTGCACAGGCAGGATGTGATCAGCTGGCGCAGGGTGTCACGCAGTGTCTGACAGCATCACCCCAAGGAAATTGGTGCCAATTCCAGCACTGGGAAAATTTATGCCCCAAATGTGTTTTTGCATGTGTTTCAACTGGACTGTCGCTTAAAATTGTAGGACAGGAGAACCTAAAATGTGTGTGTAGCTTATTTCCTTGAGTGAAGCCCTTTTGAGTGAGCAGGGTCATCAATAGTGCATGCACACGGACTTGCTAGGTTGGGAATGCACTTAGCACAAGGTTTGGTGTCTGACTCATGGCATTGATTTAAAACCCACAAATTCTGCAATTTCTCTGTGTGTTAGTCCTGACAGCTCTGCTGTAAGGTCTGACTGGGGTATTAAAAGTGAAGCCCTGCTCTGACAGTGCCCTGAGCTCTGCTCATTCCATAGAGCCAGCAGAGCACCAAAGTTTGGTGCCTGTGGTCCCATAAATTTGAGGTAGGTAATCAAATCCTACTGCTATCTGGCTGAAACACGTATTCTGTGGCCAGGAATTTGCATGTAAATGTCAGTGGGAAGTTATCGTTGTGAATTTTCTGTGTGACAGTTGGCTTTTTTCCTTTATTTTAAATGATGCGGTTGCAAAGAGGAGTAGAAAAGATCCCTGGTTTGCTGCTGAAGAGACATCTGAGCCCCATGTGAGCGCCCTGCCGAGGACAGTTGGAGGAGATGGGAGAGCTGGGCTGCTTGGGGATGGAGTGGGTGAAATGTGTTGTGCTGGAAGAAGATCACTGAACTGATTTAATTAGTTCCGTTTCAGAGGATTCGTTTTTGCTCGGGTCACTGCTAGGTTCATCTATTTGCTTTTTTTTCCCCCCTCTTAGCAATAGACAAATGCAGGGTGATAATTAATTTGGCAGGTTGATTGAGATTGGGTGGCAGAGAGGGGAGTTTTCCTGGATGAGTGATGAAGCATTGCTGGTTGAGCTTGAAGTGAATAGTCTGAAATAGAAAGTAGTTAGTATAAAATCCCCCCAAGGGTGTATTTAAACTGAACGTACTTCGAGTTTTGACATTGAGGTTTTTTAGTAAGCTACCAGACTCTACAGAGTAATTTTAGGACATTTGCTAGCTGGGATCTAGCTGTTGAAATGTCAGTGCTATTCTTCTGCTTTGTGAAACCTCAGAACCAGGAAAATGGGGTGTTAATGGAAGAAGTGGCTTGTTTGTGTGGGCGTCAGGCTGAAACAGGCCTTGGCAGAGCAATGCTTTTTTCTTTTCCAGGCCAACCCTGGAAGCTGAGGCTTCGCCTGGCCGGCCTCAGTGCTGCTCTCAGGGTGGGAGAAGGCCCTGTGGGTCAGTCTGCTTTGTGGGAGGCCAAATACTCTTTATCTTAAAATTTTCATTGCTGCATCGCAGCTATCCCTCAGTGCTACCATTAATGTGTTTCAGGAAAACGAGCTGCTGAAACTGTAAGTATTGAATTTCTGGCTTTCTGCCAGAATTTCTGCCTCCCTCTATTTTGGCCTCACCACGGAGGGATTCCTGTAGCGACCGTGTTTTGTGTTTCACACCAGATGGACGCTAAGTTGCCATATTACCATAAGCAAAGTTTGGCTTTTTCTTTTCAGTAAGTGCTTATGGTATCACAAGAGATCCGATTTGGCCAAACTGCTGGATTCTGCTGCTTACAGAATTTCCAGTTTGGGGGGACAGGGGCACTGCCACCTTTGATGTCTCTGACCAAGCACTTGGAGTTAGGATGTTTTCTCTCTCTCTCTCTACCCTCTTCCTTTTTGTGAGTGACTCTGCTCTGCTCTGGTTTGAGTTGACAGCTGTGACAAAACACCAACCTGTGTACGCCAGGGAAGTACAGAGGGGACACGAGCAAGTCACGCATTTCTCTCTGTCCCTGCTGCCGTGGCTCAGTTTCCTTGCACTGGAACCACTTCCAAAGGTTAAATGTCTGGTGAAGCCTCCATGCTTACTCAGTCCTAAGGGCTTTTTTCTGCTGAGACTGCCAGTAAGGATGTCAGTTTGATGATGTTTTGGGGTTTTGTTTGGGTTGTTGTTTTTTAGCTGTGAGGTAGACACTTATCCACTGGGAATCAAATTGGAAAATTCCCATTTCTGTGCAAACTACCAGAGAATGGTCAGCTATTTGAATAAGGCACTTCCTAAACGCATTGGACTGACTTGCCTTCCGTATGAGCTGTCATGATCTGTGTTGATATTGAGGGTGATCCAGCAGAAATCAGAGCTTGACTGAAAAATCCCTGAAATGTTTACCTGCTTTTCCAGTGGGTTTTTAATTGCTGTGCAAAAAGACATTGCCTGTATCTTCAAGAGATTTCTTTGGAAGCAGAGACCCTTGTCTGCGCTGGTAGCTAGCCCGAAAGGGCACGCATCGCCTTTGAGATTTGTGTTAGCAACACAAAGTGCAGATGAAACCTGTGTCACACTAGGATCTCGGAAGAGATGAAGAGAGAGAGAAAACCTGTGCACTAAAGAGAGAATAGTATTGGGAACATACATTTCAGAGCAGATTGTTTTATAGAAGTCTTTAGACCCCTTAACAAAAGAAAAAAAGATTTTAGATATCTCAGCATGATTTCAGATTCTGCTGACTCTGTCTGCTGCAGTAGCTGTCTAGTTTATCAAGCCTGTGCAGGCTTGGTATTGTGAAAGGGATTCTTAATGCACAGTTAATGATTCCCAATGGAAAAAAAAAGTAAATAAGCTTTCTGACTTCTTCTAGGAACTTAATTGCGCCAGAGTGGACTTGACTGTATAGCTTTGAAATCCTTCATGTGCACACTGTGAATAGCAAGCAATGTTTAAATAGTAATTTTCTCCTTTTTAGCAATCTACTTTTGTTCTTTCGTTAACTTGCTGTTATATTTGGGAGTCTTGACGTTGCTGTGTTGCCCTGGCATTCCCATACTAAGGAATCTTCTTTTCTAAGTGACTGTTTGTAAATTATGGCGGTGGCTAAGGTGGGAGGATATCAGAGTAGCTGTGCCCACAGTTTTTATCTTACCAGTATGCATATTTTTCTCTAAGGCTTTGGTTTTCATGATTATGCTCAGAATGGGAAAATGGGTATATGGAAAATGTGGTGAACATTTTTGCTTGTGGATTACTAGTCCACCAGATCAGTATGCCTATTATTAATCTACCAGATCAGTTCAAGGCAATAAGAAATCTATTTATGATCAGTTTAATTGTTTTACTCATTTATTCTGATATTAAATATCCAGATTAAGATCATTAATTTAGGAAGCCTTTGTTAAAAAATCTGCTTTACATCTGCAAGTAACTCTGTGTGGCATCCATCCTTGAGGATCGCTGAAGAATAAGAATTGCTTACAAAAAAAATCCGAAATAAAAAGGGGGCAAAAACCCAACCACCACCACCACCTCCTCCTTCCCACCCCCCCACACCCCCCAAAATCAGGTCTTTTCCCTATTTTACTACAGCTCTGCCTCCCAAACCTGTTGTTTAAAATCCTCTTTGATGTGTGAAAGATTAATAGGGACCTGAGAAATTCAATGGTAGGAGTGAAAATAATAGAAACACGCATGGATTTGTTTTACTACTGTCATCTGCTTAAGTAGTTGTGACAAAGATTTGTATAAAACCAGATACAGGGTGTGGAGGTGGATATTCCTGTGCCTTTTCTTTTTCCCACCTACGGTTTTTTTTTTCTTATTTCCCAGTAGCTTCATATTCTCTAAAGCTAAACCTGCTCGTTTTCAGGGGTGCAGTGGAGCAGGGGGCACAGTAGCTGCCAGTTTGCTGTGTCATACGTCTTTGTGTCCCCTGCCCACCCCCAGTAAGGAAGCCAGGATCCCTGAAGAAGTCAGATGCAGTTTATTGTCTGGAAATAAAAAGGTCATATGCTGCCACGAGAAAGTCCTCCAAAACGCAGTCTCTTGCTGTCTCCCCCAGTGCCAGATATGATCTCATTCCTTTGGAGCCGAGTCCCTGGTTAAGTGCTCAGGACAGTTTCTTCGCCGTGCCTGCGGGACAGTCACCGCTGGTGCCTTTTGGGTTGTGCTCTCTGCTGCCGTGCCCATTTACCTCCCCTCGGCCCTGCTTCACCAAGTGCCCCATTTGTTCTCCATGCCCCGCTGCCACAGTGGCTCATTGTCCTGCTCACTGTCTCAGCAGAGTGTCTGCCTGATACAGAAGTGCTCTGTGTAGCCTCTGGCAGTGCTGTGGTTCCTTGCTTGACCTCCCAGCCAGGTTCTGAGGGGGATGGAGGAGGCAGCTCCCTCCAGGACTTCCAGCTTCCCCAGGGTAGCAGCTTCAGAGGACTTCACTCTGTCCCTGCATGGGGCTCAGCCTGCAGGGAAGCCATTCACTGCAGCTCCTCTTCAGACCCATCACTGCACCTCACTGCCCCTGCCTCCAGTTCAGAGCAATGCCAAGTTCCAAAGCATTTCTGCTTCTGCTTTGGTTTAAAAAGCTTATCTCTGCTTCCAGCTGTTGTCCAGCAGCCCAGAAACCTTTGAAACAACGTCTTTGACTAGGAAGCAGCTGAATGGCTCTTAAATGCTCACCCCCAATTTATTAACTTGGTTGGTTTGTTGTGGTGAATTATTTTGTTTGGGAGTTTTGTTCGTGTTTTTTTTTTTAACCAGTCTTGGAACTGAGGTTGGCCTTGGTGATTTGCAGGGCTACAAAACGTTGGGAGCATTTGGGTGGAGAGTTTCCTCTCCACAGTGGCTGTGATGACACGAGCATGCAGCTCACGCATCTGGCTGAACGGCACAGCTCTGACATCTTGTGCTTTGTGCTGACCCTGGGAGTTGGCCAGGGGTTGTGGAAAAGGGATTGTTTTTCCAAATACTGGAGCCCTTTGCTGTCTGTGTGTCATAACCTACACATGCCTGTGTGTGATCACTCTCAGCACACAGCAAGGAAGGCATCTCTGACACTCTGGATGCCCTCAGGGCAAGGGGCAGTTCTGCCATTTGGTGGAGAAGGTTGGTCGGAGCAGCCATGCAGTTGCTCCCCTGTTACATTATCAGGATCTGGCAGTGGTGAATCTCAGCAGCTCCAGCCTGCTTAGCTACTCCTGCTGATGGTGTCCACACCAAAATTGCCCCCCCTAAATCAATCAAGTCAGTAAATCATCTCATTTATCTTGATTACCATGAAAATGTAGGGAACAGTCTATCGGATAGAAGGAATCCTACTCAAAATAGCATGTGCAGAAACACCCAGTTAGTTTCTGTGTGACCTGACTCCTGCATGTTTGTAAAAATAAATGTTTCCTCTAATATGTAATCAAGGAAATAATTTGTGCCTTTTTTTTTTTTTT
>VZTI01003226.1:2788471-2801996 GCA_013397865.1 Struthidea cinerea
TTTTTTTTTTTGTTACCGAAAAGGGAACTTATCGGGAACATTTTGTGCCTACATGCTGGTAACAAACAGTTTCTTATTACCAGTGGAAATATGATCCTGACTGGAGCATGGCTAATACCCATTCAGTCAGAGAATATGGATCATACTGTGCCCCATTCAGCACAAGCTGTAAGGAGGCAGTGTCAGAGAAGTCAACAGTGAGACACTGTTTCACATCCTCAACATGCCCATTCAACGAAATCTCTTCCAAAGAGGGAAGATGTTATCCTCATGTTTAAATAGTAGCTCTGCTATTTTGGTGAAGGTTGAAACCAGGTGCCAGCCTGATTGGATACTCCTATCTTGCCCTTCTGGATGCTAATTCCCACATATAAACAACTCTTAAAGCTGCTAGCTACCACCCAGTCAAAACTTCTCATAATCTCATTGGTAGTTCATTTTTGCCGCTACTAAATGCTCTAAATCCTTGCAGGAGTGGCAAAAAGGCATTCTTCAGTTTCTCAGCTCTTTGGGAGAGCTCAGGCCACCATATTCATGTATCACAGCCAGTTCCACAGGGAATGTTGGATGCAAGTGTTTGGCACTCAATCACAGATGGGGCGGAGGAGCAGTTTCTCTCACATTCCTGTGCTTTGCTTTGTGTTCACCTTTCGCTAGAGACAGCAGGACTCTTTTATGTTCACTATAATGGAAAGGAGGCATCCAGCCACACTCTGAATTTTTAAAATCCAAGGGAAGGAGCCGGTGAGCTGGGGCAAGGTCCTCATGTGCATTTGGGCTATGTGATCCTGCTGCAGTCTTTTTGAATCCCATTTATTGTCTTTGGTGACTACTGGCTGATTTAGCTCACTTTTGTCATCACCATCTAATTGCTTTTATAACAGTAAAAGTGTTGCATATTTGTAAATATGTGTCAAAAAAAATTGCAGAGTAATAGACTAAAATCTGAATAGAATTAGAATAGACTTTGAATTGATTTAAAGGCTTTTATTAAACACTGACTATAACTATCTCATTGGTCCTCTTAAGTACTTACAGGGAAAAGATCTGCTCATTCCCTCTAATGAAACTGTGCCGAGTGTCATATTTGCTTTAGTAAGTCCATATGGTTTCAAAATGCTGTTGTATTCTGCTGCTGAGGACTCCCTCCCCTTTCAGAGTATACGTGGGACTGCTTGTATTTTAAATATTGGGTTTTGTTCCTGACTTGTGCCCAGTTGGGGAGGTCCTTGTAATAAAATTATGCCTTTTCTATTTCTCTGAGTGATTTTTTGGGGTTGGGTTTTTTTGTTTGGTTTTGTTGGAGTTTTTTTTTATCTCAGTTCTTTTTCTTTCCAGCCATTGCATAGTTAGCAGTATTGCTGTTTCAAGGGTGCCAGAATTAAAACCCCGGGACAGAAAAGATTATATATGGGAAAACCAGGACTTATAAACAGCTGAAAAGGTTTAAATTGTCATTCTTTACTCTCTGTCTTTTTATTTATTTAGATCTCCTACCAAATGTGTGGGTCACACTTTCCTGCAGTTCTCTAATACTAAGGAGGCTTAGAATTACGGTTTGTGAATGTTAATGAAAGTTGAAATCCTTATGTAATCGTTTGCTGGGGCTTTAATTAAATAACCACATAGAAGAAGAACTGCATTTAGAGAGGCGAGGGCTGAAGATGCTGATTTTTAAACAGCTTTGTTCTACTTGAACATGGGTGTCTCAGATATCTAATGTAGACAGTCCTTTATACCATTCCTTACTCCTTTGAAGGTATTGTTGCATTAGTGAACATAAGTTTTAAAACCACAAGCCGAGAAACTTTGTGGCGTTTGTAGCGAAAACCTGAAATTTAGAGCATAGACCACCACCCTACATCTTCAAAAGGACATGACCCCTCTCACTTCTCTTTTTCTGTCTATGACTAGGGTTTTGGTATTGGGGTCTTTTCCATTCCTGCCTCCTCTTCCACTGACAGTCCTCACCCTCAGATGGAATGGGGCAGTGTTTTCCCTGGAGACCTGTAAGTCGATTATTAGGGTAGAACGAACCAGTTGGTTTTAGTGAAGCCCATGTTTTTGTGCATTCCTGAACATGCAAGAGTTGTTCTTGTTGCTAAAAGCTGCTTTCATCTGTAACTATTAAAACTGTCAGAGATGGGTTTCCAGCAGTTTCAGATGAAATGTAAAGTAGCTCCTTTTCTTCCAAGAGAGGCTGCATGCATATAAGCTGTGTGGGAGTTTGATTTCAGTTTTATCCCTCCTTTTCTGCTGCTTAGCCTTAATACACTTAGCCTTAGTTGCCTGGTCAGTAAGAATAATAAATTTGATGCTCTGAGGCTGTTTATCATCACTCTGGACCAAATTGATTCCAGAGAACTTTCAGAGGAGGTGGTGGGATCTGGAGCAAACCCATCTGTTAGTGATAAACATAAATCCCCCTACTTCCAAATGCATTTTTATGTCAGTATGTCTGTTTGCATGCATGCACCAATTAAACAGTATATTATTTTTTTTTCCATGATTTTAGAAAGTTGACTCACTCAAGTGGATTTATGCACATGCTCTGTTTTTTCTGAGTGTAGTTGGTTTGTTGTTCAGTTTGGGGTTTTTTTGTTTGTTGTTTGTTTTTGTGGGGTTTTGTTTGGCTTGGGGCTTTGTTTTTGCTTTTAATGCTGTTTTTTTCATCTTTTGATTTCGATTCAGCTTGTGGAAATTGTGATTTCCACCTAGCCCAATAGTTCAGGCATACTTACTTTCCTCCTTTTCTGGGTATCATGCTCCAGCACTTACTGTGTGTCCGTGAAAAGAAATTCAGGTTCAGAAGTAATTGAGCAGAGCGTGGCTTGTTGAGCTAAAGGGTGTCACACTGAGGCGATCATCCCTCTGTAGAACGCTGGCCTGGCAGAGATTTTGTTACAACCTCTGGGGATTTTTTTCTTTCTGTCTTAAAGCTTGAGGCCTTTTTGTGTGGTACCCTTTTCACGTCATTTTTCATTCCTTCACTCCTATGTTACTAGGGATCACCATATGCCAAGAACGTTCTAGTATGAGATGTTTTTTAGATTATGAGGGAGAAATACATTTTAAAGCCAAGTAACATTTTATAAAAACGGGAGGAAAAGGTTGGCTTCAAACTGAGGTCATAGATTTGACTAGAATGCTTGAAAACAACCTCACTGTTTTACCAGGTGACAGCCACAGTCCATGTCACTCAGCAGAACATCCTGGCACAGTGAGACAGAGCAGTGGTGTGGGCGTTGTTTTACACTGGGGACGACGGATCTATCAGCAAAAATACAACCGTGGCTGATTGCACCAATGCACCTTTGTAGAGAAATTAAATTGGACGAGGGTTGTGTAATTTGCTATGAGGAGTTTGCTCATAAAATGGTGACAGAATAAGCAAGGGGTCACTCTGTTGGTTCCAATGAATTTGTGACTGCTTCACTGGTGACTTTGGCTTCTCTTCTGTAAGTGATGTTGATAGTTAGACACTGGGAAACAGAGCAAGGATGAGTTGTTACAGCCCTTGGACTCACTTTTCACTGCAGCATTAGCTGCTGCTTCTGCAACATGCAGTCTGTGGAGCACCCCAGGATTGCCTACACCTGGTGGAGGGGCAGGATTAGAGATGGGGAAACAAAAGGTACCTGCAAGCTGGGGAGGAGGAGGAGTGGTGGAGCAGAGCAGGAGTGGCCTGTGGGGCTGAAAACTCACTGTGGAGATGTGAAGCACCAGGCAAGAGTAGGGATCAGGATGAGCAAACTATGCCTGGAGGTGAATGAATGTTTAAGAGGACTTGATTTAGGTGTGAGGATTAGTGGTGGTCATGAGTGGTGACCCTGGCACACATCAGTCTGGTTTCCTGGGACTGGCTGGACTGGGAGCATCCCTACGTGTGGGAACAGTAACTGCAAGCCTGACTTGTGACTGCACCTCTCATTTTTGGTGGCAGTAATAAAGCAACCTTTCACTTTTCAGTGAACTGTGGATTCAGTGAGGGTAGGAGCATGAAAAACCTCGCAGCGGGATTTATGCAACACTTGGGTTTGAAGGTGTGGTGTGTGCTGCCAATTGTGGAGCCTGGAGAACCACCGTGGCCACAGCCAGGCCTGTAACATTAATCCTTTTTTCCTAACTGTGAGGCTTACTTTTTGTGCTAATTTCACTGATAGGATCCTGTAGGTAAAGACAGCCCTTAACCATGCTGGGAATCGCAGGTGGTCAGACTCCAGCTAAATTAATTTTCTTTTAGCCAAGTAAATTAAGAGAGCGGGAGTTACTTCCTCCCAAGGCACAGGGGCTAAGGAGTAAAACTGCAGAGGATTTTTTGGTCCAGAGAGGCAGGAGCCACAGAGGAATGACAGGTACGAGCGTTCTGGCAGAGGCTCTTTGGAGCACATCCCCTTTGGTAGGTGCATCTCTTGGTAGTTTTTGCACACCAGTTATTTCCTGAGGCCAGCTTTCATAAACATCAAAGCTGTGCTTCATCCAGTAATGGAGAACAAATAGGGAAACCCAGCACAGCCAGCGTTTCCACCAACAGTATGTGGAAAATAGGAAATAATTGCAGTAAAATGAGGGGGGCCAGTCACAAGGCTGTATCAGGTAGAAAAATGATGTGACACTTCTGATCTTTGGTGCCTATCTGCATGTGTGGTTTGTCTCCAGCTGCAGAGGTAGATAGTTGTAAGTAGTAACTTAAAAAGAAGGGGCCCTTGGAGAAGAAAAGGATAAGCAGGAACAGTTGATGAAGAAGATAAAAAAAAAATCTCATCATAGGAGATGCATTTGGCTTTCCTCATTTTTCAAAGTAATTCTAATCTCTTGTCCTGGGATGAGTGTTTTGAAAGCATGTTCTGCAATAAGTGTGGGTTGTAAATCTCCTTGCCTGCCTCTGAACCAGGAGAAGGCATTTCCTTTGGGAAAGAGTGTTGGGAAAAATGAGCAAGAAAATGATCATGACTGTAAGTCATTACATGTCACATTAACCCTCCTATCTTTCATTCACAGATTTTTATATTTGCATTAAGCAATGCTTGTGTGTGTACGAGCAAGTGATGCCCAGAAGGAATCCCTGAGTAGCTGTACAAAAAACCCCACAATTCAGTGGTGAAACAGATTTAAAGCTGTTGCTAATTATCATGGCTGATAAAAAAAAGTACATTGCTGTTTAATCAAATGTCCCCTGGTTTTGGTCATCTCCTTGTTGATGATGGATCAGCTGTCCTTTTGCCAGATCATTATTAAACATTTGGCTAAAGCCGAATCTGTGGCAGTGGGAGTTTTATTGGCATGAGCAGAGTTGTGATGCTGGATGTATTTGGGTTCTGAATGTGAAGGTACAGTGTTATATGGCTTCATTATGAAGCTAAAAGCTATGTGAAACAAATCATAAAAGCAAACCTGTTTACTTGCAAGACAGTGTGTAATGGATATAAAAGCGTGAATGTTTCAATTAAAACTAATGAGTGCAATTTGTCCCGTACCTCTGCTTTTCTTTGTTTTTCAGCTCATGGGGCATTCTGAATGGGATCACAAACGAGGACCCAGAGGCTCACAGGTCAGTTGCTCAGTATTTTGTGTTTGATTTTGGCTTTTGCTACATTTGACACATTCATGCAAGTTTTCCATCTGAGATTGGCAAAGTTGTTAATTTTGTTAATATTTGCAGGGTTGGAGCAGTGGAAAAAAGCGTAAAACCATGGCAGCTTTCATTAATATATTTTTTGAGCTGTAATTCAAACAGTTGATCCAGACAGAGCTGAGTCATCCAACAGAAAGGTTTTTTGGGTAGCAAAAAGATGGGTTAGATGCATGGAGAAAGCATTTCTTACTCAGCTGTCTCCATCGGGACATCAAAGGAATGCAGTTTCAAATAATGTGTGTGTGTTTTGGTTGGGTTTTTTTTTTAAACCTGACAAACTTGTAAAACTTGGATGGCCCTCTCACCATGGCTCCTTTCATTATTGACCAAGGTGTTAGAACTGTGTGGGGAGGTGCAGGAAAGCCACGTGTAGCCACTGGTTTGCTCTTGACCTTTCACTGGAAGGAAGTTATGCCAGTGGTGTTAATGGTATCACAAAACATTTTAAAATTATCTCTAGAATTACAGTTGCTGCAAACGGGACATTGCTACCAGTATTGATGCTCAGGAATTTTCCTGCTTGGATAAAATAGTCTTTCCTATCTAGTGCTGAAAATACATAAATACATTATTAGGGCTCCAGCATTTTGGACTTGCTTTTACTTCAGGTGAAGGGTTTTCATATGGATACTTTGTACAAATGACAATCCAGATGTGCCATAAAAGCATTAAAGGATCTATAATAAGGTGGGAAAAGAAAACTGAAGAATCATAGGATGCTTTGGGTTGCAAGGGGCCTTAAAGATCATCTTGTTCCAACCGCCTGCCATGGGCAGGGACACCTTCCTTTAGACCAGGTTGCTCAGAGCCACATCCAGCCTGGCCTTGGACATTTCTAGGGATGGGGCAGCCACAGCTTCTCTGGACAACCTGTGCCAGGGCCTCACCACCCTCACAGGGAAGAATTTCTTCCCAACATCCAATCTAAACCCACTCTCTGGCAGTTTGAAGGCATTCCCCTTTGTTCTCTCACTACAGTTCCTGATGAAGAGTCCCAAAATGACCCAAGCTTTCTGATTACCATGTGCTATCCTAGTGCCCAGACACAAAAACCAAGGAAGAAAAGTTTCAATACAGAGAAGAAAATATGCCTCAGTTATTCCACTGTAGCTTCAGATTCTCTCTTTTACATGACTCTGAAAATTGTCTAGATAGGAATAATATTAAACTTAATTTAAGTAGTTCCTTGAAAGGTTAGGAGAAATATATGAGGTTCTGATTTTTGCAGGTAATAGAAAAGACCTTTTTTATCCTTTTGTGATTCAGTTGCCTTGTTGCCAGTTTGCATCTTTTAAAAAATGCACCCGTTCTAAAAAACAAGATCTTGCTGAAAAATTACGGTGAGTGATGTGTTAGGTATACTTACAGACCTTAAAACCTAGAACGAAAAAAAAGGGGAGGTGGAATCACTGGTTTACCAGTGTAATGTAAAACTAAATAATGTAAAACTAAAATCCACATATGGACTCATAAAGTTATTCAACCAAGACTCATTAAAAAAGCTCTGATTCAGTGAAAGGGTTTTTTTTTTTTAAGAGCTAGTAGGTTTTCTGTGGCATGTGTTGAAACATGAGGGGAAGCTGCTACAAGTGCATGTCATCCTTCTTAATGGCCCACTTGGAAAACATGTTCCTTTTCTGCACGTAGGAGTTAAATGCAAAGTGCTGTAGTTACAGGTAGCGATGGATGTCAGATGAAATACACTGAGGCCTATGGGAATTTCTGTTTGCAGGAGTTTGTCTCGTGATAAGCATCTGCAATTCAATAGAATGTAAATGGCACCGGTAAAAAGCTGTCTTTACAATATTTAACTTGCTCATGACTTCTACCATGACCATCACTGCACTCCCCTTTAAGAGACTGCCCACATATATGTCAATGTATGTTGTAGGATTCCTTTTCTTTTAGAATAATTACACTATTAAGGCTGCTCTAATTAGATTGAATTATAGGTTGCCTTACAAAGAGCAGTGGGTTCCTGGCTACGTATTTGTTCTTTTTTTTTTCCTTTCTTTTCTCATCCCTGAAGACAACACTGCCTGCTGTAAGTGCTTCATGCTGAGAATTTACTGTATGGGTTTGAAATGAAGCAGGAAGTGCAAAGTGAATTTCATTACATTTCGTGCTTAATTTTAAAGATTAATACATGTTAGAATTAAGAATTTAGGCATGAAACTTCAAAATTGAGTTCCAAATTAAAGAAATTGCTAAATGTTTAGGAATATTTAATCTGCCTGAAGAAATCTCTCTCTCTCTCTCAAATATATACACGCAGTCTGTAGAATTACATCATGTGAGGGGAAAATATTCATACCCATTTGTAATGTTGGCACATGCCACAAGAAAGTGTGACTAGCAGAATTCATCCTTGGAATACTATTGCTCTGCAGAAAAAATATGCAAATTGTATTTTAATCATTCTACTAGAACACAGTACTTCCAAGATCTTTCAGGTGGTGGGACTCACGGCACACTTTGTGCACACGTTTTTACGAGGGCTCTTGGATGTGTGGGAGTAATTTGTTGCTCTGTCATCAAGACTTGTTTGGCTTGCTGGAGATGTAGGCGTAGCCCCAGAGTCAGTGGAATCGAGCAGTCGTTCCTCCAGCATTGTAAAAGAATGATGATGGAGAGAGAAACACAGGTCCAGCGTTTTTAATTCTCTTTAACTATAAAAGCTCTCAATTATATAGCTGAGGTGCTGCGTTTTACCCCTCCAGTTCCTAAGCAACAGCTATTTTCAGATTGAGTGCGTCTGGTGTTGTCTACCTACTCCAGGCTTCTTTCTGCGAGGTAGCTCGTCACTGAAAGCCGGACTGTTCACTGCCTCAGCCTTTTGTTGTGGCACTGCAAGGACACAGATGCTTTAGAGAAACAGGAGAAGCTGGGGTGTAACTCGTCTCAACCTTGCAGCTCACAAAAACTTGTGTGCATCGGGGAGCTCTGCTGTCTACAATGAAGAGCAGGAGTCAGAAGTAAGGTTCTCGCCACTGGTTTGGGACAGAAGCCTTTTTATCAAGTCTGGAAAAGCCTCTAGAGCAGATTCGGAATCATGAGCCGGAAATCTCTGTACTTGCTGAAGCGTAGGTGGGAGTCGATTCCCGCTGCTGACCAGGTACTGTGCTCTGGGAATCTGTTGTGTCTGCCCTCAGTGCCCTGTAAAGACACTTGCTGTGATTTCGTGGGGCTGTAGGGGTTCTCTGCCCACAGTGAGAACCAGCTGATCATTATTTGTCATTTCCAAGATGAATGCTGCAGAACGCTGGTAAAGCTGGTTGTGCAAGAGCATGTGCTTGTGAATATGGAGATGCCATGGCAGCCCACTAATGCAGGTGTATTTAACCAACAGAGCCTCCCTGTCTCAAAAAGGAGACTTTTCTAAAGGTTTTAGGAGTATTTTAAACAGAGTGGCTAAGGAGAATTGTACTCTACTGTTGATGGGTTCCTCGGTGCATGCCTTTTTTGTATTTCATATCTTACATATATGTATGTGTGCATGAAATCACTGAGGCACTGGCAGAACCTCAGCGTTTTCAGAGCCGTCTTGGTTGGTGTGTCATTTCCAGTGCGCTAACCAAGATGAGAGCAAAGCAGATGTAAAGAGAACATAGGCAAACATCTGCTGGGAAAAGCAAATATTGTCACATGAAGCAGGACTGAGATGTGATGAATGGCAGCACAATTAGTATATTTCCTACTTCTTGCTCCAGGCACTCCAAGATTCTCTGATTTATTTTGTTTTTCAATATCTTGCTTGGGTTGTGAAGATAATAAAAGAAATAATTACAGAAATAATATTGCTGAGCTAACAGCTTCACTCTCTTCTCAATCATAATTCCATCTCAGTTTTCCATTTCTAAAGCAGTTGACTATGAAGGGTAGTCTTTATCAGTGGGAAAGAGGCAGTTATTTGACAGAAAGAAGGATGGACAACAGAAATGCATCCCAGTTTTTGAGAAGAGTCCTCCTGTATATTTTTATTAAGAGGGAGAAGGGTAGGGCAGATTACATACCGTATTTTATGGAGTCATAGATTTTAAAGATAAATCATACCATTTGGAACTTTTAGAGATCTTAGACACATAACTTGTCAAAAAAAAAAACTCTCATGCTGTCACATTATTATTCACAATAACATAATAAGGCATTGTTGACTGATAGAATTTTATTGTAGTGAAAGGAATTGAATTGATCCAGATCAGTCCAGCGTTCTTAAATCTCCTGGAAAAAAAGGATAAATAAATGCTCTGTTAGGAAGTGAATCATTTGTCATCTTGTTTCTGCTAAGAAGATGTAGAGGCACTGATGTTATCTCAAAGGAAAGCTGTTTTTCAGCCTTACTTTTCCAGCATTTCCTTTAAATCACTCTAACCCTAGTGTTGCATTGCATCATACAACATACTGTAACACAGAATGTGGGAAAAATAAGTATTCCTCACCTAGGTGTGAGGTGTGCCTGACTCCACGGAGCTGTGGATCAGTTCCACCATCGGTCTCTCAACCCCTCTGGAGGGTTTTAAAAGAGGAAAGGAAATCTCCCTGAGCCATCTACCACTTTGGGAGAGTGAGACTGGGTAAGTGATGCACGTAAATACAGTTAACCTGAGCACAGTGTGAGTCTGCAAGGACTGACTGAAGGAAAATGCAGTTACTGTGCAAGATGACAACCCCAAAGAGGCAACTTCCTGAGTGTTTTAGGCTGATCCTGTTCACAAGTTATTGTAAAGAAATAATACCTCTGCCTTCTGGTGCAAATCCATTCTTTAGTCCTTAAAGGGATGCAGTCACTTACTGTGTTCTAGGCTGACCTTGACAAAATGACTTTATATTTTGACAGGTAAGTAGTAACATTGTAGGTTACTTCTCTATTCAGAGTAGATAAAAGGTATTTGTGTTAAATTTGTTAAATGACCAAACCTCTCCAAATGGGCTTATTTTATTGCCACCTAAAATAAAAACAAAAACCAAACAAAAAAACTAAAGGAAGGAAATAAAATCAAACTCTAAAAGTGGGATTTTTTTGGCTTGATCTTGTTTCTGGTGTAAAACAGTGTGGCAGGTCTGACTTTTAAGAACGTGGGAGCTGTAAGTCCGCAGTGAAGTCTGATACTCTATTTGGACATACTTTTTGGTTTTGTAAGTCTTTGAGTGATTTTTATTCCTCATCTTGCATACTCTGCATAAAATCAAATGACACCCAGAACTGTTTAGGCAAGGGTGAGCAGCCTGAGAAGTAAGTAAGAGAAAAAACAAGAGTAGTTATGATATCTATAGATAATATAGTTGGAGGTTGTTGGTTTGGAGATTTTTTTGGAGCTAGGTGGTTGTATAATTTTATTTTTTATCTTTTGAGCATTGTTTATGCTCTCAGACACTACATCACAGAGGTCTCCATGGTTTCCAGGCTCTTGTATGACAAAGGAATTTTCTGCTCATTGTTTTGTATTTTATGTGTGTGAAAGAGTGAGGAAAGTAGATTTAAGTGTGAACCCTGAATTACATCTTTTGGGTTTTGGTTGATGAAAAATGTCTGATCTACCTGTTCATTTTTATATGTGGAAGATATATCTTTATCCCGTGGATGTTTTGCATGGGTAAATTTAAACTAAATAGTGATGAATTGAATACATTGGCCTCTGTTCAACAAACCATAATATTTCTTAGTTCTTGAATCTTGAATGGCTTTGTCAATAATTTCAGAAGGAATTACCTTTATATATAACTAAGGAAAGAATTTGTGAATGCTTTTCTTTCTTGTCCATCCAGCTGTTCAGATTGCTTGAAAGCTCTCCCTGAAGTTTCAGTACAGGTTTGGGGGGAAATTCTGTTTCTGTTGGCTCTTTTTTTTGGAATACGTGCCTGAGGATCTTGTTTCTTGGACTCATCCTAATTTTTTATTCCAGAGAGCTGCAACTTAGAATGCTTTCACTGAATGGATATGGATTTAAAATGTTATGGTAACCAGATGAGCCATAAGCATTAAATATTTGCTGTAATGCTGTTGAGTATTTCCATCTACCTGAAATTACCTGCAAATTTCATGAGCTGTAGCCTTTGAGCATAAGTTGGTTTTGATACTGGTCCTAAGACGGGAAAAATCTTGCCACGTTACCCCATGATGGAAACTTTTAATTGTTTTGTCGATGACTGGGAATTTAAAAACACAAACTAGATTTCCACGAGGATGTAAGAAGCAATAGTTGCTGTAGGGTTTTATATATACACAGCTGTAGATAGCTGAAAGGAATGCACTCTGCAGTTAAATAAAAGCAGTACTATTTTTGTAGGTAGGAATGCATGCTTGCAGCAGTGTAAGCAGTGGTAATGCTTCCTGTACCATCAAGCCACCAGTTTAGATTGTGATGGATTAGTGTAAAGCCCATGAAGTGATGCTTCCCTCACCTGCCGGTGATTTACAGCACAGCTGTGCCTGGGGCAGTCTGCACGTACAGTGCAATATCCTGTTCCTTACCACTGATGTGGTGGATGGGACAAACTTCCACAGTCTGCAGCCTGTGCAGGGTGCTAAGCAGCAGATAAACTGATCCTGATTGAGTCATAACTGTGAAATGATAAACCAAGGGATTTTCTGAGTTTCATATAACATTACATCATGCAGCCACCAGATTCACTGGGTGTTCATGTATAAAGCAGAGTCCTGCTGGGACACGTCACCGCAGTGATCCTTGTATCTAACCAAATCCCTCTTACTTTACCTGAAAACAATTTACAAAAAAAAAAAAAAAAAGGTTTCCTGTTAAGAATGTTTTTGTGGGTTTTCACAGTTACTCGTTGTTAATAAAACCTTACATTATCCTTTCATTCAGCAGACAAGCTTTCAAAGCTTTAGTGGCAGAGCAGAGATTTGCAGGGTTTGGGATGTTATGAGAAAGAAGCCTCATGGGAGGGTTGTGGGTTGGTTGGAATATCGAGCTGGGGCTGGGGGAGGAGAGTTGCTTTTGCACAGCAGGAAAGGTGCAGAAAGCTGAGGCTGGGATTAAGAAACTATCTATGAAATACTTCCTTGCTTTCTAATGCAGCAAATGAGTGATGCAGAGCAGAAAGCTATCTCAGAGAAATAATCTGCCTCAGATTTGTCCTTGCTTCTCTTAGAATGAGAAGTTGAGCCACAGGCACTATCTGGGACTGTGGGACCACTTCTTTTTGTCCTGCAGGCTTTCTACCCTGCTGCTCTGAGGTAAGACAGCATCTGTCGTACTGGCAGTTGTGACACAGATGATGTGGGCAAACCTCCTGCAACCTTCCACATCCGTCGCTTGTAGGATGGAGAAAAACCTTTTCAATGGTGTCAGCCACCCTGTGAATCTCTTTGCTCTCAAATTCTCTATCCCAAAAGGACTGGCAGGGGGACAGGAGTGAACTGGAAGCTCAGTAATGACTTTCACTCTGTCATGTCACTGTTCTTCATAACTAAGCAGGAGCTCAACACAGATTTCCAGAAGTGTTGCCATTCTTCTTCAAAACCCTTCTCCACTGTTATTCCTCCCAGGTTTGTAGTGCAAATCCTGGTGCTAGTCAGACAGTCCAGTCGTGTGACAGAGAAGCTCGCTGACAATACTCAGATCGCATTTTACTTTATTCACTGACCAAGTTCCAGTTCAGGAAGGTTGCAATTCGTAGGATCGTAGACATGCTGCAGATCAGTGCAGTTTGGAAAAGGAATCAGCGCTGCAATGCAAACAGGAGTGGGAAATCACATCTTGGTGAGATGTCTCCTTGAAGAAGCAGCATGGTAAGAGTATAAGAAGTTGGGTTTGGTGCCATTTGTCTTGGTATTTTGAAAAGCAGAGATTGTGGCAGAAGCTGATAAATTGTCTTTTTGTTTTTCTTTTTGTTTTTTTTTTTTTTTTTTTTTTCATCTTTGCTTTT